>JARFJB010001476.1:62500-305000 GCA_036346205.1 Vesta saturnalis | reverse complement strand
GCTTTAATTCGCCGTTTTCAAGATGAATCACGGAGGCCGGTCTAATCTAGACCGTGGGGCTAGGTTTTTAATAACATTTTTCGATTCAATTAAATTATATCGCGGTTTTTTTGGTAGTTTTAATTAAAATAATTAACTGTTATTGCCAAAATTCAGCATTTTACAATCTTATTATAGTCCAGCACCTTGAAATCTGATTAAGATCCTTGTCATCTTGACATTTGTCCATCATTTCGACATTTGATTAAAGTCATGTGTCTTGAAATTCTGTTCTTTTGATAGATCCAGATCCAATTATCAGATTGATTTCTAATTACGTGAATCAGTTAAAGATTGTAGATGTGTTCTTGGTCTATTTGCAGAAATCCAGAGTGCAGATATTTTTTTTTATTAGTGTTTTTTGTTAAATTAATTTGTGACCGTCGTTTAATCAAACCTTTTTTGAGGCCCATCTTTGATAACATGCTTAGTTACCTAGACCAACGTAATCTAGAGGCAAATATTATCTCGATTATTATGATTAATGAATAAGTTTACTAGATAGAAGGGTGCATTCAGACATAAGGGAAAAAGCAGAAAATCCAAGTTTGCAACAGTAAAAAATACACAATTTTATTATAAGAGTAGTTGCTGTAGTTCTTGATTGAGACCGTAGTAATGGATTTCTCAAGTATGAGGTAGTTTCTCCGTAACTTGGGCGACTGGTTAATTCCCATTTGGTATATTAGTTGAGTTAATAGAATACCGGTAGGTTCCCACTTTGGTATGTTAGTTAACTTCGTGGAACAGCGGATGGTTTCTGTTTGGAATATGAGTTACTGAAACAGCGGATAGTTTCCCTCTCGTTGTATGCAAGTTGGTGAAACACGGTTGGACTTCCTTTTGGAATGTTAGTTGTCAGACAGCAGGGTGGTTCCCCTTTGCGTATCGTTGTTAATCTGGTACAATAGTGGTTAGTTTCCCTTTGGTGTGTTAGTTTAGTTGGATCCTCTTTAGTGTGTAAGTTGGTGAAACGCTATTGGTTTTCTTTTTTGGTGTGTTAGTTCAGTTGGCGGACAGCGGGTGTTTACCCACCTGGTATGTTAGTCAAGTTACTGTAGCAGAGGGTAGTCACCCTTTGTTGTGTTACTTGAGTTGGTAGAACAATGGGTCGTTCCCCTTTAGTTGTAAACCTATTGGTATTAATTGTTGATGTAATGTTTTCTCGTGTATAAGAGGCGTAAATTCTTATACACACGTAAGATGTAATTGTAACAAAAGGTAAGAAATAGGTAATAACGGACAGAGAATAGTTTTGTCTAGCTTTTAATGGTTCAGGTTGCATCGAAGGACCATGTAGCAAATAGGCGGTTTTGTGATTGAAAATTAACAACGGTTGGCAAGTTTAGTACTTTCCGAGACTAAGTCTCAACTGTCAATTTAAAAAGGCTTAAAAGCAAGTACTGAGTGACCGACAAACATGTGAATCTTATTTGACATAAGTTGTTGGTTTGATGATTTCTGGTGTACAAGAACCGTAAATTCTTATACACTGGTTTTAGCGGTAGGGTTAGTACTTGACGACAGTAAGCCTCAACTGTCATTAAAAGATCTGGAAAACTTCCATTTATGAATTATAAATTATAAATTAATCATTTATGTCTTTTTGTGCAACTCTCTACTTTTACTTGAATCATCTGAAATGCCCTCTCGTATAACCAATGTGTGCTATTATTAAAGCAATATTTTTCCCTTACATTAACGTTTTTACTTTTACCTAGGCACGCCTTTTTTCTCTTGTAAGGATTATTAATTATTAACACTATTTGTGAAAGTTACCAACAAATTAGTATATGCAGATCAAATCACCTAAATTGGGCTTGTGAATTAGGTGGCCTTTATTACGTTCCCTACAGATGGGTAATTATTAAGCTATTTTTCTACTTATGAATTATAAATTATGCATTAATCAATACTTCTTTGTATATGCATATCCTTCCAATTGATCAATTTAAAATGCCCTTTGCTCTCCTGAAGTCTCGAACATTGATTAGGTGGCACTATTTATGAGACTAGTTTATGTTTTAGTGTATCGACTTCAAATATCTACTGTTACCACAATACGTACTTTATGACTGTTAGGTTTACATAGAGATGGGCGTTTTTAGCTATTTTTTCCACATATGAATTATACATTACACTTAATCAATACTAGTTTTAATTACGCCATAGATGGATCGACATATAACGCTTTTCGCACTAAACTATTTATCAGAACTGTTCTTATTGTACGTATCGATTTAAAACACGTTAAACACTTTTTTTTCCATGTAATTACAAATTATTCATTATTCAATACTATTTTTGGGAAAATTATCAGGACCACGTCTTCTTTTGTAAATTATTTTACTTTTACGCCCGATTTATGTTATCTACATTTTGAAATATCGAATATCGACTTAAAGCGCCCTCTGTTTTATTCACCTAGAGATAGGCGCCCACAAAGATCTACGTTCTTATATCCCCTTATAGTTATAAATAACGTATTAATCATCATTGTTTAGGTGAAAAGCCATTACTGCTAAAACCATACCTCACCTTGTAGTTTTATAGTTTATATCGTAATCGGGTTCTTCAATTAATTTTCCTTCAAAACCATCGATTGCTCGATCCATTTGACCTATCAATTCTTGCCTCAATGCTACTTTTAATTCTTCTTGTGCGGATTTCATTTCTTCTATTTTTTTTAAATAGATTTGATACACATTTTCTGAAATTATTAATTAGATATTATCTAATAATTAGGGTTAATATCTGTTGCGTTTAAATTTCATATGATGAAAGAATTAAATATTTTAACTCAATAACTTTAATAACGGAATATGATCAATTTGAACACTGATAAAAACAAAATAGTTTGATTACAAAGGAAATAGATTCTTGTACACTAAAAGTTAACTCTAACATGCATAAAAATATAAATTTCATATCGAGAAAGGAATAAAAGGCAGTTGTTTCTTTATTCAAATTAATTTTGTGTTGGGGTACCTTGTCTTCACACGTTTCACCGTGATTGCTCGTTTAATAGTAGTCACCAGCTGCTGAAAACTATTTTCTGTGCCTTCACATTTATGGTAACATCTATCTTGCTCCTTATACTTTGGAATATTAATGTCCAAGTCCATATACTACGATTTACCAACTAAAGCTTATTATTATTTATTCTACTACAACAGATCCTGGGACAACAAAGACGGTTCTATCCGTCGGAAAAGGCTACACGGAGAACTATTTTATATGTTCCACTCAACACCACTGACTCAATAAAGATTTGTGTTACAATTATTATTATTATTATTTACAACTTTCAGCATTTTTTAACAATCTTTATTTTTGATAGTGAACGTTAAAAAATGATAAATAATTTACACACTTTTTCATACCACATATACCTTCTATTTTGGCGTGTGTTGATTGTAATCAGCTGCACACAATACGTCACCAACTTTTGCTTCACTAACTTCGTTAAACAGTTTTCGAGCAGCTACTGTAAACAGATAAAATGTTTAAATATCACACATAATATCCAGTTAAATGAAAGATTAGCAAAGCACTAAATTCATATATAATGTATCATATGTATCATACTAAAAAAATCATTCTTGTTGTAAGCGTACGTGTTATCTGGGATAGTTCGAGTTTTTCAAGTTATATAGACTTATTCAGTACACTTATTTATGTAGATACTTTATACATGTAAATTTGTGGCAAAAGTACAATTATGTGATCGTTTCAAGGGCGTAGATTTGCTCTCAATCATTAACAATGACTGACTTTTCTTTCCCCGCGTATACTTGACCCTTGATTCAGTCCATTTTCTTACCTCATCAATATTTTCTGTTTCATTTACAAACTATTTTTTACATTTAAAATTCTTCTTTTTGCGCATATAGCTTATTTTAAGTACCTAATACAAAAATAACCATTATTTTATTGTTTTATATATATATATATATATATATATATATATATATATATATATATATATATATATATATATAATTATTCATTAATTAGTATGAAGGTCTATAAACCTTCACTTTACCGACCTTTCGTAATGTCTTCCGTTCATCGAGAAATGGTTATTATTAAGCTTTAAGCTCTTTTCCACTATATGTTCTCTTGTACTTAACCTTTTAGGTTAACTAGCGATGGAGGCGCTTTGTTAGGATTTAAGCCCTGTTTTCTATTTATGAATGAAAAATTATAATCATTACTATTTTTGTGAAATTCTGTAGAATTTCACTTTAACGCCCTTTCGTATTACCTGCCTGTGCAAGTTTTCTCTTATGGTCTTCATTGGGCATTATTAAGCTTTCCGCTAATCAATTATAAAGTATGCGTTAATCATTACTTTTTTAATAATGGCTTATCCTTTCAATTAATCAACTAAATGGGTCTTTGGCAAAACCTACTTGTACTTACTAGAAGTACTACGTACGTTTTGGTTTTACTTTTACATTTTTACCTTCTAGGTATAGAAGATTATGCAATCGGTTTTTTTCACTACCGCTAAATCGACTTATTAGCTCATTTTACAACTTTCGCCAAGATAGGCTATAATGTCTGGATGTGTGTGTGTGTGTGTGTGTGTGTGTGTGTGTGTGTGTGTGTGTGTGCATGTGCATGTGCGTGTGTGGGTGGGGGGCGTGCATGCGTGGGTGTGTGCGTGGGTGGGTGCGTGTGTGTGGTGATGTATGTTAGCGTCCACCATAGCTACAGAACGAAAATACCTACGTACTTAAAAATTTTTATTTAAGCTCATTTTTGGCTTAAGGGTGATTAGGTTTTGGAAGAAATCCAGAAGCGGAGAGAGGGGTTTATTCGGGTCAGTTTTAGTTTTTATCAAATAGCTGCATGTTTCAAAGATATAAAAATACATAGATATAGACCTTAAACATATCGATTAATTATGTTCTACATAATTTTTTAATATGACGCGTAATAAGCGGCAATAAAATTCCTAAGGTAGAATTTAAGTGTTTTTTTCATTATCTGAATAACGACTAATTTTACAAGAAAAAGTGTAGACGTATTTTTTAAAGAAAATTTAATTTTACATAAACTTTCTTTATACAGTTTTTTAATGTGAAGCGAAATAAATGTAAAAATTAAATAATTATGATGGAAAATGCTGAAGCTATGTTATCAATATTTTTATCGAAGCGGGCGGCTTTGAAATTTTTTTACGTTAACATGTATTTATGTTTATTAATCTCTATCTGATATGAAGTTTTAAACGTCATTCTGACATAGATTATTGTTTTTACCATGTTGCCTGTTTTCGTTAGGAACGTATAAAAAAATTCATTTCTTTTAATTTAAGTTATCATCTAGATGTCTATTAACCACTGTCTGTTGTGAAGTTTTAAACGTCTATTTGAAATAGATGATTGTTTTTGCGTTTACATTGTTGCCTATTTTCATAATGAACTTCTTATAAAAATGGTTGCATAATAATTATCCTAAAAAAGTGTTATTAAAATTATTTCATTTCTTTTAATTTCCATTTTGTAGGTTGGAAGGTCGTGTGGTGTTCCACACCATATATTTATACATTTTTTAAAGGGAGTTACTATGGACATAAAACGACTATTAGAGATGTATGAATTACAAATTAGGTAGAAATCGATACTGTTTTTGCAGAAGCGCCCTTTGTTAGAAACTACTAGTACCAGTACTCGCCTACTCTTGGAAATAATGTGTTTACTTGTATAGTGCATTTCACGAGTAATTAGACCTCTGCAATATGGCCGCCATTTAAATTTGTCACCAAATAAAGGGCGGGAGCACTCATTGGCATAGTACCTTTCGTCATATAAAAAAAAGTGAAAAACTTATTTGAATAAATTTATTATTAATAAATTCGCCATCACCATGCTCACCTAGTATTATTATTATATGCTATTTTAACTATTTTAATACAAATTAAAAAAAAATGAACAAGTATGTAGTAAATAATTTTTTTATTAATAATTATTGCGTAATTAAAAATCGCAGGATTATAAACATTTAAAATAAATTGTCTGTCCACTCATCGTCTACAGCTACATTTTGATGTTTCTTACTTGAAAAGAAGTTATATGCATTTACAATTATTGCTTGTGCTTCTGTAGACTTTTTTACGCATACATATGATCTACCCTGTAATAACAGTTAAAATATGACAATTAATAAAATGTATAATCTTACCGAAGTTGTACTAAAACTGTGCAAATTTTCAATAAAGTTCTCGTCTTCAGTTAAAACAAAACTTTCTTCCATTTTAGTATAAAAACTACACAATCACTACAACCGTTACAAATTATTGTTTACAGTATAATGGCAAAATGGAAAATTGATTCCACATTTGTAAGCAAAGCAAGTGGTCATTAATGATTTCTAATTCACATTATGCTAATGGAGTAATTTGCAGTTTCAAAATTAATTACGAATTAGTAATGGTAAATTTTCAGAAATTCTTAACAATAATGATATTTGTTTAGAACATTCTTTTATTTTAACGATGTTTATTTCTTACAATAATTAATTTAATTGAAAAATTTTCAATTTTACTAACCTAAGTTACCTCTCGCGTGATACGCTACTAAGTTGGCAAATAATATTTTAAGACGTTTGAAGGTCGTATTTGTTATTATATTTGTCTTTTGCTATTATAATGTTGTAGGAAAGGATGGAAAATGCGGTTCAGGGTAGCCAACTGAAATATCCCTTTCATTACAATGTTACACTTATAGCATTTTAGTTATTTTATAATTGGATGTTGTTCATAGTGGAATGGCAGCCATATTATAGAGGTCTAATTATTCGTGAAATGCACTTTACTACTCATTTTTCTTCAAATGTTGCCTCCATTTTGCTACATTGAGCATTGATTAATACGTCCTCCGTTACATACACATTCATGAATTAATTAATGCTATTACCTTCCAACCTGCATATAGATATAAGTATAGAAGGTTATGCAATGGCACTTTTTTCACTATTACTAAATCGACGTATTCTATCATTTTACAACGTTTGACAAGGTTTGCCACAATGGGGCCATGATGTGTGCATTTGTGTGTTTTCATGTGCGTGTGAGTGCGTGCGCGTGTGTCTTTATGTGCCCGTGTGCATGTGCGTCGCCGTCCGTGTCTGTGTGTCTGTGTGTCTGTGTGTCTGTGTGTCTGTGTGTCTGTGTGTCTGTGTGTCTGTGTGTCGTGTGTGTGTGTGTGTGCGTGTGTGCGTGTGTGCGTGTGTGCGTGTGCGCGTGTGCGCGTGTGCGTGCGTGCGTGCGTGCGTGCGTGTGTGGGTGTGTGTGTGTGTGTGTGTGTGTGTGTGTGTGTCAAGTTGTATTAGTGTCCACGATAACTTCAGAACCATAATATATAAGTACTTGAAATTTTGTATTTAAGCTTCATTTCATTTCTCCTGGAGCTGATTAGATTTTGGGAGAAATCCAGCGGCGGAGAATGAAGGGTTTATTAGGGGCAGCTTTTGCTTTTTGTCAAATATTTCTGAAACAACTACATATTTCAGAGATATATAAATACCTAGACATAGATCTTAAATATATCCATTAATTATGTTCTATGCAGTTTTTTGATACGAGGCGTAATTTGGCGACAAAAAAAATTCCTAAGGTGGAATTTAAATGTCTTCAAATTATTTCAATATCTGAATAACGATTAGTTTTATAAGAAAATGCGAACATAAGACGCAGTTTGTCATCAACATCTTCCTATCTTCCCTTGTTTACCGCCTCATTAATTTTTAAACGTCTAGCTGACAGTGTTATTTTGACAATGTTGCCCATCTTCATTATTAACGTATTAAACAGGATCATAATTACCCTAAAAAATTATTTCATATCTTTCAATTTCCATCTTGTAGATTGAAAGGTCGTGTGCTGTCCCACACCAAATATTTTTTGTTGTAATAGATGGACCTACCATAATTCCATAATTCATCGGCGGCGAGAGAGATTTATTAGCAGTTTTTGGTTTTTATCAAGTATTTCTAAAACAGCTGTATATTCAAAGAAATGTCACTAACATATAGACCTTATAATCACTTATAACCTCCCACAGTAGAGTTTATAATGACATTCTAAAATTGTTCAACTTTGTTCTAACTGATTTATTTTCTATTAGGAAACTGAGATAGAAGAGGAAGCACCAGAGGAAGTACTTGATGAAGACTTAAAAGAATTGAAGAAGTTGTTAGAGATGGCACCCGAAGTACCAAGATCAGAATCAGTAACAATATCAGACGAATCCGAAGAAGGTGAAGCAGAAGAAATATGCGAAGAAAAGGAAGAACCTGTTAAAGAGGTGAAACCAAATTATGCATATATTGAAGCTTTCCCCGGAATTGGACCAGTCGTACCCAAAGAATTAGTAGAAGCAGTTGTTAATTATATGAAAGAATGTAGTCTTGTACAACATGGAATGGTTATGCCAAGAAATACACGACACTTCAATTGCCCACCTTTAGAACTACTACCAGTTTAAATACTTTTTAGCAACAATTTTTATTATTATTGTTATTATTTACATAATGTCTTACAATTATAATCTATCTACTGATATTGGTGTTTATGTTTGTTCACAATAATCTCTTCCTCATCACATAAAAGTATCAAAAATATTTATTGATGTTTTTCCAATTCATATTTTTAATACCTTCACATTCTATTCTAAGACTTGAAAATTGTACTAAAAAAAATATGCAACATCCCATCTAGTTTGTTGGTATGATTACATTTAGCCTTTCATTCGATAAAATTAAGTAAACACTAATACATTTTTAGACTACAGATAGATCCACTGCAGTTTGTCCACTCATATAGGACTATAAGTTGCCCTATTTTACAGAAAATTAGGCTTAGAATATGAAATTACAGTTTATGAGCGAGTGTTGAGTTCAGATCATGTTAAGAAGGAGAAACTCGCATACAAAGTGATAAAATGGGAGACAATGTTGCTATCATCCCTTTCGTAGAAATAGATTAATCATTAATGACAACACTAAATCAAGTTAAATTACTTATAAATATTATGCAAAATTACTTTGTAAAACACCATATTAATTTTAACAAGCAATTAAAAGGGATTGTACCATGTTTCATATTTGGACTGTTGGAAACAATATTAATTTAAACAAATGCAGTTTGTTACTTAGTGTCTGGATCACAATCGACAGTCACAATAAAACATTGTTTTTTTAAATAAGTAGCATGTGTTGTCAATAGCTCGATTACACAAAAGTGGTTCAAGAACTCTTATAAAAAACAGGTGAACTGCACTATTTAATCGCTTATTAAAACTGGTAATATTAAGATCTTGTGCATAAATAAATGTTGTATAATTAAATCAGACACTCACCAGATATGATACACTGCCGATTTAATTATCAACTCACAGCCCATTGTGAAAATATCAACAAATTAAAAAAACATAAAAACTACAGAAATTATCACAAATGCAAAGATAACACATCAAACTTACTTTACAGAAATTCATATCGTAATAAGTAATTAAGTGAATTCTTCTACATTTACTGAACTAGTTTTGATATTTGATTATCTTTGTCACGGTACCAGTGTGCTAACAGATGCCATTGCAAAAGTATCGAAATTAGTTCTCAGTTTAGGAAGATTTCTTTATATAGAAAACTGTAGAAATGTTTTGTTAATTACTAATCATAAACATACATTCTAAGTCTTGATTCACAATATAGAAAACCTAATTCTAAAACAGAATGATAATGACACAGAAACGTTAAGATCTGAAAATCGACATGTGTAAAGATGATCTCTACACATTGATTTATACATCAAAATGCTATGGCAAAATAAGATTGACATTAACAATTGGCACAAATAACAGTGTGCAACTTTGGTTAAAAGCCGCAGCTCCATAGACTATACATCGATTCACTACAGTTAACTATAAATTCTCAATCGAAAATTTGAATTATACTAATTTAAATGCAAAATTGAATCTGTCATATATAAGTTTAAAAAATAATAACATAAGTAAAAAATTTCTTCATTGTGTACTGGCCCCATACATTGTCACAAATTCATCTTTGTAATAATAACAATAAATACAATTACACAAATATAACAAATAAGACATTGAAGTTTGCAAATATGAAATTACATGCGATCTGAATATAAACTTAATACTCTATGGATCAGTTCATACTGCTCAGCAGTTTGTACCATTCCACCACGATTTAATCGCAAAGAACACAAAATGGCCAAAATATCTACATTATAATTGCTTCTAAGTTGTCGTATTCCATTCAGTATTGCAAGAAAACAGCCAGTACGTCCAATTCCAGCACTACAATGCACCACAATCGGTACCGATAATTCAGATTCCTTCACTTTTCGTTTCTCAATATCGAAATCATTACTGGACGGAATATTCATAAAACTAACCACATTGACATGTGATTTCTCACATTTCCCGTGGTCACTATTACAAATATTATTATTGTCTTTAGATCCATTCGTCAATTCTAAAATGTTCAGTGCTATTTCTAATACTTGCTTCGGATTAGCCATTTTATGATCTTGCCAATTAGAAAACCAATAATGAAAAATTTTACGGCTATCATCAAAACCATTTTTACTTAAATAAAATTCTCGTATCACACATTCACCCAAGCTTTCTTTCTTAGAAAACGTTATCTTGTAATTACCATATCTTAACTCGTCAAATTCTTCGAATGTAATAATTTCTGTTTCGTGTCGTTGAGTATTTTTCACATCGAAAGTGAATTTCTCTTGTGGTCGTGTTGTTGTTATGTAGAAGTAAGAGGTATCGTCACGAGATGATTTACCCAATGGAAAGTACAACTCACATTTACTTTTTCCTTTCTCAATTAAGCCAGTCAGCATTACGATGCATTTACACTAAAATTTCTATTTAAGTAACGTAAAATAAATATTTAATTTGTCCTTACCTGAGATGACCAAATCATATCCCAAAAATCCTCACATGTGTGCTCCATAGGTCCTTGGGTTGCGATATAAGCAGTTTCGGAGTAGTCAGGGCCCTAATAAGAAAAATACTTATTATGCACAAACATAAACAATATGTGTATAACTATATATATTTTAAAAATACGTTACATCATAAAAAACCGCTGCCAAATGATCTGCCATAATGCTTTCTAATACAAGGTGCGCCATGGAAACGCGCGATTTTTAATATCATTTTAATAGTAAACTTCAAATAATTAGAGGCTGCTGTTACTTTTAGGTTATTGTCAGTTTAACAGCATTTTGTCAAAATGCAACAGTGGTCAGCTGAACACCGTTCATTTGCCGTAAGAGCATTCCACAAAAGTAATAGTTACGTAGTAGTTCAGAGACTGTTTCGCAACCATTTTAACATTGATCGTAATAATGCTGTGCCCTCTGTGCATGCTATCAAAATTTCGGTTAAAATTTTGAAGAAACAGCTTCATTGCTCAAACGGAAGCCCCACAGGAGATTGAATCCAGTGAGAACACCGCAAAACCATTCAGAGAGTCAGGGAAGCTATGGTAAGAAGTCCATAACGTTCTGCACGGCGTCACTCTATTTCGCTGGGAATTTCAGGGACAACCTTAAGAAGAATTTTACACAAGGACTTGCATTTTAAACCATATAAAATTCAGATTGTACAAGAATTAGAACCAAATGACTTCATAAGTCGTTCAAACTGCAGTCGTGATTTGTTAAACCATATTAACAATCATGCAAATTTTATTAACAATGTGATTGAGTGATGAAGCTCATTTTCATCTCTCAGGATTCGTAAACAAGCAGAATTTTCGATAATGGACACATGAAAGCCCTAGAGTTCTTCATCAAAAACCACTACATAGTGCAAAAGTGACAGTGTGGTGTGCAATTTCGTCATTTGGAGTAATAGTTCTTCGAAGATGACAATGGAAATGCAGTGACAGTTACATCAGGCCGTTATGTTGGAATGATCGAGACATTTCTAAGACCTAGGCTAGCGTTACTTCCACAGATAAATGTTGACACATGGTTTCAGCAAGACGGGGCAACTGCACACACTGCCAGAATATCTATAGAAGCCCTAATCCGACTGTTTCCCGATCACATCATTTCTAAGAATGGAAACATTCCTTGGCCAGCGAGATCTCCGGATTTGTCGGCGTGTGATTTTTTTCTGTGGGGTTACATAAAAACTAAAGTTTTCGCACATCGCCCACAGAACATTGATGAACTGAACTTAAGAATTCGAGAAGAAATCAACCCGATATCTGTTGAAATGTATTACGCAATGTTATGCATACGTTTGGAAGAATGTGGACATCTGGTAAACGTTATTTTTAAGAAATAAAATGCTATTTTATACAGGTTAACGTGAAATAGTTTTTAATTTTCTTAATAAAATGATTTAGTTATTTTTTATGTCTTACAAATCGCCCGTTTCCGTGGCGCACCTTGTATATGTAAACAAATTTTGACCAAAAATTTGTAATAAGCAGTTGCTTATGAAAGCAAATTATTTAAGGAAACGGTGAAACATAGGATGAGGATGGTGCCAATGTGTGACGTCATCTATTTTAGATAAAAAAAAACGAAACTACTGTAACCTAACATAATTAGATTAGATAAGCAAAACTAAAATAACCTAACAAAAGTAGATTAGATAAACCAAATTACTGTAAGCTAAGAGAAAAAAGTGCAGGAGCCGGGAATCGAACCCCACCAAAAACGTGGAAACGACTCCTACCGCTACACCACCAACGATCTACCAATTTAGACATTGCAGTGATATTTAAACCATTTAAAAAATACCTATTTAATATGAGCTATGATGACTGACGTCACACATCGGCACCATCCTCATCCTACTCATCCCATGTTCCTTTGTTCATCGCCTCATATGATTTATCGATCTTAAAAGCCCCCAATACCCGACTTTCAACAAAATCGATTTATAAATTAAAAAATGCACAATTTTGCACCCTAAAAACGGTGCGCCTCTGGTTATTTTTTTTTTTTAATTATATAAAAAGTATGTTTGTTTTTTAATTTTGTAACTTTTTAAAATTTGAAGCAATGAATTTTTTAATTTTCTAATCCCCTAAAAATGCCCCGCCACTGGTTGCATTTTCCTCATTAACGAACTTGACCTAGATTTTACGGCAAAGAATTTTTGTACCAAATTTCGTATCAATAGTTTTAATGTTTCCGTGTGTGCAGACGCACACACAGACACACAGATGGACACGAATTTATTTCTAAAATGCGTTTTCGTGTTATTTAGGGCATTTAGGCCATAAGAAGTCGAAAATGCAAAAAAAAATCTTAATTTAACCCGATTACATAGCTGTCTCTTTACACTATTTTCAAATAGTGGCAATATTGTAAATTAAAAAATTATACGTGATAATATTTGCAAAATGGGGCACACCACCCTCTCAGTAGTATAAATCTGCAAAAAATGGGACTATATATATATATATATATATATATATATATATATATATATATATATATATATATATATATATATATATATATATATACAGTTCATCTGCCAAATGTCAACTCAAACGCCATTTTACTTTGACAAAGTCGTCTTCAGGAGCATGTTGTGTTATTAAAAATTAGAAAATTAAAAATGGGTGCTTTATTTAGGAACTAAGGAAATTACTAAGCATATCGTTTTATGGTAATTGTGGGTCAATTATCGATAATTTAGATGACGTCATAATGATCTAAAATTAAAAAAATTAAATGGCACCTGAGTTGACATTTGACAGATGAACTCTATGTATTTGGAGCCCTAGAACATAGTGTTCCATTTAAACTTTCAGCTTTTGTCATTTCCGGTGAAACCGAAAGTCGGCCATATTGTTTTTTTATGTAAAAAATCCCAAACTGCCACTAAAATAACCCACCAAAATTTGAACAAAATCTAACGTCCCGTTCAAAAGTTACAACCGGTATATATATATATATATATATATATATATATATATATATATATATAATCTGAATACTTATCTTTAAAATAATCGTATTTAAACATTCATCAATAGGTATGAATTATAATACTTCAAATCTGTAACTTACACTTTATAAAAATATTCTGTTATCAGTGTTCGGTATTTTACCGACTGTCAACTGGTTCAAAATCATTAAATTTTGTAATCCATCTGGCTCATTAAGCAATTTCAGATCAATCATTAAACTCAAAATATTCAAAGATTAATTGAATTATTAACAGGTGTAACCCATTAGGTAAATTTACACAGGTTAATGCTAAAATGTGTATCTCAACTGACACAAATAAACAATAAAAGTAAATTAAATAATGGATATATATATATATATATATATATATATATATATATATATATATATATATATACGTGGCTTCAAAAAGCACAACAAAAACAAATTCTTATGGATTAAAAACTCCCAAACCTTATATTCTAAACACATTAAGCAGGTTTTACTCGTAAAAAAAGAAATTATTAACACAACAAGCAAAAAATGACCTTAAAACATAACCACACTTTTCATTCTTTAAACAAAATCTAAAACTAGTTTTTACACATTACACTAGGTAATCCCTTATCCGAAATGTCCATGAAAGAAGTTTTGTTTGTTAAAATCCTTCGATTATGCACCCACACTTGTAACCAAAAGAAAACAGAGACAACCGTAACCGCTAATTCGTTAGGATGTAACACTCGCGAGTGCAGTTGACTTCCTACACTCGCGCACAATACGCAAAAGCACCTGGGCGGTCTAATTTATTACTTGCCCTTCACATGAACGTCCCTCACAACAAAGAATGTTTACTTCCACTTGTATAATAGAATTCTTATTTGTACATTGTACACATACGACAATAAATGTCAGTAATGATCACTAATCTCTAACTTAATTAACACTACTTTTGACGTTACTTAAATGGTCACTTTCCACCTTTTATTATTGAATCGCGCCCTTACTGAACACAACTGAATATTTGCTGTTTTATTGTTAAATCTGCTTTAGCACTAAATCTTGAAAGGAAAACGCCATTATTTGCTTTCAATTCACACTTAAAACTTTTTTATTTATGAATGTTTATACATGATTTATCCCGTTACGGGTTATTGCAGTCGCTTATATACAGGGTTAGTCACGCTCAACGGGTCGGAACCTAGCGGTAAAACGGTAAATGATATCAAAAAATCGTTTGACACAAGTATGTAGGTCTATTTGGTCTACAAATTAAAATTAGTGTGGAATATACAGGGTTACTAAAAAAAAAGTTACATATCAAAGTTGTGTTTTTTAAATGGATCACCCTGTATTTTATTACTTTTTTGAATCCTACTTTAAAAAATAATATGTATTTATTCAAGTAACCCTATATCTAAGTTTGATAGTTTTGAGTTATTCAATTGTTTCTAAAATGTAGAGTAATTGAAAAAATTAATTACAACTTAACAGAAATTTTTTAATTAATTTGCTTTTAGATTTCGATTCTACACTTCTTGGACTGTCTATCAGAATAATTATAATAGTAAAATAATATGCAGGGTGTTCCTAACTTCAACCTTGACTTTCTCCAAGTATTTGGTGCTATTACTTTGTTATTTTAAATGGAACACCCTGTATTATGTTCCTTCCTGAGAAGGGAAATTTAATACTCTTTTAAACTGATATAGGGTTCCCTAACCCAATTTTCAGTATTTTCCGAGATATTTCCATTATTTTACCAGTATGCATAAATATTGATGGGTTTATAGCAAATACTGACAAGATAGCCTTGGAATACAAAAGAAAATAAATTAAAAATTTATAATTTAAAAATTTACATATTTAAGAAGTATTTTTTTTTAATGAATCACCCTGAACTTTGTTACATTTTTTAATTGTCCTTAAAAAACTAACGTATTTATTTAGGTCACCGTATACTCAAATTTGATACTTTCCGAATTATTCAATTTTTTCTAAAACTGTAGTGTAACAAAAAAAGTTAATTGCAACTTAATACAGACTTTTTGATTAATTCGCTCCTTGGACTTTCTAACAAAATAAGTAAAATTGTATGTTCCAAACTTTAACTTTGATGTGCATCAAGTTTTTAGTGTTATTATTAAATGGAACACCCTGTATTTTATCCCTGCATGAAAACGAAAATTTAATATTATTTTCCTTATCCGAATTATTTTATCAGTATGCGTAAATGTTGAAGATTTTATGATAAACTCTAAGTAGGCTTTGAGAAAATTAACAAATAAAACATTTTCTTATGTCAGATAGTAAAAACTTATTTAGTGTTGATTTCACTATTTAACATAATTAATACAATGAAAGAATACCCAATTGAAGATCGAGTAAATATGATTTTTATATTAGATGAATGTTTTCAAAATTGCTTATTAGCATCACGTGTTTATGCTGAAAGATATCCTCAAAAAGACCATCCTCGCAAAGATGTGTTCGAGAGACTTTTAAACCGATTTATTGAAACTGGCAGTGTTGAATATAAAACACGAGAAATAGCAAAGCCCGTAACGGAAAGTGAAGATTTACAACTAGCAGTTTTGCAATCTGTAATTGAAAATCGCAATAACACTTCGACAATTATTTCTCGAGAACTGGATGTAAGTCAATCCAGCGTAAGTAGAATAATAAGAAAACATAACTATCATCAGTATCATATACAAATGCATCAGCATTTGTATGGAGTGGATTTTCAACGTAGACTGGAATTTTGTCTATGGTTTCTCGACCATACGGCAGAAGATCAATATTTATATGATAATTTGTTATTCACTGACGAAGCTACATTTCACAATAATGGACTGGTTAATAGGCATAATTTTCACTATTACGCCAGTGAGACTCCTCATCAATTTAGAACAATAGATCGACAAAATCGTTGGTCCCTAAACGTATACGGGGGACTAATAGGAGAACATGTAGTAGGGCCATATTTTTTTAATGGCCATTTGAATGGAAGAGAATTTTTAAGATTTTTGGAAAACGAATTTTGGACTCTCCTAGAAGATATTCCTTTAGATGTGAGGCAAAAAATGTGGCTTCAATTAGATGGTGCGCCAGCACATTTTTCAAGGAATGTGATGGAATATTTAGACCGGACATTTGAAGGTAAGTGGGTAGGTCGAGGAGGTCCTAGCAATTGGTCTGCTAGGTCCCCCGACTTAACAACAATGAACTTTTTTTTCTAGGGATACATCAAAACCCTTGTTGTGTACCACACTGCTCCAACTACCTCTGAAAACATGAAAATACGCATTCGCCACAATCACACCCCAAATGCTAAATAATGTGAAACACTCATTTGAAAAGAGGATAATGCTGTGTATTCAACAAAATGGACATCACATTGAACATTTATTATAAAATGAGTTTAGTAGAGTGATTTTTAATGTTGTAATTATGTTAATTGTTATTCGTTTTATTGTTTAATTTGTAAAATTATAATATTTTCAATTTAGTATTTACTATAAAACCATCAATATTTATGCATACTGGTAAAATAATGGAAATATCTCAGGAAATACTGAAAATTGGGATAGGGAACCCTATATCAGTTTAAAAGAGTATTCAATTTCCCTTCTCAGGAAGGAATAAAATACAGGGTGTTCCATTTAAAATAACAAAGTAATAGCACTAAATAATTGGAGAAAATCAAAGTTGAAGTTAGGAACATCCTGCATATTATTTTATTATTGTAATTATTCTGATAGACAGTCCAAGAAGTGTAGAATCGAAATCTAAAAGCAAATTAATTAAAAAATTTCTGTTAAGTTGTAATTAATTTTTTTCAATTACTCTACATTTTTAGAAACAATCGAATAACTTGAAAACTATCAAACTTAGATATAGGGTTACTTGTATAAATACATATTATTTTTTAAAGTAGGATTAAAAAAAGTAATAAAATACAGGGTGATCCATTTAAAAAACATAACTTTGATAGTAACTTTTATAACTATATTACATATTTAATTTGTAGACCAAATAGACCTACATACTTGTGTCAAACGATTTTTTGAGATCATTTACCGTTTTACCGCTAGATTCCGTCCCGTTGAGCGTGACTAACGCTGTATACGTACTGCAGAACTAAATGTTCACAAACAAAATCCAACACTGACCATTCTAAGATATCTTAAAAGAAAAACGCGCGCGTGATCCGCCTTAACTCAAGCTCTAACCTAACGATTCTCTCTCTCCCTTTTACACCTTCTACCCGCCATATTACTTATCCCTTCGCGCTATCATCAAAATTTTCCCATCAGAATCGTGTATTCCGTACGTTTCTTTGCCGCGTCGAAACCGAAACGGACCCACCGCTATCCAAAGTAAGAACAACATGGCGATCTTGATTTACTTTGTAGATTCATTCCCAACCCTCCGAAAAAACCATTAATTGCAATTATAATCACTGTGTACATTATCCAGGCCATAACTCAACTTCCTATGAAAATTTCCGCACAATTCAACAACCTCCAACGCATTCATGCTTGAACATAAATTCAATTTTCCATTATTGCACAATGCTACAACATTTATATAAACAAAAATATGCATACATATCCCTTTCTGTACGTTAACACAATATCAATATATCATAATCTCACTCACTCACACGTGTACATCCATTTCTTTAATCTAATCCTTTTGTACACAGCAGCAAATCGGTAGTCTCTTACTAGTACCATTTCAGTAAGAATTGTCCCAAAACATTATTTTTCAACCAAATTTAATGCTTTCAACATAAAAATCTTTCTACAAAATTCAAATTTACATTCTACACACACAATTTTTTTTTCGTGCAAACTCACTTCACTTATATTCAAAATAAGTTCCATAGTTATCAAAATGCTGCTTATACCCGATGCGTCAAAATAATCTTACAATTTATGTACAGTACATTAAAGCTTCTAATAGGCTTATTACAATTTCACGTTTCCAATAGTCGCATTTCCAAGTTACAATAAACTTAGTAAAGTTTTTGATGTTTTGAAGTTTCAATATATTATGGTTACCCACCACCTGATGTATAGCTTTCAAACCACCCCTACCTACCTCATCATTCAAGGGAGAGGTGAAAGATAAAAGCTGTATAGAAAGAAGGAATAAACGAAGGAGCGAAAGCATTCTAACTATAGAGGGAAACTCAAATCCAACCAACCTTAAAATTTGATGATTTCTTAAATCTCCCAATATGGGAGATTGTCATCCAAAACATCACTGATAGTAATTGCAGCCAATAACAAAAACTTGCAGAGAAATGCTCACCCGTGACCAATAAATGTTTATTTTTTTCAAACAAATACGCTTAAAAAAAATTTATCCAATATTTACTCAGCTACCGTAAAACACTGCAGTGCTTTACACTACGGATTCCTCCGTAATTATAGTTGAATAATTGCTGATATATTCATATACTTAATTGAATAAAACTAACGGAAAACAATTTTATTATTGTATTTTAATACATTGCTTTATTGATTTATCACTTAAAACTAAAAATTGAACTCCAAAGTGACCTCTGTATATTTATACTTACGTAAAGAAATCACATTTACTAATCAATATTGTCTTTACAACATGAAGGCTACCATAAACACATTCAAATTGTACGTTTCAAAATCTAGATGTCTATAAATGTACCTTTTTATAACTCTCGTTTTCATTAATTACGTCTTTAACATTTGGATTCCAGATTTTTACGACTATTTTAATAATGCTGATATACCATAGATGGTAGCACTAATATAGAAACTCATAGATAACATTATATTATCTATGATAGTACTTCACATTATATAGAGATACACATAATATGATCGCTAATAAATACAATTATTACTGTATACAATACCTTAATATAATTTGCATGAATGTATCCGGAAGAGCCAGTTAAATGCACACGGCTATGTTCATTAGGTAACACACCTTTATAGCGATTTTTACTTTGAGTTCCAGAAACTAAACACTTCTCTTGTAGATTTAATGGAACTTCCCAAAACTCTTGATGTAATTTTGGAACTCGTAATGGCTACAAACACGCAATTATTAATTTCTCAAATCGAAGAAATCATTTAGTTCTTACCTCACATGATGCTCTTAAATCGGATATTGACAAAATACTACCAGCCGTTTGTAAATACTGAATATTTTGTAAATGTAATTTAAAATCCTCTGAAAGCATGTGACTCGATTCTAATTCAGGCTGTCGAGGATACATAGCACGCCGACAACCTTTACAACTGCGTGAACCCATTCCGCACTCCTTTGACGATCTCATCTGACAAAAACTGCATGGTGGAACATACAAATTCTCATTCGACAGCGATTTACGTCGACATTTAAAATTACATAAACAGTTGCACTTTTTATGAAATGTATAGCATCTATTTTTACATAAAGTATTACGTGATTGTCCTCCGTTCGTACTACACCCTTCTGGTGGTAAATTATATCGGTGCATATTCTTTTTCGTAGCTGTCTGTAATTCACATGAACATTTATCAGACGAAAACATAGAGAGATTCAAATGAGATGCACTTTTAGTAGTATTAAATCTAACATTCGACTTATTTTCTGATAAACTAGAATTCGATCCTAAATCAATAGTAAGACTAGCATTCGAGCCTCGACGTTCAAGCAGTCCTTTCGCTTTAATCCGTATTGGTTCAGGCTTACTATCAGAGAAATCCTGTAATGTCATTACTTCCGGTAATGTCTTTAAAGTTTGCGAACCTGAGATGCTTGTATTAGATGCGAAACGTTTTAAATTTGAACCCAATCCCATACCACACTTTTGAGAATTCTCATCGAATTCCACAGTTTGTTTTTGCTTTAATTGCCTTTTAGGTGTATTCGGCATTGATGAAACATCACGATTTCTTTCTAAACATATTTGTGCTTTAACCGGATCAGAATCTAAGCTAACTGCTTTTAACTTTCTAGATAGCGTTGGTGTTTTAGGGCTTTGAATGACTAAAATTGGTTGATTATTATTTGTATTCAACATTGTCGTTGATGATAAGTCAAGACTAGGAAAATTACGTTCCCGTCCGCTTTTTGAAATCGAAACTGTATTTTTATCAGTCATATTTTAATGATGTAAAGCTTAACACTTATTGTAATTACATTTTTGGATTGTACATAATTTAGAGTAGAATTTTCATCATTTTGGGACAGTTAACAGGGAAGGCAAGAGTAAAATCGGCACTTTACACCATTTTTGTAAAATGTATAAACATCTCACATTCAATCCTACCAACAGCATCTATAATCGTGAAAAAAGCACTAAATGAATCAATCATTCACCAAAATTCTTTGACACTTTCATTGTCAAAGCCAAAATTACACTTTAAAACTGGAATTACCTCGTCAAAATTTCCATTTATATAAGTTTACGCATTGATTAAGTCATAATTGACCTTTCGTTTCCGATTTACCACACGTTAACCCAACAAAAGAATTAATTTGTGTTGTAAAATTATAATCAGTAGCGTAACAATAAATTTTCACCACAGTACCAAAAATTAAATATTTTCAAATACGTTTCAATATTAATTTTCCAAATACATATTAAATTTTGATAAAATAGACATAATTTATATAAAATTCATACAAACACAAATGTCAAATCCAAATTTTAGTAACTCGGAATTCTTCAAATGAAATCTGTAAGAAAAAGAAAATATCTGCTTTCAAACAACACACGACCTTCTAACCAACAAAGTGGAAATTAAGAGAAATAAAATAATGTATTTCTTTGTATAAATATAGACTGGTAGATTGCCTTTGTGTAAAACTCGCCTATTTTGAATTTTTCTGTGGCTGTTACGGCAAGGTTATTAGGCACTCGGTACGCTACTTATGTTTCATCCATTTTTATTTTTTTCCATATTTTGTGGAAAATTCCTATCTCTTTCAGATACTGTAATACATTGGTAATTTTTTCTTTATCTATGTTAACGTCGATTTGCATTCCGCTCTTAATTCCTAGCCTTGTTCTGATGTCTTTTAGCTCTCTACAGGATTCAAGTACCGTAAAACGGGGCGACTTGATCAGTGTTTTCGGAAATTGATCGCTCTGCAGCTGTTACCAGACAATTTGGGATCAAACAAAAAATACTTCAGATAACTTTGAGCTAGTGACTATCCAATGCAAATTTCAAAAAAAAAATAGGTGCCCCATCTTAGGGGCAATATATATATATATATATATATATATATATATATATATATATATTAATATATATATTATCTGTCTCAGAAACATGGTTGCCAAACTTTAGTTATAAAGGCCGATGAATTTAAGTACTTTTGCCTTATAATTATCGATACCTCAAATGAGTCGTCTAAGACTAGAACAAGAAGTGTTAAAAATTGCAGAATGTTCGCATAGATTACGACTTGTCAATTTTTTAGCATAGGTTATCCTACTCAAGAAAACTTAATAAACATTATATTGAGTTGTTCAAAATTGCGGCCATCGACTTGCTGACATGGGTCGACGTCGAACCATTGATTGGCGAACTCGATAAAGGATGTCGGATCTTCCTGAACAACTTGACTGCAGCCATTACCCTTCAATCAATTTCTTTTAGTTACAGGTGTTTCAATAATGATTTGAGGTAACTCAGAAGAAAAAATCGAAGGTTAAGATCTGGGCTTAAGTGCGTTACGGTCCACTCGTCAATCCACCTCTCAGGAAATTTATTTAGGTGGTCCCGCACGTTCGAGTAAAATGCCCGAGCTCGTCGTGCTTAATCCATTCTACGACGAATGTCCAATGGAACATTTCAACAACTTGGAACTTTTTGTAGAATGTTAGTAGGTTTGACCTTTAAACGTAAAAATAGTAGGTCCAATAATATGATCTCCAATCCATTTGCATCGTTAATAGAGACTGATACTGGTTGACTTAAATGTTCCATGAGGATTTGGTCGCCAAATGTGACTATTACGGCTATTAAGTAACCTCTCTAGTAAAGCAAGCTTCATCGCTAAATAGAATAACTGAGCTAAAATCGAACTGTCGAGCGCATTTTCCAAATACCAGCGACAAAAGTTTACTCTTGGACCGTAATCCCGTTGGGTCAAACTGTGTGCTTTTGAAGATGATAAGGGTATAGCAATTGTTCATGAAGTACACGCCATACTGATGCCCTTGTATTTCCAGTTTGATTTGCTATTGCTCGCACACTAGTGGAGGGTTTTCTTCCACTCGTCGCAATACTTCTTCTTCCATCTCCACCGAACGAGCCGTTCTTTGCTGACCCGTACCTCCATTTCGTTTAAAATTTCCTTTTTCTCTTAAACGAAGGTGTAATGAAACGAATAATCTGCGAGATGGATGGCGACGATTGAAACCGACCGGCGTAGATCCGTAGCTTCCTGCTATTGCATCTTGCTTTCCATAAATCAGATGCATATCAGCCATTTCAAAATAAAATGTTCCATAGTAAAGAATTCTTCTTTACTTAAATTATCACTTTAAAATAACAACTATTTGAAATTTACAAAATCAAAGTGACATTCAAAACGTCATTCAAAATTTGAACAATTTTTGATAATTGAAGAAAAAGTTCTTTTGCTATGAAACATTTCAGTTTTGAGGAAATGGAAAAAAAATTTTAAACCAAATGTAGGTACAAGTCAGCAAAGAACGACTCGATCAGTGGAGATGGAAGAAAACAAAATTTAAAAGCTTATCAATGAAGCTTGTTTTAGCTAGACAGTTACTTCAAAGACCGCAATACTATTTTGGAGCAACCAAAATCGTGTCGATGGCCGCAATTTTGAACAACTAATATAATGTTTTATTGTTTTTCTTATTTAATAAATATTAAAATGGACAAAAAGTCGTAAATGCGAACATTCTGCAATTTTAACACTTTCGTCTAGTGCTTACGACTCATTTCGGACATACGTTTATAAGGCAAAAGGTACCCTTAATTCAGGGCATTATATATATATATTATATATATATATATATATATATATATATGTAGATTATCAATTATCCCCATAATGGGGCGACTTGATAAATGCCTGTATTTAACTCTGTTTTATCATTTCGAACCTCAATTGAGGCGTCTTGATAGAAAAAAATCTAAAATATAAGTCCCTATAGCAACAGAGCGTCACATTTTTTTAGCATAGGTATGCCTACCCCAAAAACCTTTTTGATGAAACAAATTGAATTTGTATTTTAGAATTTATTTGAAAATATAAAAACGAAACTCGAAAAATAATAAACGTAAAAAACAATATCTGTAGGTACTACCTGCATTCTATGGTGCGTTAGGAACTCAAAATAGAATAATATACTTATACTATATAGATAAAAATATAAAACTTAGCCAATATTCTGGTACATGTACCTAGCCGCAAATCGTAAAAAAAAATTAAAAATTCAAATGTTTAAATTTGATCTGTCCCCTCCTTAGTGTTTCAAATTCCATAAGTTTCTGCTTAATTTCTATCTTTTTCACTATACCAACGTCATCTACCTCAGGATAAATATAAGCGTTTGACATTTTAGAGCTTTGTCTTAAAAATGTGCAAAGATAGAAGATAGGTTTCACTCTCTTCACAACTTGTTATTTTTGCCACGTAGTTTTTAAAAGTGTTTGACTCGGTTTTTAAACCAACAAAAATATAATCACCTGATTTCAAATCATTTAAATCACTTTGTGGAATGTCATTTCCGTTTTCGTTATGTTGGTCCATGTCACTTTCGTTTTCTAAATCCGAGAATGATTCAGGGTCCGCATCACTATTAACAGTTAATAGTTTCTCACTTATAGCACTTTCAGAGGAGGCAGACGATAAAGACCTTGTTTTTCGATTTTGCAAAGGTTTTCTTCCAGAAGATGTCTGTGGCATTTCAACGTCGTGTCGAGATATACTTCTGCCCGCTGGTACAGTCAGCTTCTTTTTTCTTCCAACAGGTACTGCAGTTTTGAATCTTGAACTTTCGAAGATCTCTTTTAATGATTGCGCCATATCACCTGGTAATGCAGGTTCGTCTGTTTTCGGCAACTTATCCAGAACCTTCTTCCTATTTAGCGGACATATGCCGGTTGTTTCAAAGCCAGATTTTATGTTCTTCTCACCACTAGCGTCAACGTGATTTAATGCTTGATTCAGCAATCGGGGAAAGACATCTTTCCTCACCACTCCCCTATTATTTTTTTTCCATTGCTGAAGTATCTGTCTCCAGGCAGTCTTAATTGGCCGGAAGACACTAACATCTAAAGGTTGCGTTAAATGGGTGCTGTTGGGTGGCAGCAGTATAAAACGAATTTCGTTTTCTTCACATTTTTGGAGAACATTTATGGAAATATGACTTGCCAGGTTGTCACCGATGAGTACTTTAGGGCCAGGTGTTAAAGTTCGAAAATATGGCAGTATTATATTGATAAACCAATCCTCAAAAATATTTCCATCGAACCAGCCCGAATGGGAACGATTGAATCTAGCCCCAGGTGGCCCATTTTCCGTCCACGTGGACCAGAGATGGTCGGCTTTATAAACTATATAGACGGGCAGTAAGGATCCGGAGGCTGCACAGGCGAACATAACTGAGGTTGCGGCTTTTGAGGAATCCATTATTTTCTCTGCTCTTTTAGACGTTTTACGGACGATTACTTTTACGCGACCTGGATCGTCAGTGAAGTTAGTTTCGTCATAATTTACAACTGCAGACGGTGGAAAATCTTTAGACTTTCTGCCAAGTTATCAGAATATTTATTGACTGTTTCATGGCATACCTTCGCTCTGCTTTCTTTTATTGATTGGGATAACCTTTTTGACAGCTTTTCCTTATGCCGCAATAAAAATTTTTGTAACCAAGTTTCCCCTGGCCTGTTATTTACAAATTGGGGTGCAGTTTTCCCATGTCTTCCTAAATAATTTTGAACTATATCTTTGATATCGTTTGAGTCGCACGGATAACCCCAATCAGCAGCAACACCAATAGCATTAGCAAGCATATCCTCTTCATCCTTTGACATCGCAAGCTGACCGTCACGTTTTTTTGGGTATTTTCCCTTAATTTTTCTGTATAAAGTGGCAATAGGTATATTATATTCTTTACTTAGCTGTGTAACTGCAACACCCTCGTTTCTATGACGCGACTAAGCAATCTTTACTGCTTCTTCATCATAATCACCGTATTTCCTGCTGCCTGGTTTTCTTTTATATGTTCTGACCATATTTATCCTTATTATCAAGTCACCCCTGAAAAAGACTAAAAAAATAAAATGATACGCCACTGGTAAATGTTTCTGTATAATCCAACTTTGAGGTTAGGATATTGTTTTTGACTAATTTAGTACCCATGAAAAAAATCGGAGATATCTTTGCATTAAATAGTGTCTCTGCACAATAGAAAGTATAACAGTTAATAAATACCTGGTTTTTTACCCGTTTTTATAGAAAAACACTGCGGAAACAACAAGTCTTCCACTGTACTCTACTAACCTTACTTTGAAAGAGTGCCTACTAACGCATCGAATGAGTACATATGTGCCGGTCGCATCCATGTGTAGCACAGTGGTGTGCGCATTTTAGGCAAGAGGGGTAGAATGTATCAAGTCGCCTCGGTGTTATCAAGCCGCCCCGTTTTACGGTAGCGTAACTGCTCTAGTAATTGACACTCGGTAGAAATTTGTAACTTTGAACAGGCCTATTGGGGTCTGTGACTGATCAATTTTTATTGGATAAAACGCTGTTTGATTCTAACATTCGATTTGAAACAACGAAAATATGTAAAGTTCACATTTTTGTCGCATTGAATTTTTTTTTTGCAAAATTGTGCATCTGTACCAGAAATGGACACATATAAATAGGTAATGGACATGGTATGAATCAGTAATGGACACCATAGGCAGGGAGTACTTTTATTCATATTTAACCATCTCAGTGACATGAAACTCCCCTCTTGTATTTTTGGCACGAGGCTCTTGAATGTTGGCGAGTCCTTAAAATAGTAGATAATATCATCTTTCACAGGCCACTTCCAGTCGATCCCACACTTACCCATCGATTTAATTTCAGCTCCTTCGTCATCAACTTCTAATATTATTCCTGTAATTATGATATGATGTCAAATTATAAAACGAAATTGTCACAAAACGCACACACACTGACCAGGATAATTCTGATCGCCATATTTTCCCACTCGAAGATCAAGATTTTCTGGTTCTGATAAATCCAGGTCTTCATTTTCATACTGTATAACTACATCCGATTCAGATGAGATCGTGACATCATGTGTCTCAGGTTGAAGTTTGCGTTTCCTTGTAGGTGGTTTGTTGGCCTTTAATTGCTGCATGTCGTAAAACTCTCTGTATTTGCCACTTGAAACCACTGCTGGAAATATGGTCCTTTTTCGTTTTGGAGTTTTTTTTTAAGGTGTTATCGGGAAAATCAGACACTTCTTGAATGGCGATGAGACTTTATATCCCTCACTCACTTTTTTCTCGTGAATTGCCACAAGCAAGAAGGACCATTCTCGATAGCGACTTCTTCATTAACTTCTGAGATTAATAGAATAGGGGTATTGTGTATATTATTGCTCTGTATAGCTGGTTTGAGTGGTTCTTCATTTTCTTGCACTGTTTTTGTTGAACTGACGCGTTTCAAAAGTTCTTCATTACAGTTTTTCTTTAATTGAACCCAAGCTTTATATAGATTTGTAGATTTAATATTTCCAGTTCACTCTCTCTTGTGAAAGAATGTTTCGCGGAATTCAATAATTTTGTGTTTGTGGATTACTTCATCAAGCTTTGAAAGAACCATCTAGTTCAAAGTATGCTCTTCACTTTTCTGGGTTGACGCAGCATTTCTGTTTGGAATGCATTTGCTGTAATCGACATTTCTCTTATCAAATGGATACAACCCACATTTCCTGAACCCATTTTGGCGTTGCATAAATTTGAAACGCAGTACACAAAATCTTGCCAAACGTAAATTTCGTTACTTTTCGAATTTCGAAGTTCGGGCAGCTGATGTACAGTCAGATTTTAAAGGTTTAAATACGGCTACGTCAGCTGGTTAAATTATGTGGGCTGCATTTAGAAATAACCCAATGATAATTATCCGATGTTCATCACATAATTGGCTTACTTGCTTGGTCATATGAGACCTATGACCACCCATAAAAAAATGACCGGTCAGGTGAGATTCTCGTTTGTCAAATAAGGTATGAAGTGATATGAAATATATCCAAAAAATATTTCCGAGTTCATCCAGCCAGAACCAGATCTGCCCAGTCTCCAGTTACTTGGAACTGGCTCAACAATTACTTTCGGCATCTTTTTATATGAAAAAATTATCATTGGCGGCACATATTTGCCGTCCGCTGAGAAAGTCGTCATTACGGCTTCATTCCAGCTTCTTCCAGATAATCACTTATTTCGTCTAACCAATTCTCCAGCCTGTCTTGACTCGCAGCGGTCCTAGCTTTACTGACAGATAGTGTTCTTCTGCTTGATAGAAGGATGCCTCTTAAAGAAGATTTCAAACCAAGAGCCACCAGGTAGTCCTTCCTTCGAGAAGTACTGTGTCTCCCTGATAGATTCCTTCAACATTCTCTGAACCGTAATGGCTAGGTTTTTTCCTTTGTGCACAGGACAACCTTTGTGAATCATTGCAAGTATCCAGCTGACCAATACTTCTTCTTTTTCAACTGATAATTCAGTCTTGTGTCCCATTTTGCGTTGAAGAGGAACCTGTCCAGATAGGTTGCATTTTGCAAGTTCACATCATCGTGCTTCTTTGTTTTTTTCTTTTGACATTTCTAAAAAAATAAAAAAGAACCATCAAGTAGCATCTTAAAACAATGGAATTCCATTACTGAAAATGACGCGTTTAGTAATGGACACTACCCATGTCCATCACTGAAAATGACGTGTTTAGTAATGTACACTACCCGTGTCCATTACTAACGTTCCACCAATTTAGCGTTTCAGTAATGAACACCCCGATCAAAACCCAAAACGAGGTAAGGATAGCTATTTTCTCATAAATTCATTAATTAATTCACTTACTTTACCTCTAGGTAGCACCAGGTAGCAACAACAACTTTGTGCACTGAGTACTACTGTCTAATTCGGCAATTTGCGTCTGACTTGCCTGCGCACTTTATCAGCCGTTATTTATGGACACACATTACATTTCTCCATATGGTTGACAGCACAATGAAGTTAGGTGCACCAATCTTCCAGGACTATCACTGCTTGATGTATATGCAACTTTAATTAGTAAATGGTATAATTTTACTACTTCTACTAAATTTTATAGATTTTTTTAGCGAAACTATGTCTATTACTGGGACAGTGTCCATTTCTGGGGCAGCTACCCTACGTCTTGAATGGTAAGCTTTTCGTTACAATACGTACATGTTAGTTACGGTTTATTATTTAATAAGTGTGAGTGTGTTAACTGCATATGTCTTATTCTTATTCTGGTAAGCACTACACTCTCCTTTCTTGTCATTTGGGGATAACTTTTTATTTCTTTAGGTCTTGGTATACATAACCTTAAAAACTTGTTTTCTGCAGTCCATTCGCTTTCCCATTCTTGCCACACCCGTTTTCTTTATTTCTTTTTCATTTATTTCCGGTGGATAACCTAAAGGAAGCTGCTGTAGTATGTCTTTTAGATTACTAACACAATTGTACTTTTACATGTTTTTTCACTTTCACTAATAAAAAGTATACGATTTATAAAGTGGTTTGGAAGGTTTCTTATTTTTATAACGTATTTTAGTAGCAGACATTCTTCTTAATTTTAGTGGTAACATCTCTGATTCTATATATATGCTACTTGTCCAACTGGTTTGGTAAGCCTCAATCGCATATCGTATACTTACATAAGTTTTGTATAACGTCTAAGGGTTTGAGGGTGGAATAAGCAGCAGTTCCATAGGCTGTAGATCCGTAGTCAAATAGATTTAAAATTAATGCTTTATAAACCCTTATCAGAGCTTCCCTATCTGCGCCTCAGTTAGAGTTGGATAGAAACTTGATAATGTTCCACCTTTTTCGGGCTTTACTTACGACATTTTCTACATGCGATTTCCATGTTGCTGTGTGGCCAAATGTTACTGCTAAGGATTTATGGTTTGTGACACATTTGATTTTATTTTCCTTTATAAGTAGATTTGGAGGATGATGCGGGTGTCTGAGTTTACAAAACTTCGTGCATAATGCATGTTGCATTATGCGACGGCATAATGCATGTTGCATTAGGCGACGTATCTCCTTTTGATGAGATGTATACGGCTAAATCATCCACATACATTCGTCGGCCTATTATCGTATTCAGTGATTTTTTCAATTCGTTTGCTGCGATAATAAACAAGGTTACGCTAATCGGAGACCCTTGGGGGATGCCATTTTCAAGTGAATGTTTAGAGGATAGATGATTATCAGCTCTAACCTGGAAATGTCTTTGGGTTAAAAAGGATTTTATAAAATTAAACATTTTTCTTCTTATTCCCCAACGATGGATCTTTTTTAGTACCCCATAGCGCCATATTGTGTCACAACACTACAGTGCCACGTTCCCTTTGTTTGAAAGTTTCTTGTATGGCTGTTGTTAGAAGCATTATGTTGCCTCTTGTCAAATATCCTCTTCTGTTGCTTTCTAAATTCTCTATTAGCCTTGTATTGACCATCCTCTGTAATTCTTTGCTCATACAGCTGGTGAGTTATATGGGACGATAGCTGGATGCATTTAGTTGATTCTTGTTGGATTTTAGGATAGGGGACTATAATGGATGTTTTATATGCTAAAGGGTAATCTCCTTCTGCCCATATTTTGTTAAACACGTAAGGAAGATCTACAATTTCAGTATAAGGCAATTTTTTTAGCATTAAGTACCTATGTGATTTTTCAATATCGAGGAAGTGTCTGTTGCACATCCTAACGCTTCTTCTAATTCCCCTTTTGTAAATTTTGAATTGTAGTAACTTTCTGTTTGTTTAGTAGAATTTAAGGAAACTTCTCTACTATGCATTGTTTCCTTCAATTATGCTGTCCCTTGGTTGGAGCTACCAACTTTCTCGAAATATTATGCCAGTTTTTCGGATACATCCGTTAGCTTGGTGATTAGCTTTCCATTCTCTTCTAGAATGAATGAGGCTTTATTTGAGTTTTTACCGGACACTGATTTGATTTTATTCCTTGTTAGTTGTTTTGGGATTGGTCATTAAATTACAAGATTATGCCAAGTGCTTTTATAAGACATTTGAAGCCAAAATCCATCGTAAGTCAAATTGACAAAATTCTAGTCGGTACAGTGCTAAATTACGAGTGTTAAAAAACATTAAAATAATAAAGAAATTTCTGCCAAAGATAATTTCAATTATTTTATACAATTAGCTATCAGAAAAATTACGGGAAGATAATTTAACCTTGCGCGCCGAAGTTTTACTAATTATTTCAGTTCTATACTCTGTTCCATCGTACTTTGCATTAGAGGGCTGTGGAAATCTAGGGAGGTGTGGTAGCACTGTTAAAAGAACAAAAACTTACTATCGTAGCTTGACTTTTAGTTCTTCACGCTATAAATGGCTGTTTGCACGAAAATCGTGGAGTATCCAGTGACCTATTAAAAAAATACCTGGTGTGGAACAGCAGAGGACCTTCCAACCTACAAAATGCAAATTAAAAGAAATAAAATAATTTTAACAGCAATTTTTTCTTGAATAACTATGCAACCTCTTTTATAATAAGTTTATTACGAAAAATGCAACATTGTAAAAACAAAAACAATAATCTATGTCAAATGGAGGTTTAAGACTTTATGTGAGATGGAGGTGCTAACCTCCAAAGCCGTCCGCTTCTATAAAAATATCGATAATACACGTTAAGAATTCTCAATCATATTTATTTAATTTTTACCCTTATTTCGTTTTGCATTAAGAAATTTTATAGGAAGAATTATATAAAATTAAATTTTCCTTGAAAATGTGTCTACTCACACGTACACACGCACACGCACACACGCACACGCAAATACGCACACGCACACACCTACACACGCACACACGCACATACGCGCACACTCACACCCGCACGCACGCACGCGCCCACGCGCACTCGCGCACGCGCGCGGCCCGCACGCCGGAACGCCCGCACGCGCACGCACACGCCGCACGCGCACGCGCACATGCACACGCACACGCACGCGCACACTCACACACGCACGCACGCACGCACGCACGCACGGACGGACGCACGTACGCACTCACGCACGCACGCACGCACACCCACACACACACACACACACACACACACATACACACACACACACACACACACACAGATCCAGACATGATGCCCGGTCTATTTAGCGATAGTTAAAAATAAGTCGAATACATAACCTTCTATACCTACATATGTATGTGTAATTTGGAAGGTAATTATGCAGAAGAAGTAATGTATTATTTAATAACTTTTGATGAGACATGAACAGCGTTATTACATTTTTTTGTAAAAATTGAAGTATATCAAAATTAATCATGAGCACACTAAATATCGTATAATATGTTATTTTATGTAAACTATTGTTGTTATTATTATTGTTTCCAACAATAATGATAATAATAAATACATTTTAGCAATTGAAGTTATAAAGATTTGTGGAGGGTTATCCAATTGAGAATAAACAAGCAGAGACGGCTGTCAGAGTAATTGTCAATATTTCTGTATTGAACAGCATATCAGCATCGTCATGAAACTTAGGTACCTACGTTAGAGAACAGTCGCAAAAATGTTAATGCTTTTTAAGAATACAAATTGCTAGTTATGGCCAAAATGGCAGTGCGTGGGTTCCATTTTGGTGTTTTCCTTTTAATAATGCAATTTATAGTGATATAAAATACTCACAACATGGACTAGTTTTGTTACGGATTAAAATAGCAGTAAGGTGACAAACAAAACTTGGCGGTCCACGTTGGGCGCCAAATTTTACCTGCTACGGGTTCAAATGGCAGTAAGATTTGCGTAACAGATAAGGGTAATTTCCGAGAGTTTAGTGGAAGAGGGTGTTAGGTTGGTGTTGTTCTGCATGTGGGGTAAATAAGAATGTCATTCACCAATATCGAGACAGCCATTAATTAATTATTCAAAGTTGCCAGAATCAATATATTGGTAAAGTAGCACAAAAATAAACTCTAGTACTCCAGAACAGATTTTAAAAACAAACAAAAACTTGCTTACCTTTCGTACATTCAACCAGATGGATCAGAGAAAGTGCTCCTGGACTGTTGCTATACAAAAAAGCTTTAAAGGGATCGCACGTGTAATTAAGTTTACGTAAACTTTCTGTGAGGTCAATTGTTTCCTTTCGATACGCAAAGGTCATCAAACTTAATTACTAAAACATTTCTTTTTCTTGACGTTAAATCTATGTAAATACATCTATATTCATAACTCTTGAATTTACTCAAGAACGCCATGTAAAATCTGAAACGGCTTATTATCTGAGAAACGCAATTACATACATTCTAAACAATTCTCATCACCAGAATCCAATTAAATCCCAAACAAGTTTTACGAGAACAATATTACTCATTATCAAATTGGTGGAATATTGGATACGTTGAATCAGTAGAAACGCACTACCAAATTCACAATATCACATTCAATAGGCTCACACGAAGGCAGTTCCCGACATGAACAATTTTCAAAACAACTTTATAATTGCATTTCTTAGAACATTTCTTCAGCAACGAAAACAAATTTTACCCTCATGGACAATCCCACTTCCTTTTATCCATGACCGAAGTAACAAAAATAATATTCACGGAGTGGTGATGTTTTTCTATACCCTGAATACCTAAGCCTAAATACAATACACAAACATTAATATCCGATAAAATTGAATGCCAAACTTAACCATAACTTCAAATTTTGACAGGGTCTTCCTTTGGTGCCTTAAGCGTCGGATAAGAAGCGGTTTTTCGAAATTCGGCCCCTAAGTGCCAAAAAAAGTCAAAACAAGGATTTTCTGACCAAAACGGCGCACCGCGTCCGAAATATCAATTCGATCGAAAAAATCTCGGACACGTCGATTTTTATTTTCAGTCTGCCGTCTTCTCCGACGGTCAAAAAATTTTTACAGTGACGTGCGGCCGAGTGTGGGTGGAAGTCCTAACTGATATATTAACCCTAAACCGTTGGTCTTAGACATGAAATTTGGAGGGTATGTTCTTTGTGAGGTGTAGGTATCCACTAAGAAAGGGTTTTCGAAATTCCACTCCTAAAATGGTGAAATTGGGGGTTGAATTTTTGTGTGAAGCTTTTTATTCTATGGGTCTCGAAAATTGGTACACATATTCTTCATTTAAAATTATGAGACGTCTATCACGTGGTCTATGAAATTTTTGATAAGACGCGTAATTTGGCGGCAAAAAGGTCTCTAAGGTATAATTTAAGTGTTAGTTCAAATTTTTTCAATATCTGCATAACGATTCATTTTATTAGAAAAAGGGCAGACATACTTTTTAAAGAAAATTTAATTTTACATAACTTTTCTTCATGAACTTTCTTAATATAATGCAAGATAACTCTAAAAAATAATTAAATATGAATGAAAATGGTTAAAATGTACTATTGATATTTTATAGAAGCGGGCGGCTTTAAAATTTTTTTAAGTTAACATGAAATGAAGTGTTAAACGTCATTCTGACACAGATTACTGTTTTTATTTTTTCAATGTTGCCTGTTTTTCGTTATGAACGTATGAGAGGTTGCAATTTGTTTTAATTTTTACCTTCCAACCTACATACATATACACATCTAGGTATAGAGTCGCGGCAAACTCTTTTCCAATGTGGTGATAAACGTCAGCGCTTGACATTGTTGCCAAACGTATGAAATTCGACGTCAACATAATACTTAGGTTATATTGTTTACATTTATTTTGATGGAAATACTCGTTCTCAACTAAGTAACAATACTTTTAACAGTTCTTAGATCATTTTGCGATTGTAACATTTTGAAGTAGTCATGTATAATTTCGAGGAGCTTATCGAAAATCTCAAAATGTGGAAAACGTTAAAATTAGAAGTTATGTGTAAACAGAAGACCTGACAACATTGTAATTTATTCGGCAGTTCTAATAACCCAACAACGTGTATTTCACTAACATAGATATATCATTTGTAATTATCAGGGTTATTATGGAAGTTGGTATGTTAAGTTTGTCTCTCTCTAACAATTTCACCCCCACAACAGAAAAGATTTTGCCGTGACTATAGAAGGTTATGCAATCGACTTTTTAAGTTAGCATCTATACTTGAAATCAAATAAGAATAAAGTAGAGGGCGCTTGAATTCAAGTTATGTTTACACTGCTATAATGTATATATGGCGCAAAATAATAACAATCAAATCATTGTCGAAGTTTGCTGACAAATTTATTCACGCAATTTACTCAGTTGGCAACAACAGTTTCAATCACTGATGTATTCAAAGTTGCTGTATACTGTAGCGAAGCACGGGTATTCCGCTAATCAATAATAAATTAAAATCAATTTTTGTAAGACCATTTAAAGTGATAGAAGATTAATCACCACATGTTAGAGTGAAAATAGAAAATAAATTAGTGGCAATACACATTAAAAAAACAATTAAATACTGCAAATTTGAAGGTAATGAAATAAGTGTAACATGTTAAGGAATTATATAAAATTTGCAAAGCATGAAAGAAGAAAAGGGAAATTAGGTATATGTTTTCTTCACCAAGAGGGGAAATGCGGTGGATAAGTATTTGTAAGAAAGTTGTTACACGTCCAAACCGCACTAGGCGTCGTGTATGCTTACTAATGTAAGCGGGTTGCCAAGCCAGCTAACAGGGAGATGGGCGTGGTCGAAATAATAAGTAAAATGAATGATTAATACGCTCAAACACCTTACACCGATCTTCAAACAGCTCAGTCCGGGAAAATATGTCTCTAGGCGCCACCACAATCGAAACTTTGTTAATATAATTGTCTTAAGCTGGATGTTAATTAACCCTACTTGATTGTGGAAAGCAGGATTGTGCTTACTCAGTAAACTTTTACACGAGGGTCCTAAAACAAACACTCGTCCCAAACAATTCAACTCAAACTCAAATATATTTAATACTACCCAGGTTATTAGAAACTTTTGAATACACCTCGTATACCAAAATTTCCAAAACAAAATTTATCACTCAAATTCAACTGCATTCCCGTAACCAACAGTTATATTTTCTACGTATCCCTCGTATACATATAAAGTTAAATTTCTACTTATTAATGAATAAATTGTTCTTCATTCAATGATCGATAATTAATTTTTAAAATTCCTAACCATAAGAAAGCAATGTCATCGGCTTAATAATTGTTACTCCATTATAATAGTGATAAAGTGCTGCAAAACAGTCAAACGAGAATAATCCTTGAAGGTTTAATATTCATAACATGAACGATATCTTTTATATTTAATTTAATTTTTATAATACTTCTGAATCGTATTTGACATTCGTAAATATGTAAGTTCTCAAAACTCCAACTTTTTGTTATACTTAATGAAATTTTAATTAACAGCTGATCCGTCATTAGTGTACTGCGTTAATGAAACTAACATAAAAATTTTTGCAATCAACCTGGCAAATATAACCTTTCAGGTTGTTCATTAATCTTAAAATCCAAAATATGCAAAGTTTACATTTAACTTGTCAAAAAAACTAGATCACCAATTAAGTAAACGTCACAAATGTATCTCATAACTGGCTAAATAAACAACAAAATAAGTTAACGATAAATATATATTGTCCTGTACCAAAATAATAAACAAATGTTTACATACACAACAGCGTGGTTGATAAACCACTCCACCACGTTACTGTCAATACAAACTTGCGTTACTACAAAAATTCTTACTGCTAAAACAACCAATACAACATACCTCGAGACCGATTATCTTTTTCCTTCACCAATAATTAATTAAATTACCCAACAATACGCAAATTACAACTAAACAAAAAGATAATCGTTCTCAACTGAATTTTCAAGGTTCCTAAATGTAATTCTTACTTAAAATTGTCCATTAATCCTACGCTTTTCTTTCTTCTTTCTTCCCGTAAATCAATTATTTGTAGTCCATTTGTATTCCTTAGATTGCCTGAAGGTATATAACAAATACTTCACAATTCCACAAGCACTTATTCCTTTCTGCACTCGCGATTAGTCCAACTATGCGAGGTTATTACTCTAATAAACCGTAATAATCTGTACACATTTGGTTGCCTCTTAAAAGTTTCTCGCGACCTTTAGGACAATTTAGTCCTTCCTTAACACAAATAAACTTTTAATGTCACATAAAATTACCTTAACATTGGCTTAATTTACTACCAATACTTCGCTCACTTAAAGGTGGTTCCATAAATAATTTATACTAAATATCGGTACAAGAACACGCGCCGCACTCAACACAGTAACGTAATAACTGTTCACTTTTATAAATCTGCTTACGCACTTTTCTTTTGAAGAACAAAAACTGATTTTATCTTCAATCTCAATTTAATTAATTGTTTTATTTATGAATGTCTTATACGATTCATCCCCTTTCGGGTTACGCAGTTGTTTAAACAATGGCTGCCTTCAATATTATTCACAAATATAACTCCAACTTAACCCATTCTGATGTCACACATCACCTCGCGCGCGTCTCTCACTGAGCTCTCACCAAAAAGCAACAACCAACAACTCTACGTCAATCTCTGACTTTTCTATTTATACCTTAAGCCATCCATCTTTAAACATGTCCGACTTCCTTGCTATATTCTCCAATGGTACTCACTCAAACTTCCCAATCACATCGACACGTATCTCAACATCTGTTGACAACTTCACGAGAACTTTCTATAATTACAATTAACATGCCATGATATATTATTTTACCTGCAATTTTAAATTACTTATAAATCAACACTTTCGTCATACATTATCATCTCAGTGGCCACTCTGTAGCATTACACAACTTGTTAAAGATTGTTAAACAATTTTGTCAAATTTGAAAAATTCAAACATTAATCTAACATTATACTACATAACGTATTCTCAAACTGATTGCACAACATTACGAGAACTTTCTAAAATTAACAATTAAACATACCCAATCTTTCTCTACATATTTTCTAAAACATTCTACACTTATACCTTTACATCTTCTGGCCAAGATTACTCCTTTATCTTCCAACATTCCATTTCTTATCAAGTAGCCAACAGTAGCAACACAGTAGCAAACATTATCGTCCCATCGACAAATTTCTTTTCACATTTACATTCATCAGAATTTATTTATTCCAACCCCAAAGTCTCTATAACATTCAAATACACGTATCTACATACTGTATAATATTTCTCCTAAATTTCCAGTGGCGTATCACTCACCCACATACATTATGCATATACACAAAAAAATTTTTTTTCGTTCAAACTCAATACACCCGTACTTAAAACACGTACTACACGTCATTATAATATCTCACATACAGGGTGCGTCAACGCAACCTGACAAAGTATGTAAACTTCTTTCGTAAGTAAAGTAAGCCGAGAAATGCTGAAGAAGTGCGCAAAAGGGGGTGAATATTTCTATATAGTTAGGAGCGCGGGCGTACCGTTTATGATTATGCGTTGGAGATTCGACCGACTAGTCGATAAAAATATTAATAGTAAAATGTAGCAAAACAAAAAAAGAGAGAGGCAACAAAGACTATTTAAGTTAATGTAATTAATTTTAAATGTTTTCCTTTATTAAACCATTTCATTATCCGTAATAATTTAATCTTAGATAGGTATGCACAACCTAAATTTAAACCAACTCTACCCCTTATCCTCCTTATGCCGAAAATCTTCAAGGTCTAAGTCCTAAATTTAAGTTTCGAAATCTAAGGCATTAAGTATTCGATTTAATGTATTTGAATAATGCGAAGTTGTACATATAATCTAAGCTTCACAGTTTAATGCCTAAGATCTGCGGTCAACGGTTTCGAAACCTAAAGTTTTAGGTATGCGGTTTAATGTAATTGAATACCTACTATGTGTAAGTTGCGTAGCAAAAGGTACGGTTGCGGCCACGGAAAAGTTAACACTTACATTTATCTAGTAATCGTTTTTTGAAATTTTTTAATAGAGTAAAAGGGCTTTTTTTGTCAATGTGACGTTCATTTACAGTGGCGTATCATAATGCAATTAATTAATGTCAGAGTGACAGCCTATGGTGACATCACCTTCATTTTAATCAATTTCGTACGCCAATGATTTTCTATTGAATTACAATAGAAAAATGATAGTAGTAACTTTTCCCTGGCCGCAATTGTACATTTCATGGTGTAGTGCCTAAATTCTACGGTCGACGGTATGTTTCAAGCTAAATACGTAGTGTTTGGCGATTCAAGTCTAATATGTTTTTACGCATTTAAAAGGGGTGACGTAATACATTTCTTAATAGAAGTTGCTGTAATTTTTATGTCCAATTTTGATATATATTTAAGTCTACTATGTTAAATTACATTTGTATTGTAGGTAAATAAAATGTTAGCAAACATTGATTTTTATCTTGGCTGGGTTTCATTGTTCATTGTATTTTTGCCTTCAACTGATTCAAATTCTGAGAGTTAAGTCTTCCCAATAAAAATAGAAAGTACGGCACTGTACCGCAATGTTGACATCTAAAAATAAAAACAAAACTGCGACATCTATTAAGATAAGAATTAAACAAACGAAAAAATCATTCTAACTATCTTGTTCATAACATTTTGTCAATTTTAAAGTTTAATTTTAAACTTTTGAAGACCAATAATCTAAATTAGTGTGGTAAATCTCTACCTTTTAACTGAAAATTTGAAATATTATGTAACTATTAAGTATAAAAAGAAAAGGATACTGAAATTTGTTAGGTTATGGAAAAGAAATTAGAATTGTAGTTGTCATATCACGTGTACGACATTTTGACAACAAAAAATAACTTTTACAAAACTTTTTAAAAGTGCATTAATATTTGTGTAACAATGTTAAATATTTTATGAGAATCTGTTAATAAAAATTATGTATAATGTATAATAACTTAATGTGCCAGAAATGGACTCCATGACAGCTGACCTAACTTTACAAGACGTTCTTGGTAAGTACACTTTTTGTGTTGATATTCGTAATTTCGGTCTATAGAGCTTTACAAAAACGTATTCTTGGCTTTCATATGCCATTCTTGATTCTTTATATGAAGGGATTTTGCCAAAAAACATGAAAACAAAACAACCACCTGTTGATTTGCCAAACTTTATATGAGCAATTCGTTTATAAAATTGGTATCTTTGGAAATCAGAATTGTGTGTAATATTAGAAAGGTCAAAGTCTAAAGGTAATAATGATATCAAAAATAATTATAAAAATGTATATATTAATCGGTTCAAAAAGTGTTATAATACTATTCTAAAAATTCAGTGGACTGGCGTGAATAATTCCGCCTGATTCACAGATTTGTGCTCCAATATCACTTAATTTATTGATGTTATTAACGTAATCGCCTTTTCCAATATTTTCCAAGGTATGCGTAACTCTTTCGGTAGCCTGTCATAAAAGATTGTTAGTTGAAAGTTTATAATTTAGTTGATACTTACTTCAAAAACCCATGCTTCGGTCATTAATTTTTCGTGTGCAGCACTTGGTATGTTATTGTTGAGCGATTGTGTGCATCTTGATACAGCAACGGCACTGGTATAAATGTCAAAGACACAATTTGCTAATCTGTTTAGGAGTGATTGGTGGTCGACGATGCTTTTTCCGTGTTTGATTAAAAGGGCCTCGATTGATTGTCCAAATGCATCAGCACTCTGAAGTTGACAATATTAGGTAGTGATTGAGAGGTTTTTGTGTTACCTTCGATATGAGATCGGCAGATGTCACGAGGTCTTTGTGTACAAGGTGGTTCATTCGTGGCGGAGAGTTTAGACCAACTGATCGCACTACTCGTTTTGATGCTTCTTCAAGGATTACGCCTAAATTTGCAGTGGGATTTTTGAACGCTTTTTGCAGCTCTTTTAAATGTGCGCCAGCATGCTGGATTCCTACGGTTTATTGTAATAACGTTATAATTATAAAGAGAAAATATTGATGTAAAAATCTATTGGAATTAGTTTAAAGCTGATTTACCTGTAAGTGCGACAAGTAATCGTAAAATATCATTTGTGCCTTCAAAAATTCTGAAAATTCTCAAATCTCGTAATACTCGTTCTAATCCGGTTTCTTTCATGAATCCCATTCCTCCCATAATCTGTATTGCCTCATCACAAACGTACCACGCTGACTCTGATGATATACACTAAAATAGGTAATTATAATCTGTAATTTTGAGTAATGGAGTTACCTTAGAAACTGCAGTTTCAAGATGGTAGTGTTGTGATCCTTTATCCATATTACCAGCAACCATATATGCTAGTGATTCAGTTATGTATTGTAACATTGCCATTCTTGCTAATTTCTCACGGATTCCTTGGAACGATTTTAGTTTGTGTGCGAATTGTGTACGATTAACAGCAAAATCGGTTGCCTGTTGTATGCAGCCTTTCATTGTACCTGCCAGACATGCAGCCATACCGAAACGGCCATTATTGAGAATATTCATGGCTACTTTAAATCCATTACCCACTCCACCTAGCACATTCTCAATGGGAACTTTCACATCTTCGAAAAATACTTCGGTAGTATTAGACCCCTTGATCCCCATTTTTTTTTCAGGAGGGCCACTTGTCACACCCCCAAATGCCCTTTCTACAATAAAACTAGTAACTTTATCTTTACGTTCTCCTGTTTTCGGATCAGCCACGCTAGTTTGTGCAAATACAGTCATTACACCTGCAAGTCCACCATTACTAATCCAAATTTTTGAGCCATTCAAAATATAGTGCTTTCCATCGGGGCTTAACTCAGCACGAGTTCTGCAAAAGGACTCACTTTCACATCAATTTCTAAAAACTAGGAATTACCTGATAGAAGCAGCGTCAGATCCTGATGATGGTTCTGTTAGACAAAATGCAGCAAATTCCCCTGCCGTTAATCTCGGTATATACTTCTCTTTTTGTTCCTTAGTTCCATACAGTAAAATCCCCTTAAACCCAATTGACTGATGAGCAGCAAGTGTAACGGCAATTCCCAAATCACTTTTACCTACAATTTCGACAACTCTAGCCAATTGAGTGTTCGTTAATGCTAATCCGCCTAATTCGGTAGGTGCCTGTGTGCCGAAGAAGCCTAAATCCCATAGTGCAGCAAGTGATTTATCCTCCATTTTCTCCAATTCATCATTCTTCTTTGCGTTATTAATTTCTTCAAAGAATTTTCCAATGGGTTCAATTAGCATACGCACCGTATCCTTTTGATCTTCATTTAGAGGGTTTGGGAATGGAAAAACTTCGCGAGTCTCCAATTGACCACGAAAAAGGTTCAATGTGAAGGATAAGCTTTCGGCATTAGGTGAGGTTTCGCCCTCACTTGCATTTTTCGGTTTAACCGCTGGAGCTGTTGCTAAATACCTGTTAAAAAAAAACAGTTGAAAAAAAAAGTGAGGTTAAAGGACTTACTTTATGTAGTTTTGTAAATTCGCATTAGTTTTTATAAATTTAGCGATTTTAAACATCGTGTTATGTTTGCAAATTTAGTAATAATTTTAGTCTCTCATAAATTGTTATATTTGCGTGAACTTTAGACTTTGCACTTAATAGTTGTGTGGGGATAAGAATTTCGTACAGTGACGGAGTAGGGGGTGTGTACGTGAAAGTTGATTAAATGGACAATAAATAGACAAATTTTCAATTAAAACTGAGGTCCTCCTGTACCACTACGTAATTAAGTACCTAAATAATTGGGCTTTAATCATTATTTTTTGACCTTGGTACATTTTATAAATAATTACAGCTGCACTTTCAACTTAATGTGAATTGAAGCCAACAATTTGTCAATCTCGCAATGATTTTCTATTTTAGCGCAAACATCTACAGTTTGGTTAATGATATCTTATTGATTATGGTCAGAAATTACTTTGCGGTTAGCTGCAGTCATCTTTCCGCCAATAGTATCAATTACAGACATTTTCTAATCAGTTGATTATTCCCAATCGGTTGATTACAAATAAGTGACGCTTATTCAAAAATAAAGAGCAGATAATTATGTAATTAAATGATACCTGTATTAATTTAAGTAAATGTTTTGTATAAAAATAATAATAGTAATTTTGTATAATAATAATGAACTTTTGCACACGGATCATTATTATATTTGATAAGAATCATATTTAAAGATTGAGCTATTTAATGATCCCAGAATTATATTTTTTAATTATGGAATGATAAGGAAAACCAAAAATTATTGTTACAGTAAATGCTTTTAGTTATATTCATAATCATTAACTATTTCCTCTTAGGAAGTGCTTTCAATCACCATTGTGATTGAATCTCATTTTAGATTAAAGGTGAGACACTATTGTTAACATTTTCCTTTTGATTGATTAATGAAGTTATAAAACTGCCGTGAAAAGATAAAGAGCAGTAAGTGCAGAAATATGAAATTGAAGATATTGTGTTTTAATGTTTCTATGAACACCTTACTCTACTAATATAGTAGTAAATATTTCGAAAGGTAAGTATTTAAAAAATGGTTTAAAAAATTCTCTTTAGTGTAGTAAATTACATTCCTAACTAAGAAAAATCGCTTACTGCCATTGGACACATATCACTTAAAAATATGGTATATGTTATACGATTCTGAGCAGTAATTTCAATGGTCATGCGGCTAAAACAGTGTATTTTTTTATCTGAGTATCTGACAACATATTCAGATACTGCTTTTCGCGTTTCTCTATTCATGCTTCTTAATTTTAGTTGTAACCAAGGGCGTAGCCAGGATTTATAACGGGGGGCAAACCATGGTCCATGGTCGTTCAAAATGTAAAATTTTAGGATAAAAAGAAAAGGCAAATGAAAACAAAACTTTGAGATTTTAATTATACTTAAATTAAATTAACATTTTTCTTGGGTTTAAACTAAATTTATCCAAAACTTTCTTCACTGTGCAGTCCTGATTTTCCTTCAAAAATTTTCGATGCACACTCATCAAACACAACCCAATGAGTCTGTCATCACACATTGTACTCCTGAGCCAGGTTTTTACCCTTCGCAGGGCACTGAACGGTCTTTCCACGGTAGCAGTAGTGGATGGGAAAGCACTTAATATTAGCAGTGCGTGCCTTGTTGCAGGAAAAAACATTAGCTTCCGCCAAAAGTGCAGCCACTTCAATGTCCTTTAATTTGTCTTCTGCTAAATTCTTTTTCTTCCACATATTGTACCACAAATCTAATTCTGCAGAGACATCACCCAACTTATAAAATTCCATGAAAGATTCTGCATTATTTTTGAAATCTTTTGAAGCCATTTTGAGCATGCTTGAAGGATGAAGATAAGTTAAAGCAAAAGCAGGTGTATTTTCGTTGGAGAATCTAGCATCCAAAGACGAAGTTAAAGAATCAAGATAGGGGATGATTATTGACCGCTTCCAGTATTCAACTGCAGACTCAGATGGTGGATTACTTCTGTGTACTTGCTTTTGAGTGACTCGTGGTACTGACAACTCAACCCCTACTTTCTCTGCGATATCAAGTGATTTTTTAAATAATTCATAAGAAACATTTTCGACATCTTGTCGATCTTCTTTGATTACATCTAGAATATCATCAATATGTTTCTTCACCATAACCAAATCCATACTTTTACCTTGTAAAACGTTTACAACGGGTTCCAAAATTGCAGAGTATCTTGCAATTATGTTTAAGCCTAAGATGAATATTGGTTTAGTAACTGCACAGTGCAATTGGTAGGCAGATTTTCTTGTTGCATAGTTTCCTTCGACAGATAGATGTTCTAGTGCTTTAACAATGTCAGTGAAGCTTTCTAAAAATTTTTTTATGCTCTTATATTTTTCCGACCATCTGGTCTCACAGAGCCTTGAAAGATTTGGAACCGATTTCCTACGGGCTGGGGATTCACGAAAGAAGGTTATTGTGTCTTTAACCGTTGCAATTGTGTTTCTTATTTCTGGTAGCTTGCTAGTATCATTGACTACAAGATTTAGTCTGTGGCTGGAGCAATGGAAAAATAAAGATTTAGCATACTTTTTTTAAGAATGGCTTGTACACCACCTTCTTTGCCGGCCATCGTGGAACACCCGTCAAATCCGAATCCCACACAATTATCGGCGGAAAAATTATTATCTTCTAAAAAACTTTGAATTGCGCTAGCGATTGTAGAAGCATCTTGACATTTTAACTCAATGTAGCCTACAAATTCCTCCCTGATTATTTTTTGGCTTTCATCATAGAACCTTAATCCAATAGAAAGCTGCTCTTTTCCAGCGATATCTGCTGTTTCATCAGCCATTACAGCATAAGCTTTTGCTCGTTTACAGTTTTCGATTATTTTTTCTTTGATAACTTCACCGCATAATTGTATGATCTCATTTTGAATTGTTGGTGAGGTATAGACTGCTTTTTTTGACATTTATCCAAGTGGCTCTTTAGCTTCTCATCACCAGAGTCAATCCTCAAATTTAAAAGGTCAAAGAAAACTTCCTCATTTCCTTGTTTTCCTCTAAGCGGCAAATCATGAATTCCACAAAATATTATGCATGAAATAATTGCTGACAATATTTGTTTATTTTCTTCAATCGTCTTATGGTGTCCTATTTGCAAATGGACATCAACAGGAGCATTTTCAAGAAATGCTTTTGCAGCAGCTGTTGAAGATTTGTAGTAATGGCTGCCAACGTGCTTTCTACAATCTTCATGTATATCCTTAAACTTCATGTAAGGCCTTACCATAAATGACCCCAAAACTCCTTTAACGGTAGCAATTCTTGGCGGAAATAAAACATAATACAAACATAGAGCACCTTTCAAACGACTTGAGTACACCAGCCATGGAGTATATTGATCTAACCAGCGATGGTTAAATTTTCTTTTCAAGTGAATGGCATCAGAAGCAAAATCGTAATTGGATGATGGAACCCAAGGGTTTGTCAACAATTCCTTTCATTTTCATGGTAGCCATCGCGTTCTTCAGTTTGTTTAGAGGTCCCAGTTCCAGAGACAGCTTCATGTAGATTTGAAGAACTACTTGAGCCTCCTTCAAAAATAGATCCCCGATTTTGATGTTCCGACCATTTTATTTTCATCTTCATCACAATCATTGCTTCCACTTTCGCTACTGTCATCATGAACTTTTTTCCGTTTTAGAGATTTTTGATCTAAAAATAATAACCTAATATCATTCTTGTTCTTAGTCCCTAGTATAAAAATTAGTATAAAACAAAGTACCATGTAATGATAGCTTATAATGTGGATATACTATATCCGATGTTAATATTTTTTCTCTAGATTAAAAACACAAAATGAAATTAATAGCACGTATAAAGTGCTGTTTGATCTTTAATATGTGAAAATTTCAAGTTTTTATATTTAGTCCCATTTGAGATATCAGCTGTCAAAATCGGTGCATTATTGTAATTTTTGTTATAATTAGAAGGCAAAAAAGTCGGCATCATAATAATGAAAAATATATAAAATTATATTAATAATGCACAGAATCTTTTGCCAAAGCTAATAAAAACTATTTCACAAAGATACAAGCAAAGAGTAAAGAGCAATTGGCAATTTTGTAAAGGGCTGCAATTGAATTTTTTTCCAAACGTTGCGATACAAATAATTTTGAACCAAAATTAACATCGGATATAACATATCTACATTACAAGCTATCATTACATGGTAGTTTTGTTTTATTTGGTGCTGGTCGAGCAACCAATTTTCAAATTTTTGGACCATTTCTAATGGAATGACTCTAAAGTTTTAATTAAAAATTTAATTTTCTACTGAAATTATTTAACTTACTTTTTTGTAACCAATTTCTTATATCCATATTGTCTTTTCTGTGATTTCTGTCTGTTTATTCTGTGGTAAAACTATTGTTACGGATTTTCCCTCTTGTTTCTCAGGCAATAATTTAACACTGATAACTATTCACACCAACTTTATTTAAAACCAATAAAGTTAACAAAACAACACAAATATTCACTTTCTCAACACTTTTTAACTATTTCGCTTTTAAATCTCGCGCCTCGCTTTCTATTCGCCGTATGCAACTTCGTATCCTGCACTATGTACTGTACTGTACTGTCTGTCTTGGCGCCGGATAGGCAATTTTATATACCCTTTTTGAGCCTAGAAATTGCCAGAAAATTCGCATCGCCGGTTCCCGTATATTCCTCACTTGTATCTCGATTTTTTTCAAAGAAAACCAGTGGCGTTTCGTTACACTATTGTCGCTAGACAAGACCACTTACACACCAACTCAATAGTTGTTGCAAAAAATATTGTCCTATGTTAGGATTTGGAGCAAGTTGTGTTTTAACCACTTGATAGTTTTGCACGAACTGCACTCGGGCGTGACATTTTTCCGTACACTGACGATCCCGAGTCTCGTTCAGGCAACTTTTGTTTTAACTTTGGTGCAGGTCTTACGTACGTTATAAGAGTATTTATTTCGGATTCTGATGTAGGATTGTGTATTGAATGTTTTAAAATATTTCACACTAAAACTACTTATTGAGTAAATTTATTTTAATTAATTAATAGGATTAAAAAATGTAGTTAAATGAAAACAAAAAAAAAGAGACAATTTTTTTGCCATTTTTCTCAAAAATGTCCGACTGTTAAGTGGTTGAATCGAACACTAAAAATTGACGTATCCTGAGAGTAAATCGAACACTCGTTTTTATCCAATTCTGGTGTGGGACAATTCTGGTGTGCACCAATGCATTAAATGCATAGATCGAAAACGCTATTAATATACATTTAGCACTATGTCAGTTTTTCAAACAGCTTTGTTTTTTGCTGATATATTTTAGTGACAAAGGACACGGGAATAATTTTATTTATTAGAGCTTATTAATTAATTTTAAAATGTTCATAAAAGCAACCGAACGACCACAACAAGAAACAAAATATATAAAACAGATAACAAAAAAAATATGCAGAACAGAAAAATATGTATATTTTAGATTTAATTTTTTGTTTATTAAAATTTAAAAATTATTTAATTTATTTTTGCTCTTCCAGGGGGAGGGGGCAGTTGCCCCTCCCTGCCCTTCGCTGGCTACGCCCATGTCTTGTAATTACTTTAATTAGTAGTATATTGTCATAAATTCGTAAAGTTTTATAATTTCGTATTTAAACAAATGGTAGTATGAAAGAAAATTGCGAGTTACTGCCTTTATATATTAAGCGATTTTACCACTTACTGCTATTGGACATTGGCAAATTTCAATACTTTAAAGCCGACTAGGCTCACGAAACCCAATACGAATAATAAAGCACTTACTGCTATTTATAATTCCGAAAAAAAGTGGATTTTGAAAAAAGTGTCATTTACTGCCCTTTACCTTTTCATGACAGTATAAATGTTAGTTTGGTATCTATCCATTAGTATTAAGTTATTCTGTTTTAGAATAAAAGTCAATAATAAATTTATATCAAGTGTACTTAATTATAAACATCATTAGATAACCGATGTTGATAAATACTTTTTATTCTATTATAGAATAATAATCTTGTTTATAAGCACTCAAATGCAGCCAAAAATTGACCTTTATGGCAGAAAGTAATAAAAATTGCTAAGCAACGATTGCACTAATTATTTAAACAAACTTCGGTATCGAACATTTATTGACGTTAAGAAAGATCGTGTATTACTATTTATAGATAATAAAATACTTATCCTTTTTGGGTTTCTTAATGGTGTATTTCTACATTATAATACAATGTAAACGTTTCGATAACACTTACTTTGTAAGTAGCAATATCTATTAAAATTGTTAAAGATGTTGTTAAAAGTACACAGTATCTCGAACAGGAGGCGGTAAACAAAGGACGTCGGTTGAGGATGGTTCCTATGTGTGACGTTGATGTATGACGTCATCATAGCTCTATTTTTCTATTTTTATGAGCTCGTTTTGTTGTTGGAGTAAAGAAAAAGTTGGTTTTAGTGTTTTTTATTGTTGAAGAAAATTATGAAATTCAATGTATTTTACTGTAAAAGATTTCCATCGCTATCAACAACAATATATACAGATAAAAAGGTAGTGCATAACACGAAACTATGTAATATTTAGATTAATATTTTTATATTAAAATCATAATAAATATTAACTTTATTTTCTCTTAGGGATTTCTGTTTAATGTGTATTACTTTAATTATTATAGCATAAATTCTAAAGTTTATAATCACTTACAAATGTTATCATTGCAGAGTAATGCCTTTGATTATAAATTGTTAAAATGTAGTAAACAATTGCATTTCAATATTTGAAACACTTCACGAACAATACGAATCAATAAAGCACTATGCTATTTATAATTCATAAATATGGATTTGAAAAAGATTCATTGTATTGTTCGTTTATTTTCATGCAGTATAAGTTACTTTGGAACTACATTATATTAAAGTTATTCGTTTTGAAAAGTTAAAAAGTTTATTCAAGGACTAATTATAATAATCATTAGATAACGATGTGCATCATACTTTTTTTCATTTATGACTAATATTATGTATATTATATACCATGAAATGCGCCAAGAAATGCTTATGCGAAGTAAACAAATGACTGGCATAGGATTGCCTATTTTACAATTACGTATCAAGCTTATTTATCTAGTTTTAAGAAAGTTCGTGTATTACTATTTATAGTAAAAAAACTTATCTGTTTTAGTTTCTTTGGTTTTATTGTTATTATAATACAATTTAAACGTTCGATAACTTCGACTTGTAAGTAGAATATTTTATTAATAAATTGTTAAAGATTGTAAAAGGTACACAGTGCATAAACTAAACTATTAGTATGGACTAAACAAAGATTCACTTGTATTGATTGCGGTTTATATTTTGCTGTTGATGAGACTTATCGAACCTCATTTATTAATGAGCTCAGTTTGAAATAGAAAAAGTTTTTCTAGGAATTTGATAAATTAACTGGTTAGACTTTTTTGTCCATTTATCTTACATATACTTATAATTACTATGAACATCGCCAAGAAAGGATAAAGGAGGCGGTAAACAAAGGACGTCGGATGAGGATGGTGCCTATGTAAGTACTCATCATAGCCTATTTTACTAATTTTATGAGTCGTTTTGTTGTAGGAGTAAAGATAAAGTTGGTTTTAGTTTTTTGCTTTTATTGTTGATGAAACAATTATGAAGTGTCAGTGTATTGTTCGACTGTGTAAAATAATTTGTCAAATCAACAACTTACAGACATAAAAAAGTGCATAAACAAACTATTAGTATGGATAAAAAAGATTCACTTGTATTGATTGCGTTTATATTTTGCTGTCAATCAAGACTTACGAACTCATTTATAATAGAAGCACGTGTTTGAAGTTGAAAAAGTTTTTCTGGAATTTGATAAATTAACTGGTATGTACTTCTTTCTTGTCCATTTATGTTACATATACTTATAATTACCATGAACATCGCCAAGAAAGGGCGCCTAACAGGGAAGCGGTAAACAAAGGACGTCGGATGAGGATGGTGCCTATGTGTGACGTCATCATAGCTCTGTCTTTCAATTTTATGAGCTCGTATTGTTGTTAGAGTAAAGAAAAAGTTGATTTTAGTTTTTTTTTACTTTTATTGTTGAAGAAACAATTATGAAATGTCAGTGTATTGCTTCGACTGTGTAAAAATATTTTCATCATAATCAACACTTAACAGACATAAAAGGAAAGTGCATAAACAAACTATTAGTATGGACAAACAAAGATTCACTTGTATTGATTGCGGTTTATATTTTGCTGTTAGTGAAGGCTTACGAACCCATTTATAATACCAGTTTGAAATAGAAAAAGTTTTTCTGGAATTTGATAAATTAACTGGTATGTACTTCTTTTTTGTCCATTTATCTTACATATACTTATAATTACTATGAACGTCGCCAAGAAAGGGCACCTAACAGGAGGCGGTAAACAAAGGACGTCGGATGAGGATGGTGCCTATGTGTGACATCATCATAGCTCTATTTTACTAATTTTATGAGCTCGTTTTGTTGTAGGAGTAAAGATAAAGTTGGTTTTAGTTTTTTGCTTTTATTGTTGATGAAACAATTATGAAGTGTCAGTGTATTGGTTCGACTGTGTAAAAGTAATTTCGTCGCAATCAACACTTGACAGACATAAAAGGAGAGTGCATAAACAAACTATTAGTATGAACAAAAAAAGATTCACTTGTATTGATTGCGATTTTATATTTTGCTGTCAATCAAGACTTACGAACTCATTTATAATAGAAGCACGTGTTTGAAGTTGAAAAAGTTTTTCTGGAATTTGATAAATTAACTGGTAGGTACTTCTTTCTTGTCCATTTATGTTACATATACTTATAATTACCATTAACATCGCCAAGAAAGGGCGCCTAACAGGGAAGCGGTAAACAAAGGACGTCGGATGAGGATGGTGCCTATGTGTGACGTCATCATAGCTCTGTCTTTCAATTTTTATGAGCTCGTATTGTTGTTAGAGTAAAGAAAAAGTTGATTTTAGTTTTTTTTTACTTTTATTGCTGAAGAAACAATTATGAAATGTCAGTGTATTGCTTCGACTGTGTAAAAATATTTTCATCGTAATCAACACTTAACAGACATAAAAGGAGAGTGCATAAACAAACTATTAGTATGAACAAAATAAGATTCACTTGTATTGATTGCGGTTTATATTTTGCTGTCAATGAAGACTTACGAACTCATTTATAATAGAAGCACCAGTTTGAAATTGAAAAAGTTTTTTTTTTTTTAATTTGATAAATTAACTGGTATGTACTTCTTTTTTGTCCATTTATCTTACGTATACTTATAATAACCATGAACATCGCCAAGAAAGGGCACCTAACAGGAGGCGGTAAACAAAGGACGTCGGATGAGGATGGTGCCTATGTGTGACGTCATCATAGCTCTATTTTTATGAGCTTGTTTTGTTGTTGGAGTAAAGAAAAAGTTGGTTTTAGTTTTTTTGCTTTTATTGTTGAAGAAACAATTATGAAGTGCCAGTGTATTGCTTCGACTGTGTAAAAATATTTTCATCGTAATCAACACTTAACAGACATAAAAGCAGAGTGCATAAACAAACTATTAGTATGGACAAAAAAAGATTCACTTGTATTGATTACGGTTTATATTTTGCTGTCAATGAAGATTTACGAACTCAGTTGTAATAAAAGCACCAGTTTGAAATTGAAAAAGTTTTTTTTTAATTTGATAAATTAACTGGTATGTACTTCTTTTTTGTCCATTTATCTTACATATACTTATAATTACCATGAACATCGCCAAGAAAGGGTAGCGGTAAACAAAGGACGTCGGATGAGGATGGTGCCTATGTGTGACGTCGATGTGTGACGTCATCATAACTCTATTTTTCTATTTTTATGAGCTCGTTTTGTTGTTGGAGTAAAGAAAAAGTTGGTTTTAGTTTTTTTGATTTTATTGTTGAAGAAACAATTATGAAATGTCAGTGTATTGCTTCGACTGTGTAAAAATATTTTCATCGTAATCAACACTTAACAGACATAAAAGCAGAGTGCATAAACAAACTATTAGTATGGACAAAAAAAGATTCACTTGTATTGATTGCGGTTTATATTTTGCTGTCAATGAGGACTTACGAACTCATTTGTAATAGAAGCACCAGTTTGAAATTAAAAAAGTTTTTTTTTTTTTGAATTTGATAAATTAACTGGTATGTACTTCTTTTTTGTCCATTTATCTTACATATACTTATAATTACCATGAACATCGCCAAGAAAGGGCACCTAACAGGAGGCGGTAAACAAAGGAAGTCGATGAGGATGGTGCCTGTGTGTGACGTCGATGTGTGAGGTCATCATAGCTCTGTCTTTCTATTTTTATGAGCTCGTATTGTTGTTGGACTAAAGAAAAAGTTGGTTTTAGTTTTTTTACTTTTATTGTTGAAGAAACAATTATGAAATGTCATTGCTTCGACTGTGTAATAGTATTTTCATTGCTATCCACATTTAACAGACATAAAAGGAGAGTGCATAAACAAACTATTAGTATGAACAAAATAAGATTCACTTGTATTGATTGCGGTTTATATTTTGCTGTCAATGAAGACTTACGAAATCATTTGTAATAGAAGCACCAGTTTGAAATTGAAAAAGTTTTTTTTGAATTTGATAAATTAACTCTTATGTACTTCTTGTTTGTCCATTTATCTTACATATACTAATTACCATGAACATCGCCAAGAAAGGGCACCTAATAGGAGGCGGTAAACAAAGGACGTCGGATGAGGATGGTGCCTATGTGTGACGTCGATGTGTGATGTCATCATAGCTCTATTTTTCTATTTTTATGAACTTGTTTTGTTGTTGGAGTAAAGAAAAAGTTGGTTTTAGTTTTTTTGCTTTTATTGTTGAAGAAACAGTTATGAAATGTCAGTGTATTGTTTCGACTGTGTAAAAATATTTTCATCGTAATCAACACTTAACAGACATAAAAGGAGAGTGCATAAACAAACTATTAGTATGGACAAACAAGGGCTCACTTGTATTGATTGCGGTTTATATTTTGCTGTTAATGAACTCATTTATAATAGAAGCACCAGTTTGAAATAGAAAAAGTTTTTCTGGAATTTGATAAATTAAGTGGTATGTACTTCTTTTTTGTCCATTTATCTTACATATACTTATAATTACCATGAACGTCGCCAAGAAAGGGCACCTAATAGGAGGCGGTAAACAAAGGACGTCGGATGAGGGTGGTGCCTATGTGTGACGTCATCATAGCTCTATTTTTATGAGCTTGTTTTGTTGTTGGAGTAAAGAAAAAGTTGGTTTTAGTTTTTTTGCTTTTATTGTTGAAGAAACAATTATGAAATGTCAGTGTATTGCTTCGACTGTGTAAAAGTATCTTCATTGCTATCAACACTTAACAGACATAAAAGGAGAGTGCATAAACAAACTGTTAGTATGGACAAAAAAAGATTCACTTGTATTGATTGCGGTTTATATTTTATAATTTATAATTACTTTATTTTCAATTTGTAGTTGTAGGATCTTTAGGGATTTTTTTTTTATGTAAAGCAATCATTTAATAGTTCTACTGATTTAATGTGGTAAATATCTTTGTATAATTTTAATAGATCACCTTATCATCCCATTCACAATATGTCACTCACGTAAATCAATTAATTTGTTCACCAGTAATTTTCCATTTAATTGTAAGTTCACATATGTTTTATAATTAGTTACACAAATATGTTAATTCCAATTGTAGACGTTTTTCTGAAGAAGGTTAAAGTTTTTAACCGAAATATGTAAAAAACAGTAATAAACATTATCACATTTTGGCTTTTTACCTGTATGCCTAATGGAACTAGGAAATCCCAGCATTATCCTTTTAAAAATATAAGTATACCTAGTTGTTAAGAATTCATCATTATATACTTCATAATCAACATGGAATTTTTTTAACATATCGAGATGATCTATGGAAGATTAGCAGTGACGATGAAGAAAAGATTTATTAAAATGAATAACAAATTAACCAGTTTTAAAAATAGAAGAATTTTCTTAGGTGAATGTAAAAGAAAACTCCCAATTCCATCTTTTATAACTAATAATATGAATGGAATATATAACATAGGAAACGGCACTACTAACAATTTAACGAAATTGAAAAACCTACAAAGAAGGGTAACAAACTCACTTCTTAACTTAACTATCAATAATACTTTCTTGCAAATCAGTCAATTAAAGTGGTCCATGTGCGATAATGTGAATGCACTTAACGATATGTTACCTTCTCATACTGTCAAAAACTTTCTAGAATTACAACATAACAATTTTAACAAAAATTTCAATAGAATTAAAAAATTAAATCTAATTAAAATATCTAAATTAAATAATCCATTGTCAACATATTTTGACAACATTAAATATAATAAATGGTTCTTCAACATCACTAATATTGAAATTCCTAATGATATCGAAAAATTTTCATCTTTGGGTCCTAAATTCATTTTACCATCAAACAATAAAAATGTAGATATGTTTAAATGTTCAGCCGACTTAGAAAATATTTTCGTTATCGATAAAATAGATTTTCAGTTTCCTTTCGTTTGGCAATATGTAGATGACCTGTTATGCTCGGTTCCAATTAATAAAGTTGACTATACTTTAAATATATTTAATTCCATATTTTTCACAACATCCTCATAAACAAAAAATTAATACAGTTATAGATCTTAAAAACAGAATTAAAAAAATTTGCCATCATTCATTACTACAAAAGAATTACAAGATACTATACAACATCCTTTTGGAAAATGGATACCTGACTAGTTTATTAAAAAATATAATTTTTAATAACAATTCTTATAATAACCACAAACACAGTTTTAACAATACGAATAACAATGAATTAACAAGTCAAACCATTTATAAAAAATTACCCTACATACCTCACTTAACACCTTCAATTTCCAAACTGTTTATATCTCATAATATCAAAGTTGCCAATTCAGCAATTCGTATGGTATCGTCTTTTTACACTAAATTTAAAGACAAAACCCCTCTACTGCAACCATCAGAAGTCATTTACTCAATACCCTGCAACAACTGTAATAGATGCCTACATAGGACAAACTTCACAAAAGATTTCCAAACGTTTAGCTCTCCATAGTACGGGACATAAGTTTAATTTTAGCGATATTTCTATTCTAGACACCGAAAGTGATCACCAAAAAAGAACATTTTTAGAAATGTGCCACATTAATAACAACACTGAAATTTGTGTTAATCATAAAACTGATACTAATGGACTATTTACACATATTTGTTAAAACAGCCTTTCACCAAAAGAAAGAAAAAAGTAAGTATGTAATAAAGTTTTATTCGATTTCTTATAAATTAGTCGTTTTGAAGCTCTAATATATATTTTTATTTCAATGTTCCAATATGTAAAAGTTAAAACACATTTTGTAGGTCACCAACTTTGTTTAGTAGTTAGTTAATTTTTATGTTTACTTTGTTATCATGTTATTAGAGTTCTTTTACATTATACACTTTATACTATGGTTTTCTTCAATGTATATGGTTACGAATCATTTTAATAGATCACCTTATCATCCCATTCACAATATGTCACTCACGTCAATCAATTAATTTGTTCACCAGTAATTTTCCATTTAATTGTAAGTTCACATATGTTTTATAATTAGTTATACAAATATGTTTTTAATTCCAATTGTAGACGTTTTTCTGATGAAGGTTAAAATGTATAAAAAAACAGTAATAAATATTAAAATTAAACTTTCACCTTAACACTCATAATAAAATACTTATCTTTTTGGGATTTTTAATGGTGTACTTTAAATTATAAATCTAAACGTTTCGATAACACTTACAGTTATCTTCGTCAGTAGTAATGTTAGTTAAAAATTGTTAAAGATGTAGTAAACAATTTTGTCAAATTTGAAAAATTCAAACATAAACATAAGCCTGCTATTAATATAACAGTTTGAAACGTATTTGTATAATTTATTAAATTTTTCTTTTGACGTTGACATGAGATGTCAAAATTTATTTCCATAGATTTAAACGTTATAGAATCAATTTTATCCCAATCTTCTTTATTCAAAATAGATGAAATTTCTAAATGTAAATATAAAAGATTTTTATCGGTGTTATCCAGTAACTTCCTAGTAATATGTATTTGATTACGTAGAAGAGCATTTTCAGTTCTTCTGTAAATATTATTCGCTTGCTTGTTATTAAAATTTCTTTTAATATAGATAAACTTTGGGATAATCTTTTGGTCTCGGCATCGTAATAAAAAAGTGAGTGACGATAATAATTGTGCTTTACGTTTCTTAATTTTCAAATTGTCTGATAAAACGATAAGTTTCCTCCATAAAGGACTGAAATATGAAAATGTAAACTTTCACCATTAACACTCATAATAAAATACTTATCTTTTGGGATTTTTTTAATGGTGTTAAATTATACATCTAAACGTTTCGATAACACTTAAGTTATTCGTCAGTAATGTTGTTAAAATTGTTAATTAAACATTTGTCAAATTTGAAAAATTCAAACATAAACATCCTGTTAATATAACGTTTCTCAACTTATATGATAATTAATGACATTTATTTTTAATTAGTTATACAACTTTATTTATCAAGTTTAGATAATTAATTAAAATAAAAAAAAGTAATAAATATTGTCACATTTTGGCTTTTTACCTGTATGCCTACTGGAACTAGGAAATCTTAGCATTATCCTTTTAAATATATATATATATATATATATATATATATATATATATATATATATATATATATATATATCTGAGTCAAATAAATCATACTTCTAAGGTACCGAATGTTGAAAACATATTCGTTTATAAATTTTAATAATACAAGCAAGGTATACCTACTACAATTTAATCAGGTAAATAGTAAATACCTGTTATAGTAGGAAGTACGTAATACCTTTGGTCTGTAATAAAATTGAATATCTAATACAGATTCCACAAAGAGATTAAAATTACAAGATGTATATTTTTGAGATTTAACAAAGCCGCTGCAAGGCTGTCATAATAAGTACCAGCAATGTACTTATATTGTCATGCAATAATTCAATTTCCCGTTATTTATTTTATTATCTATGTCCATCTTTACAATAGTGTTTAGTTTTTAGGGACACAAAATGAATATTTATATATAAAAAATATGAATATTGAAAACTTATGTAATTGTAGAAAAACGTTGTAATTAGGAAAAATTCGCAAAAAAATTCACGTTCTTACAAAATAAAAAAGGAAAAAACTAAAGTTCTTAAAAAAATAATGGGTTCACATCCCTTTTAAAACTTCGTTCCATGTCTTGTAGAAATTGGCTACTGTTTAAAAATAAACGCCATTAAGTAGATTACAGGAAAGCGATATAAAACAGTGATGATTCATCTTTTTGCGAATTTTAACAAAAGGATTTCAATATAGTTAAATAATAAGCAGTACAATGTTATACCATTGACTTTAGTGTTAAAGTCAATGGTTATACCTACACATTTTACTTTACCCCATTGGTCAGATTTCATTCAACTGAGTGATGATTCAACCAATCACAGGAATATATACTGTGATGTAATTTACTTTAAAACGTTTTTGGGAAGTTGACGCACAGTTTCTTTACTAATTTAGGTGAGTAAAGAAGTAATTATTTATTATTTTAAGAATACGGAGGCCATCTGTCTTGTTAACGTAACAATGGAAGGGAAAATTTTTTTACCGTGGGTGAATTTATCAAACTATTTTTATATTTCTGAAAAGGACTTTGCCTTTAATTAAGGACTTATTTTTAAAATATAATACAGCTGTTCCATCTAGCGCAAATTATTTAGTACTAGTGGGCTGATTCTTAGTAAGAAAAGAGGCAAATTATCAGATACAAATTTAGAGAATTGTAATTTGTTGAAAGGATCCTTAAATATATAAATTTAAAAAAAATGTAGTTTTTTAGTAGGTATCTTCATAGTATCTTCGTTACTTTACTTTGGGATTTAGTATCTTACTGAGGTATTGTTTTAGAATAGGTATCTTACCTTCAACAAGATACTTATTTCAGTCTAATATCTTATCTTATCTTAAGATGCTTTGGTAGAAGTATCTTCCCACCACTGTATATTTTAAATGCTGGACTTAAAAACGTATGTCGATTCTAAAGTCAAAGCGCATGACGCTGTCAGATGTCTTCTTGGCTATTAAACCTCAAATTATTCTTCGTATTTCGTTTCGTATAATCGCATCGTGTTTTGACAGCGCGGCTTAAATTTGAAAATAACCTAGAAACATTGACGATGTTTTGTTGGTATTCAAAATTACTAACTATATGAACCAATAACGACATACGTTTTTAAAATCTTAAACCATGCTTTACTAAAAGGTGAGTCATCAGGCACGTCTCGCCGGCCCGACCATAACAACAGTGTAATGTGTCTGGAAAAACTTAATTTACTTACACTTATTGAAGTATGAGATAAATTAAATGTAGTAAATCCAAGGGAGCGTTTGGAATATGCTCCCATATTTAAAAAAATATATATCCAATCTAATTTCGCCATGACTAAACTAATTACTGAATGCATTTTTCTAGATAGATTAAAGATTGCATTAGCCAAGTAAATAATTCCATACTTCAAAAATAATAACCTATTCAACAAGAATCAATTTGGTTTTCAGAAACATAGTGTCACATTGTGTAAAAAATCCTGGTAAAGGTTGCCTTTGTTTTCAGGGTGTCAGAAGATTTAAAATGTTTTGTTTCCATTTATTTAGAATTGAAATTGTTGTAAAAGTTTCCAAAAGTCAAGATGGTTAGAGTTAAAAACGTAATTTAATGTTGATTAAATGAAACGTGTTCTGAGAAATGTACATGTGGCCATATAAGGTTGATGTTCTCATCCTTGGACGTTCTGAGAGCATAAATTAAGATTTATTTTTGATATAAATAGTTTTTATTCGTATTTTTTGATCGTTAATTGTGGTTAAATGAGTTAATTTACATCTTGGAAAAGTATATTTAGTAATAAAATTGTTACTTTGTATTAAACATAGTTTGCAAATTTAAGTCATTTGCGGCAGACTCGCTATTCAGGTTGATAAAATTTATTTTGCAAGGTTGATCGTTATACCGGGTGTACATCAAATATGGGTCACCCCTGTAACTTTTGAATAGAGTTGCCAACTTGGGCGATTTAAAATGTCAATATGTATGGCGATTATGGCAATTTGGGCAATATTTTTTAAACTATTGGACGACGACCTATACCTTCGTTTTAGTCGTTCAATGAATCATTTAGTGCAGTTGTCGCCTTACTGTTTACCTTAAAAACCGTTGTCACTGCCACTGGTTTGTTACGTTGAGTTTGCCTTTGAGTAATGCCACAGTGGAAAGAATATTTTCTCACATGAACATTATTAAATCAAAAATTAGAAATAAAATAGATTTAAGTTTGTTAGAGTCGCTGTTACGTATTTGGTATTATTTCATTGTAATGAAATGTTGTTGTAAAACGTTTCAACCAACTACAAACATGTTGGAAAAATTTAATGTAAGTATGTACTATCCTACGATCATCACAAAGGATTAGAAGATACAAATGGACTTGATGAAACTCTTTCTGTATTCAATAATAATAAAACTTCAATAACTCAGTATTATTAAAATAGTTCAGATATTTTTATAAATTGCTTTACTTAATAAATTCTGGAGTTGTAATTGAATACACAAGTACAAGTTAGTCCAGAATTTGGTTTTACTGTGTGATTTTGAGCGACACTAGCGACATCTTTCGGTGCCGCCAAGTTTTAAAAAATGATAGGCGGGTCGTTAGACTTTGTTCAAGTTCTGATGGGAGCCAGTTTGAGATTTTTTACGTAAAAAACAATATGACCGACTTCCGGTTTCACCGGAAATGACACAAAGGCTGAAAATTGAAATAGAACAACCTGTATATTTATACATGTTTGGATTCTACGGCTTCAAATACATACAGTTCATGTACCAAACGTCAACTCAAACTTTTGACAGAGTCGGCTTCAGGAGCATGTTGTGTTAATAAAAATTAGAAAATTAAAAATTACTGCTTTATTTAGGAATTAAGGAAATCACTATGCATATCGTTTTACTAGTACTTGAAAAAGCTATTTAATATACAGGGTGGCCCATGTATGTTTCTGTTGGGAAGAGTGAGTTTTAGTTAAAAACCGTAATTTTTAAATTTGATCGTTAACAAACTTCACAAAAATTAATTATTAGGAAAAATAATATTGTGGGGGTAATTGCACGTCAATTATCTATAATTTAGATGACGTCATGATGAATTAGAAAATTAATAAAATAAAATTAAAATGGCGCCTGAGTTGACATTTGACAGATGAACTGTATGTTTTTGAAGCCCTAGAATCCAAATATGTAAAAATATTCAGGGTGTTCCATTTAAATTTTCAGCTTTTGCGTCATTTCCGGTGAAACCAGAAGTCGGACATATATTTTTTTCTTATGTAAAAAATCCCAAACTGGCACTAATATAACCCACCCGTTCAACAGTTACAGGGGTGGCCCGTATTTGATTCACACTCGGTATACGTTGACTTAGGGTTTAGGTTACATTGATAATACGCTCGAGCGTTGTGGGAATACAGTGTAATGCTACGACGTAATTTTCTCGCTTTAGGCTTTCGGAAATTCATATCGTTTTTACCGCGCTTAAAATTTTGAAACAATGAGTTTGATTAATTAATTGACGTGGGATTCATGATGGGGCACGCTAAAAGAGGCATAAAAGAGTCTTGTCTTAGCTGCCGAAGAGTACAGTTGGGCGCGTTAAACATTCGAAGTTGTGAATTGCGTATCATTGCCGGGGTTTTTGCAGGTTCGTTTGGAAAGGTTTCGTATTAACCCTTAGGGGGAGATTTGAAGAATATTCAACCACCACGGTAACTTAATAGTGTGGAGTATTGTCTGTCCGTTATGTTATCGTTTTCGGATCCTTAGAAAAGGGACTAGAAAAATAGTGCTACCTTTGTCTTTGGTTAAAATCGCAGTTTTGCAGAGATAAAAATCGCAAATTCATGAACTTTAGTACCTTCATGTTCACGGCTAGCTCAATAAACAGAAAATCGCTGTAAATAAAGGGTGATTCAAAAAACGCGCCGGTTTTGAATCGCTCGCCATTTTGTTGTTTGTTGCTTAGCAACATAGTTGTTTATAAAGTTGACATCTGCTAATATTCCGATTTCATTATGTGTCAAAATGGAACGCTTTTTACTGAACAGTGTGTGTTAATCCTGAAAACGTTTTATCAAAACGGAGAAAGTTTTGCAGAAACTGTCCGACGACTTCGTGCGATTTTCGGGCGTAATGAAGCTCCGAATGAATCAACAGTGCGCAGACTTATGACAAAGTTTATTGAAACAAGATCAACACTCAACATTAAAAATTCTGATCGTCCTAGATCTGGCTGGTCTGTTGAAAACATTGCTGTAGTTCGTGATAGCGTCAATAATAGCCCACAGAAATCGGTTCGAGGTCGTTCCCAACAATTGGCCATAGGGTATTCTTCACTGCGGCGAATTCTTGTGAAGGATCTTCATTGCCATCCCTACAAAATCCAATTAACCCACGAACTTAAGATGCCCGATCACCAAAGAAGACGAGAATTTGTTGACTGGATTCTGAGAAGACAACAGGAGGACGACGACTTTGCGAGGAAAATCATTTTCAGCGATGAGGCCCACTTCCATTTAAATGGATTTGTCAATAAGCAAAACTGCCGTATTTGGGGATCAGAAAATCCTCAATCGATTCATGAAAGAGAAATGCATCCGCAGAGAGTGACGGTTTGGTGTGGATTTTGGGCGGGTGGGGGTCATCGGTCCTTATTTTTTTGAAGATTAGGCAGGACAAACTGTAACAGTTAATGGAGACCGATACCGAACGATGATAAGAGAGTTTTTTTGGCCTCATATCGATGCAATGGACATTCAGCAGTTATGGTTTCAGCAAGATGGCGTCACATTTCCGCCGAAACCATTGCATTGCTGCTTGAGAAATTCCCGGATCGGCTCATCTCACTTCGTGGTGACCAGCAATGACCACCAAGGTCTTGTGATTTAACCCCATGCAATTTTTTTCTTTGGGGTTATGTCAAATCATTGGTTTATGTCAATAAACCCCGAGACATCCGCGAGTTAAAGGAAGAAATTCGACGAGTTATCAACGAAATCGACGTGCAAGTTTGTGAATCTGTAATCAACAATTTCAGGAAGAGAGTTTTGGCATTCCAGCAAAGTAGAAGAGGACATATGCCCGATGTGATTTTCCATTCCTAAATTGGGAAGGTTTGATTAACAGCTGTATGTCTTTTGTAAATGATTTTTTTAAAATAAACTTTGTTTTTTGTTATAATTAAAACCGGCGCGCTTTTTGAATCACACTTTAGATAGCGTAATTAAGTTTTGTGTAACTATAACTATAACTTTATTAGTATTGTGTAAATAAGATCCATGTGCAGTTATATGAAGCCAAATAATACAGTAGTCATTGTTCTCGTTTTGGTATAAACAACTTCCATAATAAGTAGTTGGCGATTGAAAAGCAGTCGACTTTGGGTTACGAATCTGGGGAGCTTCTGTAGGAGAGTCATCCACCGGAAAGCTACACCGCACCACAAAAGGACGGGGAGAACCAAGTGGTCAATAGAGTAACGTAAATTTACATATATCTATTTAGCTTGGTTAACGAATTTTAATAAAGTGTGTTTTTCTTTTCGTTATTTGTATGTGTTTAAGCGGATGAAAATGATTTTGTTTATCGTGTCGTATATTAGTCCTTTAGGCGTTTAAATAATAATAGCAGTTTATTGCTCAACAGAACTAAATCCAATTGCAGGACAATGTTTAAGAAGATGCGAAAGCACATACTATATACAGATATATCTAACGGATACATATAATTAAAAAAAATATGAGTACCCCACTCCCTACAATTGAAAAGACAACTCAAGGCAAAATAATGTAGCTTTAGTCCCTCATAAGATAGTGCAATATAACGTTTAATTAAAAAAAAAAAACAATAATCATGATCAAAAGTAACATTCAACACTGCAAATAGTATCATAATGCCTTTATTTCTAATTTAGAGCATGTATTAAGGTCACATACGCTAGCAGTTTTATTCGAAATATTACACATAACAGACATGTGATTTAAGAAGAATGTTAGTGTTCGGACATGGATGATAAAACGGTATAGTGTTACGTGCAGAAATACGCGGAACATGAAAATGGAGAAGCGATAAGAGATACGGATAATCAATATGGCCTTGAAGCAACTTATAAAGAAACACTACACTCGCAATCGCTCTCCAAATTTCAAGTTAAACCTCGTTAGTACTTGCTGATCTATACCAGTTGCTGGGTATCTTCCATCAATTTTAAACGTAACAAACATTAGAAATTTTGTTTGGACTATTTCTAAAGAAGCCTTATGCTTTGTGTAGTATGGATACCAAACAATAGATCCATATTCGAGTTTTGATCGAACAAACGCCATATATAAAGATTTTAATGCAGTAATGTTAGAAAATGTGCGACAATTTTTAATTAAAAAGCCAAGTGTCCTAATCGCGGCAGCACACCTGACTGATATATATTTGACAAAAGAAAGGTTGCTATCGAATACTGTTCCTAAATCTTGAATCGAAGAGCATCTATTAAATAAAGCCGACTGACATTAATATGGGTATAATATTGATTGAGACTTTTTAGAATACGTGAGAACTTTGCATTTGTTCATGTTTAAGTGAAGGTTGTTTTTCATACACCAATCATGGACTTTATCAATTTGCGTATAAAGAGAGACATTCAGATATAGTGTTGATAACAGGGTATATTTTTAGGTCGTCAGCACAAGATAGCTGGTTGCACGAAATTGACCAGGACAAATCATTTATAAATAATAAGAACAACAACGGGCCTACATTTTAACCCTGAGGTACCCCCGATGTGACTGCAGATGAAATCGAGTTGTAGTTATTTTATTGAACTCTATTTTGGAAATAAGATTTAAACAGATCTAAAAGCGAGTCAGAAAATCAAAAACTGCATAATTATTTAATTACTAAGTTATGGTCCACCTTGTCAAAGTAATTTTATAAAGTGTATTCGCCCATATATATAACAGATTGTGTTTTATCTGTATTTTGGTTATGCTTTACCAAATTACGTATGACAAAAGTTGTTAAATTGCAAATGTTCGACGTAATCGGTAAAATTAAGATCCAATAGATTCTTTTGGGAATCTGAACTTACGATAAGCGACGAACCCGTTCATTGAACGTTTATGTATTTGAAATTGAATGTTGTTCCGTAACTGCTGTATCAGCACACTGACTGTGTATAATATTCATGTGTAATTTTATAGTAATATATAAATAGTGATGAAAATTTAAAGCCTTCAATGTTAATATTTTTGTGACGACCTTTTACTTTTATTAATATTTACGTATGATTAAATTCAGAGATTACATAATTTGTTTGTGTTGCCGAGTAGTTTATTTTATAAGGGTTTGGAATTCAGGCAATTTTAAAAGAGACGACGTTCGATTACTTTCAATATTTCAGTACAAACTTTAACATAATAATTTGAGAAGTATTCCTTTATTAAACAATTGGCTGTTTTATTTGGTTGATATTATTTCATTTAGTGATGCACTTTAAATTATAACGTAACATAAATAGAAGTAAATAAGGTTATTAACAGATCAGCTGATTTCTTTGTAGCACATAATTATAAAAGTCTGTAGAAATCAACGTACCTGCGGCGATTCATGGATCCACCTGGATTCACGATATATAGGTAAGCGAGTTTTTTGTGATTTGGACTAGCTGTGAACTTTACGCGTTTAATTACCCCGGGATTGACATTTTATAAACACCCTGACGTATAATAAAATATTGTGTCACACGTATGACAATCTATCTTAAACGCAGTAAATAAACACCCATTTTATAACCATGTGCTAGGCATTCTTTTACTGTTTTTTCGAAAGGATTTTCGACCGTAACAGGTAATGGTACAGCAGACTCTATCTGTGTTTATTCAAAACATTCTTGATAGTTTCGAACAAAGAGAACACACAATTACCTTATTTTTGGCCTTAAATGCCTTTCACTGTTTCTCATGCCTTTTTTATTCCTTTAATCCACATATGCACACGAAACTAATGAACTCCAGGCAAATCAAGCAAGATAAACGAACATAAATAGTTTCAGAATTCTTCTCAATTTCTTATAACTACTCTAAATAGAGCTTGAAAGTAAATAAAAAAATGACGAAATTGACGGAATGAAAAACACGTTTTTTAGTAACTAAGTAACCAACATGAAATCTTATTTTTTAAATTAATTCCAAAATAATGATTTTTAGTTTGTATTACCAATTAAACGTTTCTAAATTAAATTAAATGGCAACGTCTGAATTTGTTATAGAATGAATGTCCCCATAAAACTAAATGAAACATACCGTTAACAATAACGTGTTTAAAATCATTTTGAAACTAATTGAAATTAAAGAATAAAAGATATAGTGTCTAGCTCAGCTGGTTTTTTGGATCACTAGTGCACTGGATTCGTGGGTAGAGTGGCCGAATAGTATAGCTACTGAAGCCGCCACGTAGTTTCAGATAAGACTCCCTAAACTACGAAAATGAAGCTGTAAGAAAACATACAATTGGTGTAATGAAAGTAGAACACCGATACAATACAAACAAAATAAATAGAAACCAATTGTAAAAGCAAATTCAACGCCCAGTTTAAAATGAATAAGGTTCTATTTGGTTTTTCTAAAGTTATCAAATAAAAACTTTAAAGGAAAAAAAAATTACCAAAAATCAATAAAATACCCGGTTTAATACATCATGGTACCCCTTTAATATGAATATCAAATTTAATAAGTTGTTGATTCCTTGTCAAAAAACTTATTCTAATATTTTTTCTTAACCAACCCGATACATTTATTTTGGCAAGACAGTGATCACTCTGTTACCTCACAAAATGTTATGAAAACCCCCTTTTATTTTAGGGTTAAAAAAATTAAGTAAAATCTAAAATTAAGAACACAAGGCAATTATAAATGTTGTGCAATTATAGCGTGCAAAACAAAATCTAGTTCTTAACAATATTAAAATAAAGAAATTTTAACACTTAGCTTGAAATAGTTTCTCCAAATATGAAGAACCCTCGCGCTTGTAGACACCTTCACGCACGTACACATGCAAACACACTTTCATATGCACGCGCACACTCGTACGCACGGATCCAAATATGCACACGACACGCAACAATACGCACGACAACCCTACACAAATACCAAATAAACGCTCAAATGACACGCACGTCACAATAAAACACACCATAGCACGTATTCCACACACGCACGATGCATTACAACAATTCGCAATACTAGCGCGCACAAACGACGAACCCACACACACAATACACCGCATTTATTACATGAGGCAAAAAAAAAACATACACGCGCGCCACACGTGAACAATAACCCTCACGAAACAACACACATACGGCAGGCACAATAATAACCCCCAATCCACAACATAAGACACATACATGCACACAATCACATACGCCAATATATATATATATATATATATATATAAATAAACATGCCTGCATACCCAAACATAATACCGGCTGCACATACCACGCACCACCACACAAACACAACACCAAATACCTAATATGCGCACGCACCAATTCACCACACGCAAGGGACGCAATACATACCCACACCATGCAACCCACCACACATGCACATATTCATACACATACAGGCACACAGTAAGCACAAATCACATATGCGCCTTTATGTTATATATATATATATATATATATATATATATATATATATATATTGTCTCACTTCCATACAGTACTGACGGGTACCCATTATAGATTGCTCGCCAGCTAGGCTCATTTTCATTTCTCATTATCGTCCACATACTTCCAATCACTTTCCTTCCAGCATTGACCCTCGTTCAATCTCGCTCCAATTGTACCATCTGCAGTAAACATTCTACGAGATATACCAGCTCGTCCACTTACTCCACAATTTCATCTTGCAGAGTAAATACTTTCCCTTTCCACCTTCCGATTGAACACCACAATCTTAGTTTTGTTCACGTTTACCTTTAGGTCCATGCTCCACAGACTGTATCAAACTTCCTCAGAGCGGTTTGCAGCTCATCCGCACTGTCACTTAATAAGACTGTTCTTGCATACACCAGAAGTCGTACATTTACGTCACCAACCATTACACCATTTGTATCGGTACATGCTGTTCAAGACATTTATCCATGTATACATTGAACAACCACGGTGACATCACACAGCCTTGTCGCCTCCTTGCTCAATATTAAAGACCTCACACCTCCTCTCACCCTAACACATGCCCAACTACCGTTGTATACTGCCCTTATTCCATTTATTAGACCTTTATTTACGCCATATTCATTTAATATTTCCCCAGCTTCTCCCTATTCACTCTGTCATATGTTTCTCCAGATCTACAAACGCACAGTACAACTTCCTTTTACCTTTAAACACTTTTCGATCACCTGCTGGAGAGCAACCATCTGATCGACAATCCTCTCCCTGGCATGAAGCCACCTTGCACATCCAACATCTTAGTTTGTGTAGTTTCGTACTCTATCAATCAGTATTCTTCCAAACACTTTACCAGGCACGCTGAGAACCTTATTCCTCTGTAGTTCTTAAATCACTCTTGTTTTACCTTTATAACAATGGTACAATGATCGCGCTCTTCCAATCACTCGGCACTTTTCCACACATAAGGCATACATTGAATAATTCACACAATCTTCGTATAAGCTTTGCACCACCATACTTGAGCATTTCACCAGTGATTTCATCTACGCCTGCTTTTGCCTTTTCAACCTTCCTACCGTTTTCTACCTCATTTATTCCAATATCCTTCTCAGTTTCATTCTCATTTTTCTATATTCTCCTTATTTAACCCTTCAGTCTTACTTTCCTCACTACTGTTTTCCGAAATATTCTGCATTTCACTTCACAATCGTCCCATACTATTTCGTTTCATTTCATCACTCCTGCAGCGTTCTGTTTTGGGCCATTTTGTATTTTTGACCCATTTCCAGAAGAGTTTTTGTTTCCCTCAAAATCATTCTGCATTTTCTCCCTTAAGCCATCACTTCCTTTTACTTATTCTCACTGCCTCCTTCGCTTCTTTGTTTCTTAATCTGTACACCTCATACAATCGTTTCTTCTCAGTCTCATTTTTGCAGCAATCATTGCCATGTACGCATCTTTTTCTTACATACTTTTTTTACCGACTCATTCCACCAAGCAATTTTTCTGTTACCTACAGTCACTCTTCCACATATTCGCACGGCACAATTGACAACAGAGTTTTTCAAGCTTATCCATGCACTTTCAACGTCAGTTTTTTATTTGTTCGTTCCACACTGTTTCATTCACATTCAACTCTTTTCACAGCATCTGTATTTCATTCTCGCACCATTATCCACTAGTTTGTCAACCCTAATTCTGGACGTTCGCACTACGTTTGCTTTCCTTCTTCAGACCCACTTTTGCCCTAAACACCTCTCGACACAACCAAAATGGTCCGATCCCCTTCCGCGCGTTACTTTTGTGTCTTTCACCAGGTTTCTAAGCCGTTCATCATACACTATCAAGTCTATCATACTTTTAGATTCACCTCTTTGCCATGTATACATATGCACATTTTTATGTTTAAACCACGTATTGGATACAAACAGGCTTCTCTCCACACATTTTTCAATATTGTTTCAATTGAATTTTAAACTGTCAGTGTCAAACGGATATTTGTTTATTAATGTTTCCTGACAACCTTTAATAAAATTTTTGAAATTGAGGTGTTATTTTGATAGATTTTAAAAACTAAAATAACTCAAAGAATGAAAGATAGGTATAACGTTTTAAAAAGTTTTATTACTTAATCAACATTTTTTGTAAAAACCCCATTCCATTTCAAAAAAATTTTGTTTTCAAGATTATGAATTAATATTTTCAAATTTTTATAGGAACACAAAGTAATTTCTATGCACTAGTAACCTGAAAATATTTTCCTTTGGATATCAAATAAAAAAGTTTTTTGTCAATGACAAAAATGTGATTTAAAAACAAAATATCACAAAACTATTAATTTTAGGCGATAATAGATCAATAAAACCGATTCAAAATTTAAAAAATCAGAAAATTAAGGAGTCCTAAAAAAAATGAAGTTTTTTGTTCATATGACAATAAACGAAAATATTTTCTTTAAATGCGGATTTGACTACAGAAAAACTTTTTAAAATTTTTCTATCCCTATTGTGTAAAGATATCCTCCGTTGTCCTGCGGACATGTATGTAAATATATATATATATATATATATATATAATATGTTTTTCACGATGAGCGTTAATTAGACGTTTTAAACCAGACAACGGATCAACCTGAACATTTGACAGTATGCATAAATTAATATGATCTACATGCCTAAAATATGTTAGATGATGCGTTGCCGCTTCTACTATAAAGTAGCGACTACTTTGATTTTTCAAATGGAACATGTATAATAAACTATTTGATTTTAATTATTTTGTCAACAACTTCATGTACTATATACCTATCTATTACCGTTTGAATATAAAAATTTCGATTTTTTTTTACAAAACATGTACTTTTATAAACGTTGATAATCTTGAACTCTGGTACTAAGACGATCAAATTGAATGGAGTTGATACCATGAGGAGCTTCACTTCGAGTCATATTTTATTTTAACAGGGTCTTTAAAAATGCAGATACTTTTCACATGAAAAAGGGTGGAAGTCAATTTTTCAAAAACGCCCTGTATATTTACACATTTTGAGCTCTACATCCAATTTTAGATTGACTTTAATCAGATAATGCTATTTCGATTTCGAACCGTTTTCGAGATAAACTGTTTCAAACCGAAATGGTTTTCCTTTATTCATCACTTATTTTTGAGATTTAACATCTATTTTATACCACGTAATACAATTTTTTCGATTTAGAACAGTCTCAAATCAGGCAATTTGAAATTGATATTAGAAAAGTTAAATTTGTATGGTGAGGTTTAGTGTTCTACCCAACATTGCAAATTAATATTTTTAATAGTGTGCTTTAAGATAAATGATCCAATTTTGAAACGTCAAACTTTCGTTGGTGGTTTTGACTGATTGTGATACTAATTATAAAAAAAACAAGATTAGGTTACAGTAATGAAGATTTTTGAATTTTTAATTATTCATGGTGAGTAAAGAATTGCAAAGAACATACCGAGTATTTCATAAAGATATCCACAACTTCCGAAGCCGAATAATAATGTGATAAATCGACTACTACAAAACTTGGGTTGAATGGAACCTTTCGTCCAAAAATCATTCGTAGAAAGTTAATGGGATAATGACAATGGCATAACAGTTTTGAGATTTTTAAATTTCCAAATGCTTACACGAGGCTGAAAAATAGGTATCACGTAACCATTTATCGCATTCTTAATAAGCGCAAATGGCATCCCTATAAATTGACTGTGTCCAACATTTGAAAGAGACTGATTTGCCTCGTAAGTGGAATTCTTTGAATGGTTACTTGTCAAGACTCAAGAAGAACATTTCCTTAAATCATAAGATCCGGTTTACAAAATGGAATTTTCAACAGACACAACAGTCATTATTGGGCGCCTGAAAATCCTACCGAAAAGGGGTTTTCAAAGAGATGGCAATTTAAATTTGTGCCATAAAGAATGAGTCAATTGTTTATATCGAGTTTTATGATGATAATTTGAATGCAACAAAATATGAAGATTTACTGAAAATGGAATTCAAATGATTTTAAATAGTAGGCCAGGAAAGAACGTGTATGGTACCAAATGGATGGTGCTCCCCATAATTCGTTCAGTAGGCGGAACTGAAATTTAAGACAGATGGTTTGGTAATAATGGACCTTTTGTTGGCCTCCGAACACCAGATGGCAATCCAATAGATTATTTTTGTGGGGTTTCATTAAAAATATGGTTTACTCCAACCCAGTAAAACAATGGAAGATATGAAAAGAGTTAGAACTGCTTTCAATAGTTTAACCCAGACTTAATCAGAAGCGTAAAATCTTTTAAAGATTAAGTTTGTTTAAAGAGGTGGAGATTGTTGAACATATTCTGAAATAATGATAATTGAATTAAACAATTCATGAAATTATTTTCAGTTCGTGTGTCAGCGTTAATAAAACTATTGTTTGAAGAGAAGTTTCATTTGATAGTTGAAGAGTATTTTAATAATTATTTATTCATGTATTATCTTGACTGGTGAAGGAACATCGAACGGAATCTGTTAAATTTCAAAATAAGTGATGAATACAAAAACCACGTCAGTTTCTGTTTGAAACAGTTTATCTCGAAAACGGTTCGAAATCGAAATAGCATTATCTGATTAAAGTCAATCTAAAATTGACCCACTCCTTTTTTCATTGAACAAAGTATCTGAATTTTTAAAGACCCTGATGGCAAATAAAAATATGACTCGAAGTGAAGATCCTCATGGTATCACTCCACTCCATTTCGAATTTGATCGTCTTAGTACCAGAGAGTTCAAGATTATCAGGTTTAAAAAGTACATGTTTTGTAAAAAAAATCGAAATTAATTTATATCTCTTAAACGGTAATAGATAGGTATAGGGAAATAGTACATGAAGTTGTTGACAAAGTAATAGGAAATCATAATATGATATTATATACAGGGTTGTTCCATTTGAAAATCAAAGTAGTCCTACGTAGAAGGGCAACGCCGCATCATCTAAAATATTTTAGGCGTGTAGATCATATTAATTAATAATGACTGTTGTGTCTATTGAAAATTTCATTTTTGTAAACTTGGCCTCATTTGTCCATATGATATTGTCAAGGAAATGTTCGTCCTCTTGAGGACAAGTAACCATTCAAAGAATTCCATTCTACGAGGCAAATCAGTCTCTTTCAAATGATGGATACAGTAGAATTTATAGGGATGCCATTTGTTTATTAAGAATGTGATAAGTTGTCATTAGGGTATAATTTATCTCCCTTTCAGCCTGTGTAGAGAAGCAAAATGCATTAAAAATCCCAAAACTGTTATGCCATTGTCATTATCATCCACTTCAGGCTTTCTACGAATGATTTTTACGAAAGGTTCCATTCAACCCACAGTTTTGTAGTAGTCGATTTATCACATTATTATTCGGCTTCGGAAGTTGTGGATATCTTTCATGAAATACTGGCATGTTCTACTTGCCAAATTGCACTCACCATGAGTAATTAATAAATTCAAGAAATCTTCATTACTGTAACCTAATCTTGATATTTTTCTATTATAATTAGTATCACAATCAGTCAAAACCACCAACGAAAGTTTGATTTCAAATTGGATCATTTTTTTCCAAAGCACACTATTAAAAAATTAATTTGAAATGTACGGGAGACACTCAATTTCAATGCATATAAATTGTAACTTTTTTGGTAATATCAATCTCAAATTGCCTGATTTGAGACTGTTGAAAACTAAATCGAAAAGAAATTGTATTACGTGGTATAAAATAGATGTTAAATCTCAAAAGTAAGTGATGAATACAAAAACCATGTCAGTTTCTGTTTGAAACAGTTTATCTCAAAAACGGTTCGAAATCGAAATAGCATTATCTGATTAAAGTCAATCTAAAATTGGATGTAGAGCTCAAAAATTGTAAATATATAGGGTGTTCCATTTGAAAAATTGACTTCCACTCCTTTTTCATGTGAACAAAGTATCTGCATTTTTAAAGACCCTGTATGAGGCAAAAAAAACATGACTCAAAGTGAAGATCCTCATGGTATTACTCCACTCCTTTGAATTTGATCGTCTTAGTACCAGAGAGTTCAAGATTATCAGGTAAAAATACATGTTTTGTAAAAAATCGAAATTAATTTATATATCTTAAACGGTAATAGATAGGTATAGGAAATAGTACATGAAGTTGTTGACAAAGTAATAGAAAATCATAATATGATATTATAACAGGATGTTCCATTTGAAAAATCAAAGCAGTCGCTACTTTATAGTAGAAACGGCAACACCGCATCATCTAAAATGTTTTAGGCGTGTAGATCATATTAATTTATACTTAATGTCAAATTTTCAGGTTAATCCGTTGTCTGGTTTGCCAGAAACGTCTAATTGACGCTCATCGTGAAAAGCTCTGTATATATACGTATATATTTATATATGTATATACAGTGATTCTAAATCAATATTTTAAAAATATGTCGAAACCAAAATAAGTAAAATAAACTCAATGTTCAAGTCCGATTTTCATTTGTTTCAGAGATATTTAAAAAGCAAACAAATTTATTAAAAATCAATTACAAAAATAAACAAAAGCATTAATTTAAAAAATGTTCAAGCATTAATTTAAAAAATTTTCGAAAACACCGCCCACTTGGATACACTTATTTGCGCGTTTATAAACTACTAGTAGCGAGTTTCAATGAACGATTGTTTCTAATGATAGGCATTAAGAATGCGATCTTAACGCTTTTTTCCACTTTGGTAGCATAAACTAACGACTTCATCCATCCCCAAAATCAAAATCCGGTGATCTCGGTTGGGAACACCCTCCAAATCAAAGACCCGGAAAGTGGTATTAAAAATTTCCATTATTTGAATAGTGAAGGGCCCATCATGTTGGAAGATAATTTTGTCGAATATTTAAAAATTTGTCCAATATTTCTTCTAAATGGTCTTCAAAAACGTAAATATCCTTGTCCAGTAAGGCGCGCATCTAATACGGGGCCGATTAATTGATCATTTAGAATACCGAAAACGTTAATGCTAAATCGATGTTGGAAATTGTGTTCTATCGTTATTTTCGTCCGACCATCGATGATTATTGTGGCGAATTATCTCGTAAATTGAGCTTCATCCCCCACAAAATGTCTTTACACAATCTTCTGTTTTCCGAATCCAATGACAAAAATTAAAAGGATAATCGCGTTGGAGATTTTGTTTTTGCAAATGATAAGGTTCAAACCTTTTTTAAGTGTTTTCAAGCCATTTTTGTGGTATTTCAAATTGATTGGATGGCCTTGTAATTATCTCTTTTTCGTCTACCACATCCAGAATATCTTTTCAAACCAACAAACCGTGTTTCTTCAAAAACAATAAATTTGCACTTGGAAATGTCCCAGTTTCGCCGGCATTAAAAAACAGTTTGAAATACTTTGTTAGGAACTCTTCGATTCAAAACGACGTCGATATCCACTGCACGAACATTAAATTACAGAACCCATAAACAAAATCATATCGGCATATTCTTTATGGCTAAAACATTTTTACAACTTCATAAAACTAATGTTGAACAACTGTCACTTTAACAACTAACTGTCAGTTTTCATTTCAGTTTTCCCTAATTTTTTCTTTGGTAATCCTTAAAGTCAACTCAAAATAATACCCGTTAAATTTTGCAAATAGTGGCGATAGTGAGAACGTTCTTGGTAGAATGTAAAAAATTTAAAGTTACTAAAAGGGCAATAATTATTTTAAAAGTTTTCTGGATTTGCCTCAAATTATGCATAAGGTCAAACATCAACGTACTTAATAGGCAAAAAAATTTGAGATTTGACATTTTAAGAAAAAGTTAATTATCCCAAAAAAATGAAAATCGGACTTAAACATATTAGTTTATTTTACATTTTGGCTTCCTCGAATATCTTTAAAATATTGCCACTTCCTCAGAATCACCCTGTACATATATATATATATATATATATATATATATATATATATATATATATATATATATATATATATATATATTTATTTATTTATTTATTTTTTATTTAGGTTTCCAAAGTGTTTTATTTAGATTAAAAGACATTTTTCTTTTGGATACCAATTTGAAATTTTTTTTAACTACTATTCTACCTTTATCTGAAATAATATAATTACAATTTTAAATTGATTAACAGATGCCTTAAACTTGATTTTTTTTATTGTGTTATGTCCATTTCGGGTCGTAGGTCCTGTATGTATTTTTGTCTTTGAGTATTGTCTCGTTGAGTGCATGTCGAGCGTGAAGGTTTAATGAATTGTTATTTAGATGTCAATTTTGTGCTGTTAATTTTGATTTAAATTTAATGATTGGTTTCAAATTGGTGAAATTCGAGATCCGTTATCTCTTTTGTTTAAAGCTGACAGTCTTTTCGATTTCAATCGCTTCTCTGAAGATTCTTTTTGTAGTCCGTTCGCTGAAGGAGTACTTTAATTTGGTTAGCGTCGATATGATGTCCTGTCGAAATAATGGGTTGCCAATAAGTTTGATTTATGTTTGCTTGATTGCCAATTGATGTTCCACATTTAATATTCTACTAGTTCGCCCAACGTAAGAACTTTACAATTTCTATGGAATTTTTATACACCGTGTTCTTCAAAACTTGTCTTTTGGACTATTCAACAATTGATGGATTTGTGGTTCGAAACAACTCGTATATTAATTTTCGAAAATTTCTTGAAATTGTATCGGTCACTCCTTTATTGTATGGTAATAACAGTAAATTTTGAAATTCTTCAATTTTGTTTATCGATTTTGAATTGTTGTGATTGGTGTGATTCCACACGAAGATATCGATTAGCATGAGTTTTCTTTCGGTGTACTGTATAATTAATTCTGTTTCCAAGCATTGTAATTAAAATGAGCAAAAATGATAAACGATTATTGGTTTTTAGTTCCATTGTAAATTTTATATCTTTGTGCATGTTGTTGAGATGTTGCTAAAAGTTATCTAAGTTTTTAATCCATGTGGCCATATAACAAATCTGTCATCCACATAGCGAAACCAACGATGCTATCGCCTTGTTTTCGAAATTTTCCATAAATATATTCGCTATAGCCGGAGAAAGTGGTGAACCCATCGGAGCTCCTGTAGAAACCTCCTTTGTACATGAAGTATGTTGAATTCATGCAGTATTTAATTTTAAAATATCTGGATTGATAGAATGTTGATTTTGTAAAATTTGGATCGTTTCTTCTACTGAAACTTTTGTAAATAATAGGTTGTAGTTCTTTTGAGAGATATCTTGCACGTTCATGAGTTGGAGAATTGAAAGCACTTACAACAGGGCGTAATGGCCAGTTACTCCCTTTGTGGATTTTTGGTAAATCGTAAATTTTGGGGATTCGTGAAGTTTTTTCTCTTAGAATAATTTGTTTTTTGATTTGATCACTTAATGATGTAGATTTTGTTTTCACTTCTAAATAACTTGTAGGATCGTTATTGGTAATTTTATATTCGAATAAATTTAGTAAATCTATCATCTTTTGGTGGTATTCATTGCGGTTAACGATAACAGTATTATTACCTTTATCAGCCGGAAGTATCAGGATTTGTTTATTGTTTTTCAATTCTTGTAGGATTCGAAGTTGTTTTTTTGTTACATTTGGTTCCGATGAATTAGCTTTCTTAAGGATGTTGGCGACATCTAGTCTAATGTCATCCGCATTGGGTTGATCCACCTTCGATAGAGCCATTTTTTACATTGGTGATGATATTTTCTATAGGAATTTTCGTAGGTGTAGTTAAAAATTAAAACCTTTTCTTAACATATTCATGGCATCTACACTGATACTTACGTTGCTAAAATTTTGTACTGTGTGAATTGGACCTTTATAGTGCTTCCGTTTTGGTAGTAGATTTTCAAATTTTTTTTGAAAGTTCTTAACTTAATAATGGATTCAAGGTGGTTCTTTAATTTTTTAGAAAACTTAAAACATCTAATTAGATATTCGTGATATTTTTTGTTAGTTTCGATGTGACCTCATTATTTAAAAAGTTCCAGAAAGAAAGATCCAAATTTTAAAAAAAACATTCTATCAATCCAGATATTTTAAAATTAATTGGCACTGCATGAATTCAACATACCATGTAAAAGGAATTTCTACAAACAAATTAATGGAGCTCCGATGGGTTCACCACTTTCTCCGGCTATAGCGAATATATTTATGGAAAATTTCGAAAACGATGCTATCGCCTTGTTTTCGAAATTTTCCAAAAGTTTCAAAAGGTTTCACCATTAACTGTTTGATAAAAAAAATAGGGTCCCAAAATTCTTGTTCCAATAATACCGACCCATACGTTAAGTGTCCATCTATGTTGATGGCCTAATGGCATCACTTGTATCACTATAATAACGGAAATTATGACGATTTACAAATCGATTTTGTAAGACAGCTGTCAGTAAACAATACGTAATCAAATCCTGTTTTCCTCTATATTATTTAATGCCCAAAAGAAATTTCTCCTATTTAAAAAAATCCGTTAATTTGTACTACTAGGATTTGATATGGATGAAACTTTTGCTTGCGAATTATTTTATTTATCGTTGATTTTCCGATATTGTTGATCAGTGCGACTTGCCTGCAAGAAGCTTGCCAATTTTCCACAACGGTTTGCATGACATGTAACTGAGTTTCCTCGTTTGATGCAATGGTTGATGAGCGTAAATTCTACTCGCTAATAAACAGTTTCCGTCGGATGCACCAATGCAATAAATCATTTGTATCAATTCTTCTTTTGAAAAATTCATTTTAGTATTTAAATATTGTTTAAATTGAATTTTTAAACTGTCAGTGTCAAACAAACATTTGTTTATTAATGTTTCCATGACAACCATGGCCAACTAAGATAAATTTTTGAAATTGAGGTGTGGTTACCTAGACTTTCTTGTATACTAACGCAATTATAGTAGAGTGAAATAAAAATAGGTGTCTGTTAAAACACTTTTAAATAAGCATAAGCAATCGTTAAAACCAATAGAATATTTCACAAGATGTTTGCGTGACACAAATCGGTTAGGTAAAGTACCACTTCCGGTACACTAATTTTGTTCAAACATGATATTTAAAGATGTCGCCTAATATAACTTACCTCTGCCAAATTTGAAACAGATACGTTGATATTTTGGAGTAGTTTATTTGAAACATGACACAAATGTGTTAAGGTAAAGTGCCACTTCCGGTTCCCGGATCTATCCCAAAATTTGATAGAGATCTATGAGTTTGTATTTCAATTATCTAGCTCAAAGCGTTCGAGCGCTATCGTGTTTATACACAGACGCACACACACAACGGCGCACGCGCACGCGCACACGCACAGCGCACACCACGCGCACACGCGCACACGCGACACGCGCACACGCACAACGCACAACAACGCACACACGCACCACGCACACCACGCACACACACACACACACACACACACACACACACACACACACACACACACACACACACACACACACACACAGACAAACACAGACAGACAGACACACGACACAGACACACAACAACACACAGACACAGACAACAGACAGACAGACGCACAACACACACAGACAGACACACGACAGACACACAGACAGACACACACAGACAGACACACAGACAGACAACACACACACAACAACAACACAGACAAACAGAACAACAACAGAAACAGGCAAACAATACAGACACAACCACAAGACAAAGAACACACACAGACAGATAGACTAACAAAGACAGACACTGACAAGACACACAGACAGACAGACAGACAGACGACACACATACAGACAACAACACAACGACAACACAGACAGACAACAGCAGACAGCAGAAACAGACAGAACAAACAGACAGAACAACAGACTATCAGACAACAACAGACAGACCACGACAGACACAAGACAGACGAACACATACAGACAGACACACAGACAACACACACAGACAGACAGACACAGACAGACAGAGACACAGACAGACACACAGATAGACACACAGACAGACAGGCAGACAACAACCGACACGACAGATACAGACACAGACAGACAGACACACAGCAGACAGACACGCAGACAGACAGAACACACAGACAACAACACAGACAACAAGAACACGACAGACAGACAGACAGATAGACACACAGACAGACAGATGACAGACACAGAACACAGCAGACAGACACACAAGCAACATACAGACACACAGCAGACAACAGACACAAACACCAGACAGACACACAGACAGACAGATAACAAGACAGACAGACACACAGACATAGACACAACAGAAAGACACAGACACAGCAAACACACAGACAGACAGAAAACAGACAGACAGATACGCAGAACAGACACACAGACAGACAGATAACAGACAGACAGACACACAGACAGAAGACACAGACAACACAACATACAGACACACAGACAGACAACGACACAAACAGATAACACAGACAGACACACAGATACACAGACAACAGACACACAGACTACAGACACACAGACAGACAACACACAGACAGACAGATAGACACACGACAGACAGACACAATACACAGCAAAACACAGACAGATAACACACACACACACACACACACACACACACACACACCACACACACCACACACACACACACCACACACACACACACACACACACACACACACACACACACAACCACACACACACACACACACAGCACACACACACACACACACGCACACACACGCCACACACACACACAACACACGCCACACACACACACACCACACACACAGCCACCACACAACAAAACACGACACACAGCACACAACACGCACAACCACGCACACGCCGCACAACGCCGCACACACACACAGCGCACACCACACACACACACACACACACACACACACACACACACACACACACATTTATCTGATTGGCTTTTAGTTTTGCATTGACATTTTACAAATTGCTGTACCGTGGACTGCAAATTAGCAACTGTTCGTAGGCTTATTTCTTTGGAACATTTTGTTTGAAATAATAGCTGGGACAACAACTAAACTGTGACCTATAATGTATACAGTTTAGCTATAATATAAATTTACTGAAACAATACTCGCATATAACTGCTTCAGGTACCATTTTGGTTTCCAGTTTATAAATCCGTCTAATGTCACCTCAAGGACTGTAGCCAGAATGGATCTTTTCTCGACCCCTATCAACTTCGGGGATAGGAACACGAACTATATTTCCCACTGTTACTTGTGGATGATGACTGTCGGAGATTTTCTTCTTTCTTGTAGTTTGTTGTTCTAAAGCATCCAAAGCCGAAGTACGCTGTTCTTTAATCTTTTCGTTTCTGTCATATATAGCACAAACGCACTTTTCTAAATCTGTTGAAAAGCCGCAGGTAGAATGAAAATATTCTTCACAAATGTGACATTTATTGTTGTCTAATAAGCAGTCATTCTGGCACACAACACAGAAAAGGAATTGTACGTGTTGTACAACAACAATAGGTGATTTAATAGCTTCTTCTAGCAGAATTTCGTCATTATTTAAACTGGTATCATTTTCATAAGAATTTAAACCACTGCTTGGGATTACGTCGTACTTGATTAATGGTTCAGGTGCTCCTGTGGCTACATCGTCTTCAGTTAAGTGTAATGTTTCAACAGATGTTATGGAAGTGATGATTTCTTCTAATTCCGCCTCTTCTTCCTTATCTTTTAACGATTCTTGTGGTATACTGGATGTTCCAACTTTTATGGCTGACTAAAAAGGGCTTCGTATGGGGATCTTTTTATTCGCGAATGATAGGCTTTATATTTAATTAATTGAATGAACCTTAATCCTCTACTCCATTCAGAGGTTTCGTGGTCTTGCGTCCATGTGGTTACCATATTTTCCACATCTTGATTCGCACGCTCAACACTGCCCTTGCTCTGGCTATGTCTTGGTTTTCCATGAACCAATCTCAGATCTGGCCATAATAGTTTTCAGTTTTCTATTATGTTATTTGCAAATTCCCTTCCGTTATCTGACTGCAGTACCGTGGGTGTCCCCAACAATGTGAAATTGTCGATCAAATTATTAGCCACCTCTTCCACCCTTTTTGATTTTAATGCCTTTAATACCACTAGTTTAGTTAGGTGATCCTGGTACACCATAATAAATTTGAACTCACCATCTGGGTGAGATTGGTAATCTCATTGGTAACTTGACACCGGGAGTTAAGGTCTTTAAACAATAAAGGATGTACAACAATCCCCTTTTTGTCACGCTTAAGTTTCTGCAAGCATGGTTCACAAACTGACAAAAAAATATTAACGTCGTTATAAGTAATATTCTTATGTTTCCTTTTCAGTTTCTTCATCATTCTGTCCGCTCATTACTTAAAATTTCAAAAAATTCTTCATCATGAATAAAATAAATAATTTCGCCGTTTTCTTTTACGGGCACTATCAGTTTTTCTAATCCTGCGACATCAATAACATCAAAAGACTATTTATAATCGGATATTTTGATTTTTTGTTTATTTTCGTTTATAACTTCCATATTTACTTAATTAAAGGAAAACTGTTACTTTTTCTTTCAGTCATCTTTATCAAAAATTTTTATTGTTTTTTTCACCAATATATTAACAACACAGTAAAAAATAACAAAACCCTTTATTAATAAAAAGAATCGCAAGCCCACACCAAAAAGGTTACACATTTATGGATTAAAATGCTAACAATTATGAATGTCAATCCCAAAATTTTATTTTCCAGCTTTTAAATTTATTGTATATTCAATTTTAAATTTGTTAAATTTCTAATTTTTTGTTATATGATTCACGTCGATTACCTTACTTTACAAAACAGACATCTTTTTTTCACTTATGGCTGGTACATGATCAAAATATTTTCATTATTGCTTTATGTAAAAATATCCCTTTGATATTTTTAAAACGCCTTTATTATTTGTTTTATTTACTTTAAATTATTTTGCCTCACAATCTTTTTTGTGATTAATTAATTTTATTTTTAAAACATGGTTCCAATAATTTCATTTTGTGGTTTTTTGTAAAAAAATTTATGCTCTATGAATAATGTTCACGTTCTGGAAAAATTGGTTATAAAGGGCGTTAAATTTTACGTTCCAAACAAAATGCAGAAAAGCATTATTTAAATTTTAAATTTATCGAATATATAGACAATTGAAGTTTTAAAATGATATGCATGTTTATACTTAAACAGTAATTTAAATAAAATTTTAAAAAACTTTCTTTTTTTGCACAATTGTACTAATAATAAACCATTTTTTTTTAAGAAATTTGGGTCAAAATAGCAGGAAATTTCAAAACAAGTTTTAAAACTTTTATTTTTCATGTAATACCAAAAAGGGAAGTTATAAAATGTATTAAATGGACCAAAAAAAGTTTTAAATTATACAATAATTTCATTAATTATTAATACCTACTTTATTTTAAAAAGAACGTCAAAAACAAATTCAGTAAAATAAAATGCAAATAATGTCAAACAATAATAAAAAACTAGAAAGCATTTACAATAAATTTTCAAAACACCGTTTTTAAACATTTCAGAATGCGTTTGTTGGGTGTATCTCTGTGGGATCTATTTAATGTTGATAACTTGACGCATCTTGTTTGTAATTTACTAAATTTTTCAAATTATTAAATATAAAATTTTTACGCAGGTTAACGGCTTATTTAAGTATAAATTTCAACTTTCCAAACCAAAATGCATTGATTAACCATTTTTCAAAAAAAAATTAATTAATTACTCAAAACTTGAAAATAATGTTAAAAAAATTTAAAGAAAACCCAACAATTTAATAATAAAGACGTCTCATTAAAATATCGGTGTAACATTTTTAGATATACTACAAGACCCGTCTTAGGAAAAATTTCAGGCTTGTTATTTTTCAATTTTAGACATCCCCAAGATAAATTCTAAACATTACGAGTACGTTTGCGAAAACCCAACTAGCTGCGTACTCGTTTCTCTTTTTTTAAAAATGTCATCATGGTTACTATAATTATTCTCCTGTTTAACAACCAACTTAAATTTTACTGGTTTTAATAAACTATTAAACTGTTCAAGATAATGATGAAAATTATTGAGCTGAATGTATCTCAATCCGATGATGGTGATGGTTCACAAAAAAGAAAAGGAAAAAACTAAAATCTTTGATGATGACGACTTTCAAAAGAAGAAAAACCGATAAAGCATGTTATTAAAAATAATTGTTGTTTTTAATAATAAATATTTTCAAACGTTAACTTTCCTTCAATTTGTTTAAACCTGTTTTTTTCCTAACGGTGCTCCACCGTTTTTCATTTTTTTAAAGTTTTTCGCTTTAGCGTGTTTTTTTTTCGTGTTTTTTTGGGTGTTTTTCGTTTTGTGTTTTGCATTTATGTCTTTGCGTTTTTTTGTGTTTTTGTGTTTTCTTTTGTGTTTTTTGTGTTAGCGTGTTTGTGTTTTGTGTTTGGTTGTTTTGCGTTGTGTTTTTTTGGTGTTTTGTGTGTTTTTTGTGTTTTTGGTTGTTGTGTGTTGTGTGTGTGTTGGTTGTGGTGTGTGTGTTGTGTTTTGGGGGTTTTTGGGTTTTTAAATTGTTGTTTTTTTTTTTTTTGGTTGTGTTGTTGTGTTGTGGTTTGTTTGTGTTTTGGTTGTTGTTTGGTTGGGTTTGTTTTTGTTTGTGTGTTTTTGTTGTTGTTTGTGTGTGTTGTGTGTGTGTTTGTGTGTTGTGTGCGTTTGTGTGTGTTGTGTTTTTGTTTTGTGTGTTTTGTGTGTGTGTTTGTTGTGTGTGTTGTGTGTGTGTGTGTGTGTGTGTTGTGTGTGTGTGTGTGTGTGTGTGTGTGTGTGTGTGTGTGTGTGTGTGTGGTGTGTGTGTGTGTGTGTGTGTGGTGTGTGTGTGTGTGTGTGTGTGTTGTGTGTGTGTGTGCGACGTGCGAAGTTGCTGCGTGCGTGCGTGTGTACTTGGTGCGTATGCGTGTTTTCGTTTGATCCTCGTGCTAAAGCAGTGCTAGTCGATTGTATTAGTTGTAGGCACTATTGTGTTGACTAAAGCTATAATTGAACGTTGTTGCTATAGGGAGTTATGTTTAATTAGTTTTTGACAGATATATTTATTTGATAAGATCAGGCTATGTAAAGTAATATAGAGGTGAAACTAACTACTAATGTGTTTTGCTGCTACAGTATCACAGTATTGAAGATTCTGTTTATGTATTAGAAAACGTACTACAGCCTCGAAACAGAATGCAGATAAAATTGAAGGAAGTGAATAGTACAACTTTGCGTACGAGCTAAAGATTTAATGTTCAGCATTTCCAGAGCCGTGTTGAAACCAGTTAATTTATAACCTCGTGTCCATGTAATAATGTCTGATAAAACTATTAGGGTTATTAGCTACTTTATAGTTGTTACAATATAATCGTTCAAGGTGAAGACGATGAGGTGATTATCCTCAAAAATCTCGTTTGATCTCATGAGATGTGTATAGCTTTTCTTAAAAATACCTGAGTCTCATTCAAAAATCTCATGCAAAAAAACATCAATAATCGTTAGCAATGTAGCTGTATCCGCTATTATGTACTTAATGTATCACTAGTAAGCTTTTTGATATCGAGAGAAGGCAAGATTTCGAACGGTTGTAGTATTTCCAGAGCTCTATCGAAATCAATTAAATTTAAGAATAATCTCATCTCTATGTAATAATAGACGTAGTATAAAAGTTACATATTTTAAATGTATTTATTGTGTAATCACTGTTTAATGAGTTTTATTATTATGATCAACATTAGTGGTATTAGACGTTTTTAGAATATTTGTGTTTGAATTTTTTGTAAACATAATTGTTAAATGCTAAGTATTCCGGTTTTCTGTATTACTTTCTAAATAGTTGATGACAGGTATGTAATGGGCTGTTTATTAATTCACAAAAATTTTAGTAAGAACATTGTATAAAATTACTGACATTCCTAATGAAACAAATTTTTTTTTGTAAGTACATGTTTGTTAAATACGAATTCAGGTTTTTCTGTATTACTTTCTAAATAGTTAATGTAATGGGCTGTTTATAGCCAACCATTCACAAAGCGCATTTTAGTGAGACACGTTGTATAAAAAATTCAGTTTAACATATTGTACAGTTGAAGGAAAAACTTCTAAAGGTAAGCGTATTATTTTTAATATATGTTTTCTACCTGATATTGCTAACAAAAAACACTGATAAAGATTTTTTAAAAATGTATTATTACGCACGATGACTTCATAAGAATAGTAAATAGTAGGTACGCACGGTTTTTAAACTTGTAGTTATTGTTAATTCATGTATAATAATAAACCATTAAAACCTTTTGCCTTTTATTTCCGTTATATCAGTTTGATATTCTTAAAACATGTTAATTTTAATTTAACTCTGTTATATATATATATATATATATATATATATATATATATATATAAAATTATTACTTTTAATGGGATTTTACAACTGTTAATGAATACGTTACAATGAAACAGTTTTGTGTGTGTATGTAATTAAACATGCAAATAAATCAGATATGATGTTCCGAATGTATAGGTGGTGACTGTTTAGAGAATCAGCCTATACATAAAGCATCATTGCATTAGGGTAGAAATTATTTATTATTTCACGTCATATTTAATTACACTTTAATGCATTCAGTTTGAACTGTAATCTGGTTTCCGCAAACTGTAAGACATAATTTCGGTTGATTGATTGAGTTTTATCTGATGATCGAACGTGATTTGTTTGAGATTGATTAATTAATTGATTTGTTTGTGCGTGTGTGAGAAAGAGAGGGGGAGGAAGAAACAAGATAGAGCAGGAGAGAGGTGTGCATTATCAGCTTCTATTATAGAAAATGTTCATTAGTCTATACGCCCCTAGATGGCGCTGAAATAAATTTTTACTCAAAGGGGCCAGGGCGCAAACCCTGATACAAGTCCTGCCTTACAAGAACCCCTTATTAGAATACAATTTTTTGTATGATAGGGCGAAGGCCTACAGCTGTAAGATTAAGTTAGAACAACATACAATTGCATCAAGTGGGCCACGATAGGGACTAAGCTCTACACTTATCTTATAAGGTTAGGTTCCCACATCATCTCCGGCCATGGGGCGAGGGCCTGAGAACAAGTTGTGAAGCCCTACACGAGTCGCACAAGAACCTCCTTATTAGAAATACAACGTTTAGATAAAAGATCATCCAATAGCATGTGACCATTTTAAAGCAATAGGATCGATAATTTTAATAATAATATCTTATTAATTATGCAATTTCCAACATTATATGCGTGTGCATTTGCCTAACCTCCAGGGGCACTGCTCTTAATATAGCCAGAAAGACCTTAATACCATCAAAAATAACCCTAACACCTAGCTCCAAGTCCAGCCCTAAGCTCCAACCCTAGCTCTATATACAGCCTCTGTCCCCAGTTCAGTCCCCGCCTCTAAATACAGCCCTAAGCCAAGCCAAGACCAGCCTCCACCCCTAAATACAGTCCTCACGTTAGCAACCACAAAAAAAGTCCTATCTGTCAAAAGGGTCCTTAATACAACCATAAGGTTTGAAAAATAACCCCAAAAGAAATCATAAAAATAAGGGTAATACGGTCCTATACGTAAGCGAGTAAAAATAATTAGGGTTGAAAGGGCCTCCGAAAAGAAAAGGGTAGAAAATACTGTCTCACATGCAGGGTGTGAAAATAATTAGGGTTGAAAACACGGTCTCACACGTGGATGTGTAAAAATAGGGGTGAAAAAATACGTCCTACACGTGCGCAAGTAAAAATAATTAGGGTTGAAAAGGACCTTCGAGAAGAAAGGGTTGAAAATACGGTCTCACACGTGGATGTGTAAAAATAGGGGTGAAAAAACACGTCCTACACGTAAGCGAGTAAAAATAAGGGTGGAAAATCCGGTCCCCCACGTGGGCGGTCTTGTGACGTCAAAATCCAAGATGGCGGCCAAGGTGCCCCACTACTACTATCGCATCTCTCGGTTTTGGATTTTTTTTTGTGGGGGTATTTAAAGAATAAAATTTATTCAAGGCCATATGCCAACATGCAACAATTAAAAATTGCAACGGAAAATGCTTTTGCAGAATTACGAAGACAATCATTTATTTTGGAAAATGCTATTAAAAGAATATATAAACTTTGTGAAACTTGGAGGAAACATAATGGTCTGCAATTTGAGCAATATTTGTGATTAATTAATTATTTTGTTTTTTATCAATGTAAATTATAGAAAAAAATCATTTTGTCACGTTATTTATAAAAATAAATATAGACTATGCTATATTTTTGAAAAGCTCTTGGCAAGGGGAAAAAGATTTTTAAAAAATATGTAGGGTGTCCCATTAAAAAAAAAGTAGGTTATATCAATATCTCAAAAACTGTGACCTCTAAAGAAAATCTGAGTATCGTCACTGGATTCTACGCAAAAAAATCTACAAATAAGTTTTTACTTTTTTAATATGTCTGACAATAACAAGAGTTACAGGGGATGACTGAAAATGCAATTTTTCCAAAATCACCCTGTAGCACAAAAACTAAGATGGCTATGGCAAATTTGAATAGTGCATCTTTGGTTTCATTAAAAAGTAGCACGGTGTCGCGAAAACCGCAAGGTTCTAACCTAAAAAATAAGCGAGATACCCCCTGGAACATACGAAAATGGGACAACCTGTACATGAACAGATGTGTTGGGCAAGTATGTACCGATACAAATGGAAATGGTGTAATGGTACGAGTTCTTGTGAACAAGAAGGGATAAGATGAAAAATGAGTATAAAATGAAGGAGTGTGTAGAGTAGGTATAATAGGTTTACACGCTTAACCAAACAGATATATGTGGGTGCAGTTAGAGGTAGGCCTGTCCTGGTAGTCCGCGTAAAACTTGGCTGAATGCAGTACAGTGTATGATAAAAGAAAAGAAGATAAGGACGTGTCAGAGACAATGGATGAATCTTGCGAAAGATAAACAAGAGGCAGTGATTGTTTTGCGTACTCCGCAAGGGAGTGGCGTGACAGTCTTGAATTCGTGCTTCAAGGTCTTATGAAACACGTTTTTCTGTATTTTTTCCGTTTTATGCCGTTTGTAAACAAAATTTTTTTACTATAGTTGATTTAGGGATTATTATGTGTCTTAATTTTAAAAGTGAAAATTTGATCTAGTCGCCTTTTGTTTTATCCAAATTCTGTCACAAAACACGAAAATGGAAGTTAATCTTGCATGTCCGCCCCCTGAAATATGTAAATTGCCTAACATACGCGTTTCTTAATATGTGCCTATTAAAGAATCAAAATGGAAGCAAATTACAAAAAAACTTTTAAATTGGTTCTGTGAATGAGACAGGACTACTGCATATTCCACAGCTGCCTTAGTATCTCTTATATTTATATAAAACTACTATTATGTAAAAAATTTGATTGGTCCCTTCCAATTATTGAAATTTCTCATCAACCAATAAAATTAAAGTTAGATCGATACCTTCTTTCCGATTGGTTCTCATTAACTGATTATCACTCAATTTTAAAACAATCGTTACAATACAATAACGTAATTATTGACATGTAATTGAGCATTGTTCTTTAATTTTTTTTGTTAATAACAATGCAAGCGTATTTAATAATTTTTATGTAATAATCGCAAATATTTGTTGATATACCTAGTTATAATAGGGAGTACGCTTTCTTATGTACCCACTATTTACAGTAACCATAGGAACGAAGAGGGGATAAATAGCGTTTAACTTGTTAAATATTTTATTGAATTTTGTATTGAATACAGTTCGCACTTGCTATAGTTTAAATTTGTTTAAAAAAAATGCGTTTACAGTGATTAAATTGCAAGAGAAAATGTACGAGCGCGTGGTGTATAAATAATCAGCTTTTAATGAAAACATGATCTAAAATTATGGAATATTCTTGGAATATGGAAGAAAGAAGAGAAATTAAATCCAGAAATTTATCAGGTAAGGTTGAGCTTTCAAAATTTTTTGCACATTTGCATACAGCATCGACCTATTTATCTATTAAATAAATTTTCTAATGAAAGTAGTGAAAAATATACAAGAGTGAGTAAAAGTAATCATGTGCTCTGTTAAACAAATTAATAGATTTTTTACACCATTGCTCTTTATTAGCGACAAAAGGTTTTATAACTTTTTGCCTTAAGTGAAATGGCTTTTAAACAAATTTTTATTCCCATTTTTAGATAGGTTTCTATGACGACAAGTAAATAGCAATCCGAGCTAAATATTGATTAAACAATGTTGAATTATGATACGCATTTTTATTATAAGATTAAATATACCGGATGTACGAGTTTAACTATTTATCTTTGTCTTATTAAAGTCAATTTGTTTAGTTCTTTGTTAGTTTCTTGCACAACACTTACAATGAAGACAACTATCCAAGTTGATTCCGAAGATGACCACATACTCTTCAAGCTTTAGGTTGATGAAACGAGGTTGTAATACTGCGAATTTTTTTTCTCTTGTTATGAGGACGACGCTTCTTCTATCTGTTCTGCAAAGCGTTGATAGTGTTAAGACCATACAGGGCAAGGTTAAGACTTTCAAAGAGAGAATGCCACTATCTAGTTTTGACTCAATAATTTTACTTTGGTGTATCTTTCTTTTAGTTGAGTGTTACAGCTACATATCAACTTCTCCATTTTTTGTCATAAATGTCACTATACGCACACTACGTGCGACTATTTAGGTGAATGCTGGAGTAGTATCTTTCCCCTCAGAACCCTAACTCTGTTCCTTCCGATCTTGTCCTGACCGCACCTATCCGTAATCCCACCACGCATGCATACTTGATGTATGTATGTTGGGAATCCATGATTATGGCTAAAGGTGCAACCCTCTTGGGGAGGGACTGAAACACGTGGCCTTTTCTTCACTATAATTCGTGTTTGTCCAAAAAATTTATTTTTAAAAGGTGCAGAGACACCTGAGGTGAAATTCCTACTGTGGGGTTTTGCGGACCTGCGAGCATCTGCACATGAGAGTCATCTTCTACCATGGTTGTACGGCTTGTTATGGGGATCTCGCATCTTAAAACATTACTCCAATAAGCAAAAAATAAAAAACAAATTGAAATTCTTACAGCATTCGTTAAAAAACAATGTTTCCCACTTGTGACTCATTCTCCGCGTTGCGTAAATCAAGGTTAAAACAACTTTCACACGACTCATTCGATCACCATCTGTCCGTTCCTATTCAACTATGCCCCAATTGCGTATTACTTCATGAACTTTCTAGGTTTTCCCCAACTATCATTTATCGACGCGTCACATAATTCAAGGTTAAAACAATTTCATATTATTCATTATCTCAAGGTTGAAACTACTCGTACGACTCATTCTGTCACCAAATGTCTGGATTTTCCTTAACTATGACCCATTCGCGTGTTACATAATTCGAAGTTAATAAACTTTCACATGACTCATTCCGTCACGATCTCTCCAGCTGTGACTCATTCTCGCATTACGTCAACTTTCCTTCAACTATGATTTATCGACATGTTGTATAATTCAAGTTAAAACGACTTTTACATGACTCATTCCGTCACTATCTTTCTGTTTCCTCAAACTATGACTCATCAACGCATTGCGTCGTCAACTTTTTGTTTTTCTCACAAGTATACCTTATGGGCGCAAATTTGTGGTTAAAAGGTTATGGATCGTTCTGTCACTAAATGTTTAGGTATTCCTTAACCCATCGGCGTGTTACGTAATTCAAAGTTAAAACAAATTTCACATGATTTATCAAGGTTAAAATAACTTTTAGATTACTCATCAGTAGAAGGCAGGGACTTGTCGCCGACATCTTGGATTTTCTGGGGAAAACCCACCTTTCACTTTTTTATATGCCCACGTGGGGATCGTATTTTTTCACCCCCAATGGTTTCTTTTCGGAGGCCTTTTTCCACCCTAATTTTTTACACACCCACGTGTGAGACCGTATTTTCAACCCCTGCTGGAATTTTCAACCCTAATTATTTTTTACACACCCACGTGTAGACCTGTTTTTTCAACCCTAATTATTTTTACTCGCTCACGTGTGAGACCGTATTTTCTACCCTATGGTTTCTTTTCGAGGGTCAACCCTAATTAGAGCCTTTTTGACAGCAATTTTTGTACCTGCTCACGTGAGGAGCTGGGGTTGGTCTTGGTGCTAGGGGCTGGACCTAGAGCTGGTCTTGGGGTCGGAGCTGGAGCTGGTCTTGGACATGGGCTAAGTCTTAGGGTTGGTCTTGGACCTGAAGTTGGACTTGGTCTTGGACCTGGAGCTGGGCTAGGTCTTAGACTTGGAGTTGGTCTTAGGGTTATTTTTGATGGTCATCTAATTGAGGTCCTTTTGGTTGTATTAAGAGCAGTACCGTGGAGGTTAGACAAACGCACACGCATACAATGTTGGAAGTTGCATAAGTACCCTAATAAGATATTATTATTAAAATTATTGATGCTATTGTTTTAAAATGGTCATATGCTGTTGGATGATCTTTTACCTATACGAGAAATTTATTTATATATTGTATTTCTAATAAGAAGGTTTTTGTAAGACAGCAGTTGTGTTAGGGATTGATCATGCGTGGGGGAATTTGAATAACAGTAAAATTTAATTATAGAACACTTATTTTTATTGTAAATCCTCAGTGAGTTATAAAAAAAAATTACTGACATTTAGGTTATTCTCTAATGAAACAACATTTTTTTATTAAGTTAATTAATTACATAACAGTTATTACAATATTGTTTTCTAAACCAAATATTAAAACATAGTTTACCTGCACTGATTTCATTGAAATATGTTTCATATCCATACGACCGTTAAAATGTTATACGCCTTAATATTTTTTAAAGAAACTTGTTACGTATAAATTAGATGCGTTTTATAACTGTAATTAAAAATCTGTACCAGTAAATAAATAAAAGGTTAACAGCACACTTACCAGCTCTGTACTTAAAGAGCATTTTTGAGGGACTGCTTCACAAATGATGGCTACTGCTTTGTGTTACTCGTCTAATCAAACTATAAACAACTTTTCTACGTTTTTTCCGATTTTATGAATAGTTGATGTAAAACTAGCTATTGATTTCCCATAATTAATGTGTAAATATACAATCAACCTCACTATCTTTATCACACTTACTGCAACTCATACTTACCTTTCTCTTAAATTAATTAATAACAAAGCGATTTGAACAAAGTGCTACACACACACACACGCACACAAAATTGTTTTTATAAAAAAACCTCATTAAATGCTTGGAAAGTAATAATTACATGTTTTACATTCCACAACAATATGTAGTAAGAAACCACTGTTCATGTTTACTTTTAGCTAATTACCGTGTAATTATATAATCCTGTTAAATTTAATAGTCTAAATAAATTGATTACCAATATCGAATGGTTAACATAATTTCTTTAAAAAAACACTAAATCATAAATTTTATAACACGATTTTTAAAAACACACATGCTGAATTAAAAAGAAAGAAAAAAAACAATAGGTATTACGCAACTCTTACGTAAAAAAGTAAGGTACTAAAAAACATCTTTATTTATCAGAATAGAATGATTGGGTAACAGGCGTTAAACAATAATTTGATTATCTCGTCATTTACAATTAAACATGTACTAAAATAGTTTTTTACAAAATCAATCATTGATAAACTATGTAATCTAAAATATAGAAACATTAACGTATAAAGTCCGCACACATCCGTATGGTAGTCTTGCAGTATTGTTTTATTGTATACGAAGTATCTGGAATTCTTCTCTAGGAAACGTAAATGATATCCTTGCGGTGCTCGTCCAAAGGAATCAAAATACTCTCCGTTACCATTCTCGTCAATGTAGATAGCGGTCCAATGCTGACCTGGTTTGTTTGCAGGTTCCGCGTTTACGATAATTGCACACGGTTTAGGTGCGTGTCCCGGTAGTTGATTAGAAGCACATACAAGTCGAAACTCATTCTTCTTGTGACTGGGGATCGATTTCAAGGATCTCAACACTTGTACCGCATACATCTTTGGAATTGGTATGCGTCCAGTCTTGCAGTAGTAAGGCGTTTTCCAGTGCACACATAGGGCCAGCGATGTTATGGTTTAAACTGCTATATGCTTTTGCTTCCTTTTCCAACTGTTTAATCGACGGGCAACCAGTCTCCTCCAGGTTTACTATTAGTTTGTTAAGAAACCTTAAAAACTGTTGTTTTTCACAACGTGAATTTTCTTAAATGGGCGCAACACTCATCAACTCCTCACGAAAATTGTTGTAATGTACATGACCCGACCACCATTTCAGCCCATGGTAATGATCCTCCATAAATTTTATCTGTCGTGACATGGATCCTGATATAAAGTAACCTCAAGGTGGTTTTATCAGCATCAACGATAAACGACCATGATCTGTAACCACGGCAATTTCTTTCGGTATGAATTCGTTGTTAACACCACTAAACCCTTGCACGTCCAAGTATGCGTCCATCTTATTTCGGCTGCTGCTGTATACTGAAGCTTGCAGGTTGGAGCTACCACTTTTAACAGCTAAAATCCACAACGACCGTTCCGATGTTTATCGATCTCGATCACGTTATCGAAATTCTGCATACACCAAACAGTTAAGAGTTACGGTGAGCGCTTCTTCAAACCCGACTTCCAGCCGAAGGGAGCCGTTTCTAACTAAATTCCAATGCGTATACTAGCATTTGCAGACAAGTCAGGTGTTAGGTCAAAGGCCATTAAACAGTAGCCGTTGGGGTAATCACTTCTCGATATATCGTTACCTTAATTCAAAAAATGAATACCCGTACCAGAGAATAAGGTGTGGTACGCTCTTACATATAAACCATTAGCTGTAAAGTCTGGTTATAAGGCCTTCAAAGGAATTTGTTGTCCGTCAATATATAACGATATGTAGTTAATATTGCAGTGATGAAAATTGGACGGGTTTGAGGGGTAATCACCGTTGAAGGCTTTATTTGCTACAAAGCCTATGATGCATCGTTTATGTAGCTGACCCAGGAAAACACTATCCAATGATTTTCGCTGTATGCCTGCAGGTATAGTTAACACTTTTACGTCGGTCCTTGAAACAGGGTATTTTGCGGCAGTTGTTTCTAAAGCTTTAGCGTGCGCAATTAGAATAGTTGGATTTATTCGCATACCTCTCACCAGTAAACTAGCGTCTATAATTCGCATCTTGTAATTTGAAGCGAGCGCCACCATTAGGCTAAAGGTATCTCTTGATCGTACAAATTTAGCCTTTAACTCAACACTACTTATGAGAAACTTTTCTTGATTAAACAAATTCGATTGCACGTGACCAATCATCTCTATCTGTTTCCCGGTAGCAAGTGCTTGACGTTTTGAGAAACCGTTATTTGCGTTTCCCAGTATATTCATCTGTCCAGCTATATCATTGTGCCATAAGGTACATCCTAGATGTGAACTCTTGGCCTCATTTCCATAATTTAGCAGCGTTTCGATATATGAACGGTAGGCGTAGGTGTTGTTTGGTTGTGACACCACCTTCTGATTTAAGTAAACCTCCACCTGTGAGAAAAGCGAATGCATCCAATTGTTTACCGATGCTACAACATCAGCGTCTGTAAGTGCTGTATCATCTTGCATTAGAACTTTAGCTGTGATGTACAACATGGTCTGGCTTAATTCTATGTAATCGTTCCCATTTCCGGGAACTACAAATTCTATTGGGGCGTCATCACTCAGAGCTGATAAGGGTTTGTAAAATATCCATTCGCCACTCTCGATACTTGTCTGCGTCAACGGTAAAGCGAACAAATCCAATTCGGACTTGACGCATTCACACGATTGGGCATGTAGAAAAGCCATTATCTTGAAAATATATCGTCGTAAGTAGACTTCTTCTTAGCAACAGCTCTCGGTAGAGACTGGTTATTATGCCCTCTTGCTAAATACATCAATTACCGTTAGTATGTAGTTGTATCCACTATTGTGTTTACTTAAAGTTCGCATATCACAAAGATCCGCTTGCCACAACTCGTAAAGGTTACTCACAATATATTTATTTCGTGAAAACTTTTTTCTGACTGGTTTATGTACCGTATAAGCTTCCTGTGTCTGCAGCCAATTTTTCACTTCACCATATCTACCCTTTACAGCATTAGTTAAAGGTGTTATACCAGCGAACCCTGCTGGGTGAGAGGGATCATAGTATACAGCATCCATGTTATGGCCGCCACGAATCCTAATCTAGTGAAATTCCTCTTCTTCTTTGAGAGATTCTTCTCGGTGTTTCCTGCGCCTCACTATCAGCATCGTAATTCTCACCTATAGCTGTTGTGAGGGTCCGTTCAACGCTGGGTGATACAGAAACATGATGCCTTTACGTATTTCCGATAAACTCTCGTGTTATATTTATCTCTTTAATGTACGTCGCAAACTGACGCCAACCGCGCGGGTTTGTAGTTTTTCGTTTTCTTAACGTCTCGTGAACCAGATCGAATTATTGTGACAGTACCCTTTTTATCCCAAAAAACATCGCTGCTCGTATTCAGTATACCTAACAAAGCAGCACCTTTTCTCATATATGAAGGCGGAAGCGTTGATACTATCTCGTCGTCTGCCAGACCTTTGCGTTACGGTAAATCTCTAATATCATCAGCAACAGCATCACCGCTGATTGTTATACTGGTGGGCTGACGTAACTGATTGGAAAAGTGTTGATACCTTTGAAGAACTTGGTTGTACTGCTGCCATTTGTCATGGTCGGTCATTTTAGTTTTTAAAACTTTATTCATATCGTTACCCAGCTGCGTTAAAATGTTGTTTTGTGTAACATCTGATACCTGTAAGCACTGTATAAACTCCATCGGTAGAATAATCATCTTCTTCAGAGTGTGGACCATGGTTATTGAAACAGATTACCCAGAATTCCGCCGAGTAATGGTCCTAACAGGAGTGGTAGAAATGCACCACCTTTCTGTACAAGAAACTGTTTCTTCTTTTTTACAGATTCGCCTCTCTGTGCCAAGCGTCTTAAAGTCTGCTTATGTTGAGAGAGTCGCTGCTTCTGATCAGCTGACAGAGGTACACGACCTTTTAAGATGTTATGTTGCACACTTGCAAATACACTCTGCCTGCTTATTATTCAAACATTTCAATAAAGCCTGACATTGACTTTTAATTAATGTGGCTAATGCACGCAGGATATCAGCGTTCTCGCTTAAAACGACAGCCATCATATATAATGTAATCTTTATGACTGTGAGGCTTAAACCCTTTTTTCGCTATATATACCTGGCAGATACCTTGAGGCCCGAATATGTTTGTTCTATAACGTAGCACATCCGGTGTATTCTGTTTTAAATCGAACAATAAATATCCATGCGGGCTTGAAGTAGCATCTTGGTACGCTGCTTCTAAAAATTTTGGGTTGTCCGGCGAAATCTGTCTTGCTAAACCCTGTATCTGAGCTCTGTCACGTGGGTTCTTAAACAAAATTATGTAATGTGCGTTGAGAGAAATATCCCGCTGTCCACGTTCTTGATGAAATATGTTCTGCATTAAGAAAAACACACTTAGATTTCGATGATGACAACCCTTTGTAAAAATATCAACCACAGAGCCGTTAGTTTCGCGCATTAGATCGTCAATTATTATTAAGACAGGTTTTTCCCCGTGAAACTGTTCCATATCAGGTAAACCCTTTTGAAATTCCACAGAGAGATCTTTGAATAAGGACTGCCACTCACTGTAAAACCAGATAATTTTTTCAAAAGCTGTATCGCAGGCAGTTTCGATATTTTTTGGAAAATCCACGATAAAATACGATTTCCCACAACCCGACGGACCCGCAACTATCGCCGAAAAGGGGTGCTTAAACTGACCTTCCATCTTGAATCGCTAAACGATACTAACAGATACTGTACCAGCAACCTCGTTTAAATAGACTAAATAATATCCTTTTCAATCAGAATGCTAACCTCATCAGGTCCAAGACCAACTCCAGGTCCAAGACCAACCCTAAGACTTAGCCCAGGTCCAAGACCAGCTCCAGCCCCGACCCCAAGACCAAACTCCCAAGACCGGCTCCAGGTCCAGCACCAAGACCAACCCCAGCTCCTCACGTGAGCAACTACAAAATTACTGTCAAAAAGGCTCTAATTAGGGTTAACCCTCGAAAAGAAACCATAGGGTAGAAAATACGCGTCCTATACGTGAGCTGTCATAAAATAGGGGTGAAAAAACACGTCCTACACGTGAGCGAGTAAAAATAATTTGGGTTGAAAAGGGCCTTCGAAAAAAAACCATAGGGGTGAAAAATACGGTCTTACACGTGGGTGTGTAAAAAATTAGGGTTGACCCTCGAAAAGAGACCATAATGGTGAAAAAACGTGTCCCCCACGTGAGCATATAAAAAAAATAGGGGTTGAAAAAGGCCTCCGAAAAGAAACCATAGGGGTGAAAAAACACAATCCCCACGTGGGCGTATAAAAATGTGAAAGGTGGGTTTTCCCCAGAAAATCCAAGATGGCGGCGACAAGTGCCGGTGTACTACTCTCATCGATGCGTTACATGATTCACGGTGTTTAATTGATTCATCCTGTGAAAGCATTCTGTCACCAAATGTCTGGGCTTTTCCTAAATAATGCTCATCGGCGCATTACTTAATTCAACTTTACTTACAACTTTTACATAACCCATCCTGTAGGGTTAAACAACTTTCACATGACTCATTCTATCAAGGTTAAAACACTTGAGGTACGTTTTCTACTATGGTGTTTTGCGGACCTGCGAGAATGTGCATCTGAGGGACAGTTTCTAACACGGCTACAGGGATTTTTATGGAGATCTCGCAACTTAGAACATGACTCAAATAAACTGCCAAGGTTAATTTTACTCTTACTGTAAAGCTAACATGTGAAAAACGTTTCTTTAACAACAAATTAAAATTTTTCGGCACGTTACATAATTGAAGAGTTCAACTTTTTTTCATCATTTATTCACACGAATTCAAGGTTAAAACAGCTTTCGCGTTATTTATCCTGTCAAGATATAAACTACTCGCATGACTCATTCTGTTACCAAATATCTCAGTTTTCTTTATACATCCATCGTCGTTTTACGTTATTCAGGGTAAAGCAACTCACATGTCTCGTCCTGTCAAGGTTGAAACAACTTTCACATGACTCATTCCGTCACCTTTCCGGGTTTTCTCCTACTGTGATTCATTCCTCCATTACGTCATCAACTTTATAGGTTTTCTCCCAACTATCATTTATCGACGCGTTATATAATTCAAGGTTAAAACAACTTTCACATGACGCCTTCCGTCACCATGTATTCGTGCTTTATCCGACTATGACTTATCCCTGATTACATCAACCTTCTTGGTTTTTTCCCTATTGGCAGTTATCGACGAGTTATACAATTCATGGTTAAAACAATGACTCACGCGCATTACCTAATCTACTTTCTAAAGCCGTTTTCATATTACTATTTTCAAGGTTATTTTCAAATTACTCATTCGATGACCTTCTTTCCGTGCTTTCATTAACTATGACTCATTCTGGCATTACATCAACTTTCTAGGTGTTCGCCAACTATGATCTATCGACGAATTACATAATTCAACGTTAAAACTACTCACTTGATTTATTTTGTCACCAAATGGCTGGATTTTCTTTATCTATGACCCATTGGGGTGTTACGTAATTCAAAGTTAAAGCGACTTTCATATGACTCATTCCATACCTTCTCCAACTATTACTCATTCGCAAATCACGTCATCAAAATTCTAGGTTTTCCCCAACTATGATTTATCGACTGATTATGTAATTCAAGGTTAGAACAATTTGCACATCACTCATTCCGTCACCATCTTTCCGTGCTTTATCCAACTATGACTCAAATTTGTAGGTACAATGACCCATCGGCATGTTCAGAATGAAAACAATTATTCTGTCAAGGTTAAAACAACTCACGTGACTCATGCCGTTGCCATCTTTCTGTATTTTTTCCAACTGACCCATGCGCGTGTTATGTAATTCAAAGTTAAAACAAATTTCACATGATATCCTGTCCAGATTAAAACAATTTTCACCATCGTTCTGTTTTCTCAAAATATGACTCATCGACACATTACGTCATCATCTTTTTGTTTCTATCGCGACTGATTAATCGACGTGTGTGTTACCATAATTCAGGGTCAAAACACCTTTCACATGATTCTTCCTACCACTCACATTACTCATTCTGTCACTAAGTGTTTCCTTAGCTATGGCCCATCGGCGTGTTACGTCATACCAAGTTAAAACAAATTTCACATAATATCCTGTCGAGGTTACAACAACTTTCATATGACTCATTCCGTCACCATCGTTCTTCAACGACGCATCAACCTTTTAATTTTCTCACAACTATGCCTTAGCGGCAGTATACTCAAATTTCACATGACATCCTGTCAAGGTTAAAACAACTTTCACGATTGTTTTGTTTTCTCCAACGACGCATTGCCTCATCAACTTTGTGTTTTTCTTACAACTATGACTTATCGGCGCGTTGCATAATTCAGGGTCAAAACAACTTTGACATGATTCACTGAAGGTTAAAAGAACTCAGATAATTCATTCGGTTACCAAATGTCTGGGCTTTTCTTAAATATGGCTCATCAGCGCGTTACGTAATTCAAACTTGAAACAATATTATTACATAACGTCTTCTGTCAGAGTTAATACAACTTTCACATGACTCATTCTGTCAAGCTTAAAACAATTTTCTCATGACTCAGTCTTTCTGTTTTCTGCAATTATGACTGATCGGCGCATTACCTCCACTTTTTGGTTTTTCATACAACTGACTCATCGGCAGGTTACATAATACGATGTTACAACAAATTTCATGTCAAGGTTAAAACAATTCACGTCCCCAACTGTTTAGATTTTCCCTAACTATGAGCCATAAGCGCGTTGTCTAGGTTTTCCCCAACGTTACGTAAGTCAAGGTTAAAATAGTTTTCATTTGACTCATTTTGCTGCTAAATTTCTATATTTTTCTCAATTGTGGCCCATCGGCTACCAACTTTTACCTGACTCATTCTGTCACGACCTTTCTGGGCTATCTCACCTATGACTCATCGGTACGTTACGTAATTCAAGGTTAGACTTTCTGGATTTTCTCAACTGTGACATATTGATGCGTTACGAGCAACTTTCACATCACTTACTCCGTTGCCAACTTTCCGGGTTTTCTTAAACTGACTTATCAGCGCGGTTACACCAACTTTCTGGGATTTTACCGACTATCACTCACTGGTGCGTTACGTAATTCAAGGTTATAACAATTTTTACGTGACCCAATTAAGTGTCGGGTTTTTTATTCTTGGTTAAAACAACTTTCAAATGATTCATTCTGTCAAGGTTAAAACAACATTTACGTAACTCATTCTTCACAAACTATTTGGGTTTTCTTAACTTATGGCAACGCTGCGTTGTCAACAACATTTTGGGTTTCTGCCAGCTATGACTCATTAATGCATTATGCAATTCTAGGTTTAAACCTTGTTTCGATGACTCATTCTGTCACCAACTGTCTGGGTTAGAACAACTTTCTGGGTGTTCTCAAACTATGACTCATGGATGTTCTGTCGCCAACTTTCACATGACTTATTCTGTCACTAACTTTCTAAGGTTGCCCAGCTGACTTATCGGTGCGTTACGTAATGCAAAGTTAGAGTAACTAACATGACTTACTCTATCACCATATTTTCTGAGTTTTCTCAAACTACGACTTATCGGCGCGCATGACATCCTGACCAAGGTTAAAGTAACTTATATGACTCATTCTGTCACCAACTTGCTGGGTTTTCTTAAGTATAACATATCGGTGCGTTACGAGCAACTTTCACGTGACTTACTTTGTTACCGCAATCGGCGCGTTATGTAATTCAAAGTAAAACAACGTTTACATGGCTCATTATGTCACCAACTTGCTGGGTTTTCAACTATTATTCACCGGTGCGTTATGTAATTCAAGGTTAAAGCAAATTTCACACAACATATCCTGTTAAATGTTAAAACAACCTTTACATGTCTCATTCTTTCTGGGCTTTTCTTAATTGCTCTTTGGTGCGGTACATAATTCAGTGTTAAAACAACTTTTACATGACTCATCTTTTCTAGGTTAAAACAACTTTCATATTTCCCAGACGGTTAACTTTAAAACAAATATTTTTGGATTTTTCCCAACTATGACTCATCGGTGCGTTAGGTTGTTAAAGGTTATAACAACTTTCAAATGACTCATTATGTTACCAACTTTTTAGGTTTTCCCCAACTATGAATTATCAGCGCGTTATATTACCAACTTCCTGGTTTTTTTCGAACTATGACTCATGGATTGGTTGTGTAATTTAAGGTTAAAGGAACTTTCAAATAACCTACTCTCACCAATTTGCGAGGCTTCTCCAACCTACGACTCATCGAGGCGCTTTCACCATTTTTCGATGTTTCCCAGGCTGTGGACTCACTGGTGGGTTACGTAATTTAACGTTGAAACATCTTTTTCGTGTCTTAATCTATCACTCTTTTTTTGTTTGTTGTTTTTTGGCGTGTTGCGTAACTATCTTCACACAACATCCTTTCAAGGTGAAAATAACTTTCAAATCCCAACTTTCTGGAGATTATGAGTCAACGCGGCTGTCACCAACTGTGAGTTCTTCCATGACGCTGTTTAAAAACATATAATTATCAAAAAATAAATTTCTCACAATAGTGACGTTTTTAATGTAACTTTTTTTAGAAAAAACAATAGTTAAGTTTTTACAATGTGAAAGGCTCACTTGATTAATCGACTAATGATTCTTATTGAAGGTTAAATCAAACTTTCACATTGACACCTGTTGAGGATTTCCCCAACTTTCACATCGACACCTTACGTAATCACCTCTTTCATTTCTGTTTTTACCACATGGCGCATCCACACCATCAAGGTTAAAACAATTTCTACTTAGACTCCCTACGTAATATTTGGACAATGTTCACTTTCCGGTTTGGGGCTTTTCGCCAAGGTTAAAACAACTTTCTTAGGTTTATTACGTAATACTGTCAAGGTTAAAAGCCCGTTTACTTATGATTTATCGAAAAATTAAGTTTAGTTAAAAAATGTTTATTCAAAACATTGATGCAAAATTCTTACGGCATACATACCTACATACATTTTGTTTTGTGTGAACGATCGATTCTGGCGCATTGTTTAAGACAGGTGTGTGAGGATAGCCGTGTCATTTTTGAACGATGTGATTTAGGCGCTAAGTTGAGGAATGAAGAAGGCGCCAAGTATTTTGCGCCGTTGAAAAAAAAATTTGCGCACTAATAGGAAATAAGTTGTAGCAAAAATGACGGCTAATTTAACCAAGCTGCTAACTTGTGTATAGATCGTTTTTTTTTTAACTTATTCAGTAATTAGCCGCGTTTTTGCGCTGTTAAAATAAAATTTTGCGCTCGTATGGGAATAAGTTATTGTAAAATTAAATTAACACGGCTACTTCACAGCCGTAGAATCAATTTTTTTTCCATAGTGATTGTGCGCCGTTTTGCGCCGCTAAAATAAAATGTTGCGCTCGTATAGGAAATCAGTTATTGCAAGCATTCCATCGAAAAGGCTAACTTCTTATAAATAAACTAATCTTTTTTTGTGCGAAAATTAGCACCTATTATGCGCTATTAAAATTAAAAATTTCGTCGACTGGGCCAACGTAACAATCGTAAACTTGTGTAGAAAATTAGTCTGTTTTTGCTTGTTAATTATATGGTAATAGTGGGCCGTTTTGCGTAAAACAGCACATAATTGGTGTCTACTGCATTGTAGTGGATAACCAACTTTCTGAATTTAAAACGCATAAAACATTTAACGAACATACGAGATGGAGCTGACTTAGGGTTAAGATTAGTAAGGATAGTGTAATTTAACCGGAGCATATGCGTCCAATTATCTTGCAAGAAATGATAATTTATTCATAAGTAGGCACCTATCATGCGCACTTTTGCGCCATTAAAGTTAAATTTTGCGCCCTTGTAGTAAACAAGTTATCGTAAAAGTTAGATCGACACGGCTTAACAGCCGTGGACATTCGTATGAATCAATATTTTTTTGTACAGTAATTAAGCGCGAATTATGCGCCGTTTTGCTCTGGCAAAATACAATTTTGCACCTCCTTAGGCAATCAGTTATTGCAAAAATGATATCAACACGGTTAACTTCTGCATATATCAATTTTTATGCAGTAATTAGGCGCTAACTATGCGCCGTTTTCCATCACTAAAATAAATATTTGCACCCCTAAAAGAAGTTATCGTATCGACACGACTAATTTCATACAGCCGTCACCTTCTGCGCTTAGCCATAAATTAAATCACGAATTTTGCGCTGTTAAAATAAAATTTTGCGTTTCCATAAGATATAGGTTATTGCAAAGATACATTGGCAAGGCTAACTTCACATCCGTGAACTTACTAATAAAATATTCTTTCTTGCACCATAATTCATCAAATTTAAATTTTGCGCCTGTATTGGGCACAAGTTTTTATAAAAATTACGTCGACACGAATTTGCTGAGCCTTGAACTTTTACGTAAATCATTCTGCTCTAATGGATTTATTTAAATGAGTTATTCTTTACCTGTTTATTTACTTAACGTCTTACTTACCTAGAAAGAATAGTGTTATTTAAACGAAGCATATACTCGTAATTATCGTGCAAGAAATGATAATTTATTCATGAGTAGACACCTATTATGCGCAGTTTTGCGCCCCAATGGAAAACAGGTTATTGTAAAAATTAGATCGACACGGCTGTACAGCCATGTACTTGTGCATAAATCGATCTTTTCTTGTTGCAGTAATTAAGCTCAAATTATGATAAAAAAAAATTATATCAACACAGTTAACTTCACAGCCGCGAACTTCTGCATAAATCAATTTTTTATGCAGTAATTAGGCGCCAACTATGCGCCGTTTTACATCATTAAAATAAATATTTGCTCCCCTACGATAATGTAGTTATTGTAAAAATTGCATCGGCACAACTAACTTCACACAGCCGTTACGTCTGATTATGTATTAATTAGGCACGAATTTTTCGTTCTTAAAATAAAATTTTCCGCTCCCATAAGAAATAGGTTGGTCTTATGAATAAAATATGCTTTCTTGGACGATAATCCGTTAAACAAGTTATTATAAAAATTACATCGTATGGCTTTGCTGAGCTGAGCCTTGAACTTTTACGTAAATCACTCAGTTCTAATGGGTTTATTTAAATCAGTTATTGTGTACCTGTTTATTTACGTATCGTGTATTTTTCCTATTTTTATTGCATTATTAATAAAACTCCACTGTTTCCATTACAATTATTTATATTTAACTATATTTAACCTATTTTCTTACATTATGGTGATACTAAAGTTTTTCTAATATTAAATTAATCGAATTTGATTGTAACACAGTTTGATATAATTTTATTGTAAAATGAACGTGATGTAACAAAGGCACACTATATTTATTACAAGCCTCTATTTGCTATATAGGGATAAGCAAATGAACTGTGGTCATTTGTTAGAAAATACCGATTCCACGATCGTATGGTTTCTTTTAATAATCGATAAGGATCAATAGAGATTGTCGTAAATCTGTATAGGGCTATTGAGTCTACTGGGTTACGGGCGAAAATGACAGTATAATCGGAAGTAACAGATCAGGCAGGGGCCGGTAATTTAGTGGAATAAAGGGCGTGGGCGTGTTATCATTTTGCGATTAGGATAGTCGTAATACATAAGACACAATAAGGGAAAGTCATAAATCATATGGGCGCCAGTTAATTTATAATCGACAATATGGAGATCTAAATACCTATATGTATTCCACAGCTAAGTTCAAAATAAACAAAAACACTTGCTTACCTTACGTCGCATAAAACCAGGTGAATCGGTAAATTATAAGCGTAGATCCGGCGTTTCTTCTGTAAAGCTTCAAAATACTTGCACATAGGTACCATAAAATGGCGTGCTAATAGACCAGCTGATCAGCCGTCAACCTTATTTACTCTACTTTTACGTTACGCTAAATGTTAATGAAACTTTATATCTTAAAATAAAATTATTTTAAAAAATAAAAAAATAGCAAATAATCTAATTGGGAAAACTCTTGTAAATTACTACGTTAAAAGCTGTCATCAAGATCATAAATATATTATCTTTGCAATTTAGTACTACGTAAATAATAACGCTGTGAAGAAGGAATAACGAAATAATACTCTCAAGTTCATTAACACTATTCATATATTACGATAATAATTAAAAAATATACAAATTATCGTTACAGTTATCCTCAAAAACAAACAAATAAATCTACTTTCGGACGGAAGTAAATCACACTTTTTCTTCTGTAAAATTTTAATTATTAAATCGTGACGACTCTTGCAAGGTTCAAATCCCAAAATCATGTATTATTAATTTAATTAACACCTTAAAGGAATATAACGTCGAAAACATAAGCTTGCCAAATTTTCTTATTATGAATTTTGTCAAATTGTGTTTGCCACCTGAAGGGAGTCTATGCAATACTATACACAAAAGAAAGCGTATTCGCCCGCCTAAATAAGTACAAAAAAAAGCGCTTCCTAAAAATCACCAAAAATAACACAGAAAAGTAATGATCGATTATTGCACGATGGATAACAATAACTCTTCTCCCTGACACGGCCTTCCAATACGGCAACTTTACTGTCGTCAAATTTCAACTATACGACTATTTTCAAATTACATTTACACGAATTTAGTGGCGGGGCGTGCCACTTATTTTTCCCCCAAACTTTTTTTTACGGGGATATTTTTAATTTTTTGGGCAAAAATAATATTTAAAAGGAACTCTTGTTGAGTAAAAAAATTACTGGTTTTGGAGTTATTTAAGGTTTTGGCATGTTTTATCTAAAATAAGAAAATAAAAGAAATATTGAATTAATTTGATTTACTTGAATTAAGTAGGCTTAGACTGCAGACAGTTTAATCGATTCGTTTGACACATTGTTGTTGATAGTTTTGGTTTGTTTAGCAAGTAATAACGCTTTTAAAAACTTTGAAAATGAATATATACACTAATAGTGACTATACCGACTTGTTGTTAACAATAGGGAAATGTGATGAAAATACTAAAGCAGCGAAAAGAAGATATGCGGAAAAATTTCCAAGAAAAAGTGTTCCGGGTTGAAAAACATTTTTGAATTTAGTGAGGCGGTGTCGTGAGATTGGAACCTTTAAACCAAAAAAGGCAAATTCTGGTAGACCACGAGTGGCAACAATTCCTCAAACAGAAGAAAATATTTTAAATCTAGTTGTTGCGGATCCTACGATAACTGTAAGAAATGTGAGCAGGGCAAGTAACGCAAGTGTTTCTAGTGTACATCGTGTATTAAACGAACAATTATTGCTCCCGTTTCACTATAGGCAAGTACAAGAATTATTGCCTGAAGATCTTTTTTTGAGAAGAGACTTTTGCGAATTGTTACAAGAAAGAATGTGACCAAACCCTGATTTTTTACAAAATATTCTTTTCACCGATGAATCAACTTTTACTGGGCAGAGGAAAATCCAAAGGTTAAACGTGTAACGCATTATCAAGATAATTTTAAGTTGAATGTATGGGCTGCTTCAATAGGCAATCGCCTCTTTGCGTACCATATTTTTGTAGGAAATTTAAATGGTGATGTTTTCCACCTCATTTCAGTAGACAAGCTAGAAGATGGCTCAACGAACATTTTCCAAATCGTTGGATTGGTCGAGGTGGTGATGCTCATATCCACTGGCTACCAGGGTCTCCTGACAAAGCTCTTGGATTTTGATGTGTCGAGTTTAGTTAAAGAAAAAGTATATTCAAGCGAAGTAAATTCCATTGAAGAACATCAAGCGAGAGTTGAAAATAATTTAAGAATGTTAATTCAAGAACCTCGGCCATTCCAAAGGATTATGTTTTTACTACAAAAACGTTTACGATTCGTGAAAATGGTGGACATTTCGAACATTTAATGTAAAAACCCGTACCTACTTATTCAGTTTTATTTTCTGTTTGTTTTGTGTTATTCGTTGTTTTTTTTTTAAATTGTTTCCTTTGTTTGTTATGTGTTAATGTCATACAATTAAAACATGTTTTAAGTTGTAAATAATTCACAGTATTTTTACCTCATAGTTGTTTCTGAAAGAATCGCTATTTCCTAAGGTAGTTCGTTTTTATTATTCCATTTACCCTAGAAATTATCAGAACGTTTTTTGAAACACCCTGTATATAGCACACCAAATGAAAAAGTTATTAAATTATCTGGTTTTGGCTTAACTATTTTCGCCAGTAAATTCGTGTAAATGTAATTTCAAAATAGTCGTATAGTTGAAATTTAACGACAGTGAAGTTGCCCTATTGGAAGGCTGTGTCAAGGAGGTAGCAGAATTATTGTTATACATCGTGTAATAATCTATAATTACTTTTCTGTTATTTTTGGTGCTTTTAAGGAAGTGCTCTTTTTGTATTTATTTAGGCGGACGAATACGCTTTTTTTGTGTATAGTATTGCATAGATGCCCTTTAGACGGTGAATTTGACAAAATTCATATTACGAAAATTTGTCAAGCTTATGTTTTCGACGTTAATTAAATTGATTATACATGATTTTGGGAATTTGAACCTTGCAAGAGTCATCCCGATGTAATAATTAGAATTTTACGTAAGAAAAAGTGTGCTTTACTTCCGCCCGGAAGTAGATTTATTTGTTTGTTTTGAGGATAACTGTACCGATACTCTGTTTATTTTTACTTTCTTGCTAAACAAGAAACTATTACGTTATTTTGATGTTTTTTGAACCTGAAAAAAAATTTTTAGAAAATGTTTCAAAATGTCTGTTGTGCCTGTGGTCACGCCAGCCGAAACTATACGGACTATTTTGATCAAATTTGGAATGAAGGTATACGAGACAATTATGTCGGCAAAACAAGCTTTTAAACGTAATAGATATAGATGGGGTGAAAATAATTATTTTAAATTTTAAAATTTTAACATAGAAATTGAAATTCAGGTCATCAATAACTCGCACGAAATACAATTTTTTGCAATTTTTGTAAATTTCCAATATTGAACATAACCGCTGTTACAGGCACATATACTTTTTTTTTTTTTTTTTTTTTTTTTTTTGTAGAAATATGTTTCGATACCGTTCAAGATATAAAATAATTGGAATAGATATGCGTAGTTAAATAAAGGTTCTTTAACGAGATTTCCTTACGTAATAAATTATGGTTTAATTTTGCCTATATTTAAAGGGCCAAACTTAAGCAATTATTCAAAAGTGATTTATTAAAAATTCTCTCCAAGCATTTTTTTGTTTTTTTTTATATTTTCTAGGCAACCAGCTACTCTTATGAATGAAACTACTCTGCTTCTTCTAACGCTACTAGTAAAGGATGTATTTTTAAATATTTAATATTGATATTGTTATAACTTTCTAACTATTTTGGTTACAAACTTGGGATTTTGGAAATGAACTTTGTTATTTCCGCTAATGAAATGATATTATCTTCTTTGGTTTAAAATGATATAAAACAGTCCATAGTTATCTTGAAAGATAAGCGAGATAACTATGTTTAACTTTCAACCTACATATACACATGTATTTTATGGAAACGACTTTTTTTTCACTATCGCTAAATCGACTTATTTTATAACTTTTGGCCAAGTTTCGTCATGAATATTTCAATGATATAAAAATACCCCATATATTTTTTAGTATTTTGCAAGAAAGTCCTGTAATGCACTAGCGTTCACCTAGTTATAATTATTATCGAAATATATGTATAATGTTCATGAATTTTAGAGTATTATTTCGTTATTCCTTCTTCACAGCGTTATTTATTTATGTAGTTCTAAATTGATTACGTTTAAGTTACTGAGTGATTTATTTTTTTAAGATCTTGATTAAAGCTTTTAACGTAGTAATTTACGAGAGTTTTCCCTATTAGATTATTTGCTTTTTTTTAATAACTTTATTTTAAGATATAAAGTTTCATTAACATTTAGCGTAACGTAAAAGGAGAGTAAATAAGGTTGAGGGCCGATCAGCTGGTCTATAAACACGTCATTTTATTCTAATTACATACAAGTATTTTGAAGCTTTACAAGAAACGCCGGATCTAGGCTTTTAATTTACCGATTCACCTGGTTTTATGCGATGTAAGGTAACCAAGTTTTTTTGTTTGTTTTGAACTTAGCTGTGGAAAACTCGCATATAGGTATTTAGACCTCCATATTGTCGATTATAAATAAACTGGCGCCCATATGATTTATGACACCCTTATTGTGTCTTATGCGTTACGAACTATCCTAATCGCAAAATTAATAACACGCCCACGTCCTTTATTCTACTGAGTTGCCGGCTCCTTCCTTATCTGTTACTCCGGTACTACTGCCATTTTCGACCGTAACCCAGTAGGCTCAATAGCCCTATATAGATTTGCGACAATCTCTATTGATTCTTATTGATTAGTATAATTCGTCCGAACTTCCGCTGTAAGAGTGCCAGGTTGTCCTCTTTAATTAAGACTAAAGAGCTCATGGTTAACTGGGAGCCTGTGTTTTTCCATTTGGAACGCTGCTGCAATTCTTGTATTTTTTCAAAAGCAGAGAGCCCCGGCTCTTTCAACTCAGTCACATCTGGATCTGGCACAGAAATTATTGATCGTCCAGTGAGAAAATGACCAGGCGTCAGTAGTTCGAGGTCGTTAGGGTCGGATGTTAAAGGAGTAAGAGGTCTGGAGTTAAGGGTGGCTTCAACTTGTATGTAGTAAAGTATACATCTCCTCAAATGTCAGTAAAGTGGTACCAATAACATGTTTTAAATGAAATCTGGACGACTTAATTCCAGCCTCCCAGAGCCCGCCAAAATGAGGACTGTGGACAGGAATAAAATGCCAATCTAACCCGTGGTTAGCAGCTGCACTTGCAATATCAACAGCTTGTTTCTTTAAAAAAATACCCAACTGTCTTAGTTCTGCATAAATGCGTGCGGGTTTACCCCTACGTGAAGCAAACCTTTTGAGGGCCATCAAAGATCCCTCTATAGTTAAGTCAGAAACTAGTTCCAAGCAGACAAAGAGACACAAATAGCATTTTATGATCCTGCAACCATGACCCTTGCGATCCTTTATAAGCGAGGGGCCATCATAGTCAACGCCAGTGGTGTGGAATGGAGGTGCGGGTGTAACGCGTGAAGAGGGTAAATTTCCCATTATAGGAGTTGTATGTGACGAAAATCTAAAACATTTCACACACTCATGTACGACCTTTCTAACAAGATTTCTAGCGCCAACAATCCAATACCTTTCTCTTAAGTGAGACAGAAGAAGCTAGGCACCAGCATGAAGTATTCGTAAATGTTCTTGATTACACAAAAGCTTTGCAAGTGGATTCTTGCCAGAAATCAACTAGGGAAATTTTTTATCGTAAAGTAAACTCAGAATTATGCAGTCTCGCTCCAACTCGAATCATACCTTTGGAATCCACAAATGGATGTAGAGTACGGGCACAGCCTTTAATACATTACCACTTCGTAACGTTTTCAGCTCATTTGCAAACGACTCCTGTTGAGAAAGTCTAACGAGAATATTTAGAGCATCTCGAAGTTCATCAGTATAAAGAGGACCAACTAGACGAGATTCCAAGGAACTCGAACAGTTCTTGCGAAATCGAACACAATATGCAGTAACTCGAACAATCTTGTTTAAATTTGAATAGTGATCAATGGGAAATATAACATCAACACTTACAGCAATGCATTGTGGCGTTGGCTTCATTTCTGGTAAGACTTCAAAAGTGGTGTGTGGTTGAGGCCAACACAATCTTGACTCTTGCAACCAAGCAGGCCCACTCCACCAAAGCCTGGACTATTTCAGTGTTTTGGGACTAACTCTTCTCGATAATAAATCTTCAGAGTTGCTTTTGGTTGGCACATGCTGCGATATCCCATTAGTGATGAGCTGTTGAATGTCAGCTACCCTGTTACACGCAAATGTAGCGTATTTGGATTTGTTTCAACTATCCTAACACGATAGTCGAATCAGACCAGTAAAAATATTCAAAAATTGATAAATTCAAAGCCTTGATACTTGCTCAGGCAGTTTCGCTAAGAGCACTGACTCACAGAGCTCCAGTCGAGGGATAGTCAACGGCTTAAGGTGAGCGACTCTAGACTTGGAGGAAAGCAGATTAACTGTAAATTTTCCCCATGTAGAGAGGCATCGCAAAATCTATGAAATTCAATACTAATAGGACTTTCTACTAGCACATGGAGCTTTAACTCTTAAATCACTTAAACCATTCATCTCCGAGCAATATGTTTTCTATTGTATTTGTATCTCTGGGAGGACAGAGTCGTTCCAAGATAAACGCTCTAGCCATAGCTTCTGGAGAATCATCTTGGCACCTAACGCGCAGGGACCTACCAAACCCAAGGGGTAAAAAAATTGAGATATTTCCGAAGGAATACTGCGCTTAATAATCTTTGCAGCATGGTTAATATTAGTAGTGAACATAAACGAGGCCCAACGTACGAGTAGGTTCATGAATTCATCCGTGCAGATGACACATCATCCGCTCCTGATAGAAGATCATCTACGTAAAAGTCTTGTTTAATTGCTCTAGAAGCATCAGGAAAGGAAACTACAAATACAAATTGCTTTATGAAAGCTCAACACATGACGATGATCAAATGGACAATGAAGACAAATTCCAGTTTACTCCAAAATCACGAGTACGACAAATTAGTCAAAAGCTTTGCATTCTTTACGATAAGTTGAACACACAACTACGTGCTTGGAAACACTTGGAGTTACGTCTGATAAATATACATCTATGCTCTATCCACTCGTTGAGTCTTGTTTGCAAGAAGAAAACTTACGCGTTTGGCAAAGATCTTCAAGTATTAATAGAGAGACTGGCCTTAAAGCAAGACTTGACAAACTCATGGATTTTCTTAGAAAAGAAGTTGAGAACGAGGAAACAAGATCATTAGGTTCTTCAGGTAACACAAAAACCTAAAGAAGTAAATGTAGTGTATCCAGAAATGCCGGTCCACTCATTAATGAAAGAATTTGGAAATGGCGGCTATTACAGAGATTATAAGCAAGTGTTTGAGGAAAGATCAACAGAAGGCATTATAGAAGAGATAACGAATAATTGCGTAAAATAATAAGGATTATACTTAACCTCACAGGCATGTAGTAAAGCCAAATAGTTCTACTACAAAACTCCGGCCAGTGTTTAATGCATCTGTTAGAGAACACGCTCCATCATTGAACCAACGTCTTGAAAAAGAAATAAATTTGATCGAATTGATTCCTTCTGTACTGTTAAAATTTCGACTTAACAAGATTGGCGTTATTACCGATACCAAAAGGCTTTATTGCAAATCAGCGTGTGCTGATTTTTTTACGTTTGTGGGGTAGGCAACACAATACCCACCTCTTATTTATTTACATTCACAATCTTTCTCCATGCTTTCCTCTCTCTGCATGCCTCCCTAACTTCCGCAAGATTCATACATTGTCTCTGATGTCATTTTATTTTTAAAACTCCTTATCTTTTGTTACGGTATAAACTGGCAGTAGAACGGGATAACAGGTAAGATTGAGGGTTGCTCGACTGCTCAGTAGTGGGGTAGGTAAGATGTTACTGAATTTTTCGCACAATAGGATAGCTTGCCTTAAATAAGTCAATAGGGGGATTGGGGGTTGACATAAAACCGGAAAGGGCGTCAGAGTATTTGAAATAACACGATCGGGGTTGAACTGCTTAACTACGAAGGTTACAGCTCGTTTAAATACCCAAATCACTCACTTACGTTTGTACGTAACACAGGTGGCCCTGAGACCGGCAGATTTTCGCTATACCTGTAAGGCTACAAAATCATCGCACTTTTATCTTAAATAATTACGTGCCGCAAAATCAGTCACTAATCTGATTAAAAAAAAAAACAATAATTTTGACGTTACGTTACTTCACTTAATAAATCTGATTTTCAATGAAATTATAATTCAAAGAAAACCCTTTAATTCAGTTTTACACCCACTTGAAGTTATGTCAATCCATTCGCTGCAAAACACTCAAATTCATAAAATAGTGTATTAACGCATCTTTCGTTAAACATTACGTTATACTTAAAATAATCAATTGTTAATCTTTCGAACGTAATTACTTTACTCAAAACAAACAAAAAAATATTCACGTTAATTCGATTATTGCATCTAAATAACAAAACAAACACTTAAAATGCGCGTAAATAATGAGCTGTATAATAAATGGGGTTCACAGCTGGATTCACACTACAAAAAAAACGCAACAAGTTCATTCACCTGTAGATATGTATTAAAAATAAACCACCTCAGAGATATCAAAACAATCGTTACATTAGCTTTCCACACAAATTAAATTACTTCGTTTACCGAAAACGTAGTGATACTAGCTAGTTTCAACGTCTGCATTTACTAAATTACTGTAAATATTGCTCGTATGCTAAGATAACAAATGGTTATAACAAATAATGCGCGCCCCACTTTTTTTAACGCAATCGTCACATAAAATTTTGACAAAATGGTCAATACAATAAATCAAAAAACTCAAATAAATTTGGATTATGACACAGATGAATACGCTTGCCTTGAACTTTAACCGATAAAATATTAAAAAAAAATGATCCTCCAGGAGGACAGCGTATTCAACCGTTAGTACATATAAGAAAATCGCACAATACTTTATTAAAAACTGGCACCAACACAGCAACAATATGAACGGAAATGATTACCTTACAGTTGATAAACCTTTACATCAATTGGCTCCTTTAATTTGCCCCCTTTCGTTATACAGCCGCCTGGTGACTGCGGCAATGTGATCAACGTTGTAACTACACTCGAATCTCTGTGGTATGATCCACCTCGTGAAAGAAAACGGCAAGGCGCTTCAGCTTCCAAGTTGCGTTCTGATTAATACCTCAACTGGTTATACGATACACTAAGGTCTATATTTACACGTTACTTAACTTTACTTTATTTATGTACGACACTTATTATTTTTAAAAACAAAACTTAATTATGTATAGCGAGTTTTTCGTTACCGACGAGGTATGAACTTAATATCTGAGGAATTAGGAACGGACGTTTTGTTTCTTCCGCACAAAAGCGATAACTACTCCATAGAACAGGGAAAGCTCTAGAATTAACGCTCAACGCCTTCTTCTATGATCCTCGACAACGTCCCTTGGCACAAACTGCACTTAACGATAAATCAATCACATGTTGGTTAAAACAACACCACAAAACAAATCCCTTCAAGGGTTGATCGGGAAAACTGCCCCCATAAACGAAAGTTCTTTCAACACGGATTTGAGGTTCCGCGATAATTCACCGGCTGCGGTAACGTAAAACCTCTGCGTCTACATTAGAAGTCCCCAATCCTTCACTTTCCGCCTCCTTAAATCGTACGTAACCAATCATAAAAAAAGGATTGCCTAAATTTTTAATGCGCGCCAAAAACGAACTAAACTCGAAAACCGACGGGAAAAAACACATCGCAACAAGCGGATTGTTATAAATGTAATTAACATCCTGTAAGTTGATGATTTCATTGCGACGCTAGTCCTTAACGCCTCATATTTAAAAACGGATCTTTTTGCTTAAGACCAAAAATTTTATCGAAAAACTTCCGCCAATCTGTTTAAAAACTGCGATATATGTTTTTCTACACTGTATTTGAATGCAAAGTAACAATTTGAATGTGATGTGTAATTTTCCACAGACGCAATTGTAACGACAATACTTATTGTGACTGACAAAATTTACGCAATACGAACAACTATTATTTCCCACGGAACTGATTAATTCTCAACCAAATTAGTAAAAATGGATTCACTACCTAAAAAACGTTACAATCTAAAAGTTTCCAAGAATTTATGCGTTATCAAGTTCAGCTTCGTGAACTTATACTACATTTCAAAAGTCCGGTATTGATGAATAACTTATAATTTCGAAACTAACGGCAAATATTCGATAAAATCGCGACACTTTTATCATACATTCTACTGCAAGTTTTACGTGGCCTATTAGACTCGGTCTTGCAACGGGCGTAATACCTTTGGTTATTACTCGTGTTGTTTTCACCTCGCTATAAAGAATAATATTAGGGTTCTTTTACCATTTTTTATAATGTCGAAATTATTGAATATATTGTTCTGTTGTTTTTGTGAGACTTGAAATGATTATCTTTTCATTTACGCTGAATGGGTTTAATTTATAAAAATATCATCTACTAGTTAGTTTTAATTCATTTGCTATTTAATTTCAGTTTGAATAAATTAACTGCAATATTTACGTTTGCAAATTCTTTTCTTATTTAGGTGCGCCAGCCTGCTCAAATGTTAAAAGAAATGGTCACTTTTTATCAATTATCAAAATTTATACTCAATTCGATTATCTTATCATTTTGGATTTCTATTGAGTTTACTTCCATCCGCATTTATATATTCAATATTTATATAAGCTTTTACTATTCGTAGTTTTTAATAATAAAAATAAATCAAACGTTATACTTATTTAATTACTGAAATTCGCAGTGCGCAAATGTTTTGTTTGCAACAACATTTAACACTCAAACCTTAAATTCTAAGAAATATTCTTAATACTAACATGCAACAATAAAAAACTTATCAAAATTGAATGAAGTGTTTCCGTTCAATTTTGATATTCAAATTCAAAACGTTTCTTTATTTACACTATTAGAAATCGTACCTATGTGGTACCTCGTTGAAAGCCGATGGCGTAACTGCAATGTGGTCAAACCGATGACGCAATGGGCGTCTTGCTTCTTTTGTTCCCACGATATCTTGATGACACCTTTTTTTGTGGACTAAGTCTATTGAAATTTCCTTTCCAACACTTATAATTTTTGTAAATAATTGCTTGATATATTTATAATAGTCAATTATTACTTTGATTGTTTAATTTTAAGGACAGCTTGCACGACGAACTGCAAGCGAACTACCAACGACCGTACTTTTAATTGTCAATATTTTCCAGTTACTTGGCTTTATATATCGATCTATTACACTGTATCGATTGTCTTGTTTTACATTTAATCGTTCAATATTTAAGCACAATCTTGGAATACTTTTGATGCGCACATAAAACGTGATTTTTAATTATTGCGTAACCTTTAACGCGACTTTAATTTATTGCACAATCTTTTTTATTGTCACCAGCTTGGCACTATTTGCACTTATCCTCTTATTATTTTAATAAGGAAGGTAATTTTACTTCTTCCCTATTATACATTAAATGTTATCCTATTTCACTTCTAATTTTAGGGTAACTTGAGTATTATCTTGTAATTCCATGCTCGGCGACGAATTACTCTGTTGGTGCTTTTCAACCAACTCTTGTCGTTTACTTCAGGCGACTCTAAAAACTGCACGTCATTATGACAGCGTCTCTCCCTTCTCCTCCAACGCATTTATGCACTTGCAAATGCCGCGTACTTTAAATATTTTCGAGTTAAATATGCAAATAACAGTGAAGCAAATTCAAGATTTTCATCTTAATATTAAACACATTCAAATATAAATAACCAATAACCATTTCTTTACCTAGAAAAACAAAATAACAATTAATGTCGTATAACTTCGCGCGCAATTTGAAATTTTCTAAGGCACCCGTTACGGCCTTACCTCTAACCTCACCCACATATATTTGCTTCGTTAATCTTACATTGTTCATTCTCTCAATGTGGCCAAACCAACGTGGTACGTGGTGTATTACTTTTATACCTATCTATCGTCTTTTTCTCGCCACACTCCTTGATTATACACTCATTCTCAGTCTCAGGAATCTCATACCCTCGACATCTATTTTTCTTTCGTCCTTTTTTTGGCATACCCATGTCTCACTTCTTTACAGTACTGACAGGACTACCACACAATTATATGTTTTTATGGTACGATAGCTAGAGTTACCCCTATTAAAAAATTGTCAATACCCCGCTTAGAACCGATGACTATTACTATAGGAGCGAGACTTAAGTTCAGTACAGCAAAACTTAGAAGAAAGAAATTCCCATTTATTGCTGGACTGATTCTACTATGGTTTTGGCGTAGATAAAACAAGAGACCATTTGTAGGCAAAGGGTTAAAGAAGTTCGCCATCTTACCAACAAAATATGGTGGAATTATGTTCCTAGTCATAGGAACCCTGCAGATCTTCTTTCCAGAGGATCTTCGGTAAAATACTTACTTCAGTCTCGTTGGTGGGAGGGATCTAGTTGGTTGCACCACAGTAAAGAATATTGGCCAAAACAAGATTACCCAGTAAATGAAGAGCCTGTTCAAGCAGCAAGGAAGAACAGCATTACCAATCTATTAGTTACTAAAAAGAATGTTTCGTGGTATTATACTTATTTTTCTAAATATGAACGAATTGTACATCTTATAGGAAGGATATTACATTTTAAATATAACTGTAAGCATCAAACATTACGTAGGAAAGGCAATCTGAATAAAAGCGAAGTAGATTGTGCTGAAACCATTATAATAAAAATGATACAGGAAGAAAGTTTTAATGTATTACTTGGTGAACGCCTTTCTTATGAACCAGGAATACTGAGAATTCAAACAAAAATTTCAGAACGACCTGATTTAGAAAATTATCGATTTCCGATTTTTTACCTGCAAAGCATCCAGTTATTTTTAGACTTATTTATAGTTATCATAAACAAGCTTGTCATTTTGCAGCCCATGAGTTATTTAGCATTTTGCGGGATAAGTTCTGGATTCTTGGTGGTAGGAAAACCATAAACTCTGTCTTTAGAAAATGTGTGATGTCACATACATATGCCTAAAAATGTATCCATTGTTTTTTATGTATTTTAAAACTTTACCATAAATTATATTGATAGTCGATGCAAAAAACTCTTACAAAAATTTGTTTTGATTTATAAGAAATTTAAAATAGATCAAATTTTAAAAAAATCACGCGACTACAAACGCGCCACGATTGGTCGACATATTTGTGACGTCATAATGTTAAATTAATTCTCAATAGTACAGTGTCAACGGCTTCTTATAATAGCTTGTTTGGTCATGTGTGATAAAGTTTACGGTTAGGTTGACAACTAAACTTTAATTTTTGCTCTACTTCCCATTGTAGTATAGTAAATATAATTCTCCGTATCTTCTTTCAGCTAAAAAAACATCAAATCATGAAAATTATTTAAACGACATTATAACAACGGAAGAACCACCATTATATACACTTTTAAAATGTCAGTTTCGTATAGTACATAACCTAGCGCGTAATTAAAATATAAAATACTAAATTAAACTGAACCCATTCAATAACCGTGTACAAATTTATTATTTAATCGTTTTAAATTATTCATAGAAATTTTTTTGATCCTATGATTTTTAAAAGTTTCTAGAGTTTAATTAAAAAATTTTATTATCGAATTCTATTTATTCAATCGTTTACATAAATAATTATTAATTACTATATTATTATAAAAAACTTTTAAGGCTTGACATTTTTGATATATTTATCAATGTATTGACGATAATAACAAGATTTAATCGATTAAAAGTCAAAGCACAGTATGAGCTGTATCCTACGATGAGTAAAAATAAACAATGTGACGTCACACACGCTCTGGTTTGTTCGGGAACTTTCGGCCTGTTTTCGGTACTGGGTTCAAAAATGTATTTTTAATGTAACATAAGTTTTGAATTAGAGCGAAAAAAAAACTAAGAATAGTTTTGTTATAAAACGTTCCATTTATTACAAAAAATTTTTTTTTTCTAAAACCCAATTATAACCTAAAAATTATTCGCATTTTATTTTTATTCTAAACAGAGCTCTGTATTTATTTACTTACTAAATAAATCAATCATGTATGTACAGTTTTTGTCTTGAAAAAGACAGATTTTACGTGAATTACAGAAACAATAAAAAGACAAATAAAACGACAAGAACAGAAGGATGAAAGAACCAGCGGATGAAAGTTTGATAGACAACTTACACTTTCCAGTGTTAGAATACAACAATATGACCATAGCGGAGTTACAAACCCTACAATCAATCTGGATCACGCTGTATTTAGTAACTTTATTATTTACGTTACACCAGAGTCACCGGGGATTTCCGTTTGCATTCAGGTGTTAACGAAATACGTCTTGCGTAAGTCTCTTTTCTATAAGATACCAAATTTTTGCTTTATCTTATACAAAAATTTGATGTAGTTGATAAAGTAGATTTCTAGACTACAATTCAGAACTAACTGTATAACGTTATTAATTGTAAATTCTTATTGAAAAAAATTGCATTGGTGCTCGCCTTAGATTAGGTAAAAAAAGTTCCTTGTCTAAGGTGCTCGCACTAAAATTTTTGCGTTATTTGACATGTAGTTGGTAAAACAGGTTTCTAGACCACAATTCGAAAAAACTGTTAAATTATGTATAAAAATAACGTTATTAATTTTAAATTATTATTGAAAAAAATCGAATTGTACGATGGCGTAAAAGGGCCACACAATTTTTTTATAATTCAGAAGTTCCAACATAAAGTTGGACATTTCGGTTTAATCTCGCAAATTTGAACTCAAACTCAGAAATTCCAAAATAAACTCGAAAATTCCGACTTACACCTGAAAATTTCGAGTTAGTTGGAATTCCGAGTTGAAGTCGAAGTTATAAAGAAAAATGTTGTGTGGCCCTTCTACGTCTTTGTGAAATTGAATACTAACATGTAATTTTTTTTGTAAATTCAATCATTAGGCAGAATTTAATGAAATGATTTATTTCCAGATAGAGGAGATTTTGTTGGCGGTATTGACAATGAAGCTTTAGATTTTTCGCAACTCGAAGCTTTTATAAACAGCGATGGATCTCAAGGTAGCGGAACATACTTTGCCGAATCGCTTAACTCAACAACACCTACTTCAGGAAAACTCTCTAACGTTATCGTTGACAACAAACGCACACCTGGGTAAGTAACCTCCAACAATTAACAGTCTCTAACTCAATGTTTCATAGACATTCGCTACCGGAGAGTCCACCAGATAGCAGTTCCGAACATCCCTACAGTCCACAAGACAGCTGTGATCCTCCCATATCAACATCGGAAGCAATATATACAACACTAGGGCAGCCTATCTATAAACCTAACATACTCAATCCGATTATTAGTGATAACCTAATCTTAGGTTCCCATATTGTTGTGACTGACCAAAATGCTGATACTCAACTTATCGAAAATGGTGGTTTATTACAAGATGCCCGGATATTAGTTAATAATGATTTAAGAAATGGAACAAATTTGTTAAACATGCATTCAGATTTGCACAATCGGATTTTGGTGTCGGATGATGCGAATCGGCCAATTATTATACAAAATAATGCAGATTCGAATCAGAATTATGCGGATCGTACAATTTTATTAGAAAATTGTCCTCGTCCTGAAGTACGGAGGACAGCCAGTGATCTCTTGCTTGTCAAAAGCGATGAATATGACAAATCCCAATTAGTGCACTTAGGGTTTTCTTCCAATATAGAAATGCAAATTCCGCAACGACAAAATCCCGAAAATATATGTGAGAGTAATAATATTGATAATATACAGGCAGTTTATACAAATTTACAAAATGCTTCAAAGAAGAGAAAGTTATCGCAGGATTTGCCTTTGGTTAAAAGCGAGCCAGGTTTGTCGACAACTTGATACGTAATTTGTGTAGCGCACTTTATAATTACAGAACACTGTGTGCCTAGTCAATTAAGTCCGCCCGGTGCGCTATCCAGCACAATTGATGACGATTTTGGTGGATCGGAGGGATGTTTATCTGAAGCACAATATCAATGTATACGGTTTTCAGCTTTTCAGCAAAATTCATGGCATGTGCTCTGTGATCAAAATTTAACTGAATTGTAAGAGAGAAATTGTGAAAGTCAAAATATTATTGTAACTCTTTTTAGACCTGTACCTCATTATCGAGTTGATGCCGATAAAGGCTTTAATTTTTCAAATGCCGATGATGCTTTTGTTTGTCAAAAGAAAAATCATTTTCAGGTTAGATTGATGTTTTTAGGTTTTATTCAAACTTCTGGATACATATTAAATTGAAGTGTGTCCCAAGTACTGTTTGTGTTGAATTAATAGATGGTGCTGTTAGCTTGAGACTGCAACTGGTTTTATAGAACATTATCGAACAATATTTTAAAAGTGCACAATTAGAAATTCATAAAGCCGTCTATCTTAAAATTCTGAAGGTGAAATATTTCGCTTCTGTAATTTGAACATTTCCAGTTAGCAGTACCATCTCTCGTACTGTAACCAACTTAGCCAAATAAATAATTTGTTTGAACGATGGCATTTATAATCACCGGTTCAAATTTGCAGATAACTTGCCATATACAACTTTTGGGTGATGCTCAATTTGTGAAAACTCCTGATGGATTTCAAAAAATATCAAGTTTTCACTTACACTTCTATGGTGTAAAATACGACTGTCCAACACAAACAATACGAGTCGAACAAAGTCAGAGTGATAGAAGTAAAAAACCCTTTCATCCAGTCTTGTAACTATACACCTCGATTCCAAATAAACTTGATTCAATCCTTTATTATTTTAGAGTTGAATTGATAAATTCTCAAGTCACTAAAGTAACCGTAGGACGATTACACTTTAGCGAAACAACGTCAAACAACATGCGGAAGAAGGGTAAACCAAATCCTGAACAAAGATACTTTCAGTTAGTAGTCGGACTTCACGCTCACACTACACATGGAAATTTCGCAATTATAAGTCATGCTAGTCAAAAAATTATTGTGCGAGTAAGTGAATTATAGTAAATTTAGTGATCGTAGCAAGAAATTTTAGGCTTCGAATCCTGGTCAGTTTGAGAATGATGTTGAACTTTGCTGGCAGAAGGGACAGACACAGGTAAAATTATTGCTCGCCGTTCACTTTGTATTTATAAAATTTGCAGGAATCAATATTTCATGCTGGAAAAGTTGGTATAAATACTGATAGACCTGATGAGTCACTTGTGATTCACGGAAATTTAAAAATTACTGGTCACATTATACAACCTAGTGATATAAGAGCAAAGAAGAATATTGTTGAGTGTGATACGGCGAAACAATTGAAAAATGTTCAGAGATTGCGAGTTGTTAGGCAAGTTTCGTCTAAAACACTTCACTGCACTATATACAATTAATTGATCCATTTCTGTTTTTTATTTGCACTGTGAACTGCGACTATGAGTCATATTAATCATAATTATTTTTGTACCATTTATTGTTCTAGAATTACTGTTTTCAAGGTCATTTGGGTTTTATTTATCAAATTACCGATTGTAATTTTTAAATCTAGATCAAACTCAAGTGCATGTTATGGTACATGTTGAGGTATAAATATATATTATTGATCCCTTTTTACGTTCCTGTATACAGTACGAAGTATGATAAAGGGAAAAATTTAACTTCGAGATTTTGACCAATCTTCATGGTTTGAGGAACCCTCAATCCATTTTGACCAGTTTTCAAAAAAAATAATGATACTGCAGGAACTTTGTTTTACATACTTTAAGTAAAAATAATATTAACAACTGTGCCTCTATTCTTCAAGATACTCAAATTACAATTGCGTGTCTATTTTACAGTTCGGAAATTGTCAGTGATCGTTGCAAAATCGGGAGTAGGGATTAGGTCCGTGTACTTCTTTGAATGTGTGATCATGTTAAAAATATTTGTATCGCGTGTTGTAGTTTATTTTCATAGTTATTGTTATTAAATTATATTGAAATTAAATTTGGATATAAGTGTTGGATCAATAACGAAAATATTTTTGCAACAATATAATTAATTTGTATTCACACCTGTTTTAAACCATAATAAAATAAGAACAATGGTGAAGTAAGTTTTGTTTTTAGAAAGATATTCTGTTGAAAAAGGGAATGTTTAATTAAATATTTTGAATTTTCAATTTTACTACATTTTGGATGTAATTAATACTCTAACCTAACATTTATACTATTGTAATTGTTTAAAATGGAATTGATTTGTTTTAAGTTAGAATATGCAGTTATCTTAGTTTAACATACATTCACTCAAAATGCACGTTATGTTGTTCCAGGGTTAATTAGTTTAGATCGTGTCATAAACCTGTTTTTAGCAGTGAATGGTGTCATGCGTACCTGCACCCGAATTGGTCTATACTAAATCCAACCACTTGCTTTGCGCATTGGGGATGAAAGTGGGTGGATTGTTTAACGAGCTACACAGGACCGTCATACATACAAGTCATGTAATACAGTCTCTTAATATTTGTGAAATAAGTCATTTATTATATAAAAGGTAAAAACATTAAAAAACACTTCATTATTTTAAACATAAAAAAAAGCATCGTTATTATATAACGAATTAGTCTGTATTGCTGTTTTCGTTGTCGTTTAATAAAAACAAAATTCAACTCGTGCAACAATTTCGTCGGTTGAGAAGAAAACTATACTATGTCCAATATATATAGTTTTGAGAAAAACGACTTTAAAAGTTTTATCGTCTTGCAGTAAAAATAGATTTGGACAAATCTGTTCGAATATTTGGCTAAATATACTTAATTTACTTAGAAAATTAATATACGTCAGTAAAAAGCTTTTAAAAAACAAAACTGAATTCTTAGGACTTAGGATAACTTGTTGAAATGGTGTTTAACATAAATGTCCTATGTCTTGTAGAGACGGACATGGGATAGTTTTGTACGATGTAAAATATACAAAAAAAAGGTAACAGCATTATTTAAACATTATTATATTTATAGAAAAACGCAAAAGGATACAAATAATAAATGAAGAACAAAAGTAATATCATAAACAGGTCACTGATTACTCATGTGCTAAACTTAAAAAAAGTCCTGGTATTCCTTGGGAATAGCGTTGCTCTGACAAAAGTGAAGTAGCTCATAATTATCAAATATTGGAAGAGGCTTACGACACCGTTCAATAATATTTAAGCCGATGTAATTTTCTTGCAGTTTGTACTTTATTTTCAAAACGTAGGTTATTCGGTTATTCTAACTGGATTACCCATAATATCTCTTTCAACATTTTTTGTAGTATCTTGTAATAGCTGTTTCAGATCAAAAAAGTCTGTACTATTCATTTCTTGGACATAGTAAGTCTTCTTATTGCAAGGCGTCCGAGCTAAAAGATACCACTGACTAGGAGTATAAACAGGAATATGTTTTGAATCACGCTCTATCGTGCTATGCATACTGTCCCCTCATTTTAGGTGTGGCCGACTTCAAAATGTGTTATTTTAATTTTGTATTTTACAGCTCCATACATTAACAATATAAATATATATGTATTGCGATTTTGTCCCGTGCAGTTATCCGAATAAAGAGCAATCTCCTGAATACCTTCTTCTGACTTAATTTTCAAAAACTTAAGTAGGCAACTTCCATTTTCGGATCTACCTCTTAAAGCTGTTACCTCATGCCACATAAAGCAATAGCCTTGTGTTTTTCCAGCGTCGAAGACTGTTAAGTTATAAGTTGCAAGTTTAGACTTGTAGTAGGCTTGACCAACTTCAGTTTTTTGAGAAGGAAGAACTTGCTGGAGGTCGAATTCAGCAATACAAAATGAACTATCGCTCTCTGCTCTTAGCTTATTCTCATTTTTCAAATTTCTCATTCTGTCTTTGTTGGTGATGTGTCTATCAAACTTTTCCTGCATGGCAGCCCTTTCTTCCAATGTGGAGTTTTTGAAGTTAGTGCATAAATCACACTGATCTTTTTTTGGAACGTGAAATCCCAGATTAAAATGGTTTAGGAAAATAAACTGATATATGGATTTGCTAGCAGGGGTTTCTTTAGCTTCCACAATATTTTAGGTGTAAATCGTACATTTTGCTTATATTGAGGGTAGGTGACAGGTATTCCTTCAACTTTTTCAAAAGACGATATATGATCCCTGATTAGTTGTTTGGATTTTTCGGCAACGCGTGGATGACATGTTGAGCCTCGCTGATCTTCTTGAACCACAGAGCCAGAGGGGTATAGTTTTTGCAAACAGTTTTGACTATCTGATGGCTAATACCTAAAGTATTAAGGAAAAATGTCTGACATACGTGACTTCTTTCTCCACCTTCCAAAGGTAAGTGATTGCAAAACGGCTTCTTCCTTCTGTTGGGAACAGGTTCTATGTCACTGTCACTATCAGATTCAATGCTGGCAGTCTCTGGTTGAATACTTGCTGTGGTAATTGCCGCATTCTTCTGATTTGTTCTTCTTAGACGAGTTCTTTTTTTATCTACAAAATCCACGTATGTAATCTCTTTGATGGTTAATGTCATATTCCAGAAAGATATTATTTCTTTGATCTTCAGAAAATCTCGAGCTACGTTTCTGATGACAAGAATTTTTGCAACTGTTTTTCATCTTTCTTTATTCTTGCTGTTTATATCAGGTTTCTCAGCTTTTCAGCTTTTGTTCTCTTCCAATCACTTGATTTTCTTTGTCGTTTTCTAGACTTCTTAATAGCTGGCTCAGTATTGATAAAGGAAGACTCTGCTTCAGTATCGGCGTGGGAGGTATCTGGTTCTGGTTGAGGTTCTGATATATAGTCCGAATCACCATCTACATAAGGATCACTCTCTGAAGATTGTTCAGAACTAAGTTCTGTTTCCGGGTCAACAGTATTTAACTCTTCTACTTGCATTTCCATTCCTCTCGTTTTTATCTGCTACTGTGGCTAAATTGCAATAGGTTTTCAGAGAGGTCAATGTCGGAATATTTATTGCATCGGCTGAATTTGTAGCAATTTCGACTTGTGCTTGCACATTGGGTAATTCCATCTCTGATGTTTTATCTTTTACAAGCAAGCTCGACATATGCCCTCCAAAAAACAAGCATTAAAATATCAAATAACAACATACTTAAGTAACACTGACAAATAAAAAATGTCAAAAAGCTATATAACTCAAACAGCCACTAATTTTGAAATTACAACTGCAAAAATAAATTAATTGCTGAAAAAAAAAAGAAACAGTTGCAAAAATTATGATTGTCAGAAATGAAGCTCAAGATTTACCTGAGATCGAAGAAATATCTTTTTGGTGCACTGGTCACTCGGTGACGTTAACCGTCAAAGAAATTACATAGCAAGATATTATGTGGGCTTTGCAGATAAAATAATAACTCGTCTAATGTAAATCAGGAGAATGCGACAAAAATTAGAGCATGTGCTCAACTAGAGACTGCTAGCGCTGGATCTGATGTTCACAGTAGAGAAGAAACTCACGTATTTTTCCTTAATACTTTGAGTATTGTCTGTATTGACTGTTTGCAAAAAAATATGTTCCTCTGGCTGTATGTTAGAAGAAGATCAGCCAGGATTAACATGTCAACCACGTATTAGCAAAATACCTAAACTAATCGGGGATTATATAACGTCTTTTGAAAAGCCAAATGTACGATGTATACCTAGAATATTCTGAAAGCATTATAAAAAAATCCATGCTAGCTGCTAGTACATCTATATATTGGTTTCTTTTCCAAACGATTTTAATCTGTGATTTCATATTGCAAAAAATCAGTGTGATTTGTACACTAACTTCAAAAAGTTCACAATGGAACAAAAGGCTGTCTTGTAAGAAAAGTTCGACAGACACATTGCCAACAAAGACAGGATGAGAAGTTTGTGAAGTAATGAGGATAATTTAAGATCAGAGAAAGATAGTTTATTTTGTATTACAGAAGTATAGCAAGCCTACTACAAGTCTAATACTGCGACTTATAACTTAACAACGCTGGAGAGAAAACAACGATACTTCTTCATGTAGAATGAGTCAATAGCATCAAGGTGTAGTTTCAAAATTGGAAGTTGCCTACTTTACTTTTTGAAAAAGTCAGAAGTTATTCAAGACATTGCTTTTTATGCGATAACTACACGGGGTAGAATTGCGATTTATGTATATTTATATTATTAATATATGGACCCGTATAATACAAAGTTAAAATAACACATCATTTTTCGAAGTTTAGCACACAAAAATGAGGGTGACAGTAATGCATAGCACCATAGAGCTTGCTTAAAAAATTTCTGTTTATACTGTTAGTCAGTGGTATCTTTTAACAGGGAAAATTATTCACAAGAAAAAGTGAAAACTTCTTTTAATATTGATAATTTTGTTTGTCAGTATATTACTAATGCTCTTCAAGAATTAGGCCGCTACAAAACAAATATGGAGCTTCATTTTAACATGCTATTTAAATTGAGGTTCTAAATAATTACTACAAACTAAGTTAGAGTAGTTTTTAACCAGAAAACTAATACATTTAGAATAAACTGGTCAACAATATCTAAAATAATATCTATCTCTAGCAAAGTACAGGTCGTAGGTTCAAATCCTACTCGAGGTAAACTTTTTATTTATGTATTTAATAAAATTAATAATAATTTTTAATTAAATATCTATCTAAAACTATCTAAAACTTGTTAAAAGAAAATTGATTCTAGAAGAGGAAACGTAATTGTTCTTAAAACACAACAACGGTAGCATTAGTCACTACCATATTTATTCGTAGAGGTTAGAAAAAATGTATTCTTATTTTTCTATTTATTACTACAAAAGAGTTATATTCAGTATAAATTATAACTTACCATGTTCTTGGGATAATGGACTTTTGCTTAAGCCATTGCTACTATTTTTTTGCTTCTAGAACACATAGTTTTATATTAAATATATTTTGTAGTAACAAAACACTAGGACACCATTACACTTACGACACGCTATCCTATTTCCAGAAAAAGCCAGATAATTTAAAGAGTGTAAGGGTATCCTATGTCCATGTGATGGACTTAGGATAATAAGTTTTTATTGATGGATGGGGATAAAGATAGGATACTTTTTAAAACTCTATTTTGATTGTCATGAAACCAGGTAGGACATTGGATATCTGCACATAACCTAGAACATAGTCGGACATAAGCTATCATTCTAATATCCAATTTAAAAAAAAAATGGACATGGGATAGTTTTCTTCTCAACTGACGATTTGTGAAATGTTGATCGCTTGAATTGTGGCAACTCTTCATCGTCATTTACTGCTTTGTCCACAGTCGATAGTTCCTTATTTCAATAAAACTTATGCACTTTTCTTCTTACAGCATTCTTACCGAATTCATCAATCTTTTCCTTAAAAGACAGGTGAGCTTTTTGTAAATTCGGTTCCGTTACCTGAACATTCTATTATACTCCGCTATAATTTTTTTTATTGTATTTTTTCCAATGTCCGTTTGTCCAGTTAATTTTAAAATCGATTCTTCATACGACATTTGCGGATTGTCTTCCTTTAATTTCTTATCATTCATTGTCAGTACTTTTTTGTTTTGACGCACCACCTAAAATTATAAATAAAATTTAAATCGTTTACCAGGACAAACTGTATTTATTTATTTACTTGGCCTCTTTTATTCTTAATTGGCGATAATGGGTGTATTTCCTCTCTCGCTGCTGCTATGCTGTTATTAAGTTTTTATAATTGTCTTTAATCACTACACTCACACTACACAATTTGAAACTTATTTCTTAACTTACGTAAAATAACCGTTACCTGCTCTGCTACGCTAAAACACAAACTGGGATCAGGTAAGGTGCCGGCCCTGGGCAACTGCTAAGCTTATTGCGCCGAGGTAGGGATTGAATACGTGGAAATTCGACCGAAACAGACGAATTTTCGTTAGAGCGCAAGTGTCTCTTGTTGGATTAAGTTTAGTTGGATAGAAGAAGTTAAAAACAACAATTATGTAGCAATTTGTAAAATTTGCCAAAGAACTTTTCATTAAGTAATATGGGAGTGTAGGTTGTTGGCAGCCATCAAGGACCATCTCATATCAAAAAGATAAGTGCCTTTAGTTACTTGAAATGTTTTTGTCTAAATTAAAAGACGGAGGTGTTAACTGTATAAATTTTGAAGCTGTATCCTACACTGCACTTCATCCACTTAAGCAGTACTAAAGGCAATTTGTGCCAATGTTAGTATTAATCACCATTGTATACATTGAGCACATTTATTAATTCCGTTAGTTTAGAAGAACATACTCAGCTTAAAGCAGCTGCAACTATGTGGGCTTTAAGGGTAGTTCGTAATAATGAAGCCTTTAATTGGTATAAAAATGATTCTGAAATTTTTAGTAGAACGTTTTCTGGAGTCGGATAGCTAAACAAATTTTATTGGAGCCAGATAAATGTCATTATGTTCTTTATTTAAAAATCTGGAACTGTGTCCGGATATGTAACAAACAACATGCACCCACGTATCACACAAAATTAAAAAACACCGAACGCAAATACCAGTCGACTGCTGATGATGATATCTTAGCTATTGAAACGTATTCTGTGTTTTTTATTTTGTATGGTACATGAGTGTATTTTGTTTGTTATGTTTTTTATTGTGGACTAGCACCATATTTTCCAAATGATCTTCATAGTTCTTTGAATCAGTTAACCATGTTTTGGTTTGCTTTAATGAAGCACTTAATAAAATTATTTGGAGGGGTCAAATGGATTTGCATGTACAGATTGTCCCATTTTCGTATGTTTTACGGGGTATCTCGCTTATTTTTTAGGTTAGAACCTTGCGGTTTTCGCGACACCGTGCTATTTTTTAATGAAACCAAAGATGCACTCATCAAATTTGCCATAGCCATCTTAGTTTGTGTGCTACAGGGTGATTTTGGAAAAATTGCATTTTCAGTCATCCCCTGTAACTCTGTTATTGTCAGACATATTAAAAAAGTAAAAACTGATGTTTGTAGATTTTTTACGTAGAATCCAGTGGCGTACTCAGATTTTCTTTAGAGGTCACAGTTTTTGAGATATTGACATAACCTACTTTTTTTTTATGGGACACCCTATACATTTTTTTTAAATCTTTTTCCCCTTGCCAAGAGCTTTTTAAAAATATAGCATAGTCTATATTTATTTTTATACATAACGTGACAAAATGATTTTTTCTATAATTTACATTGATAATAGTGGATAGCCGTGGGTAACCATGGTAAAGCAAAAAACAAAATAATTAACGTTCTGCCATTACTTAGGTATTTGATTTTTGAAGTTTCTGCTTCTCTCAAATTATTCCTTGTTACATTTTCCCAAATTTAGTGGTGATATTTATTGTTATTCGTTGTTTTTGTTTATTGTTATCGTTCTTGTTGTTGTTGTTGTTTCATTATTTTTTAATATGGCTCGAAACCAAAAATTTGAAAACTTTGAGAAATATGATATGAATACCTGCTTCATATTATCTAATAAAAAAGCAGAGCAGGCCTAGAACTATCTGAACAGGTCAGTTAATCTTTACCTTAGAATTTGTATTTATTTTATATACCTATTTTGTCATATAGATATCCCGAAAGAAGACAACCCGACAGAAGAGTATTTCAAAAATTAAAATTTAATCTTTGCCAACATGGATGTTTTGACAAACCTCGACCCCGAGTTTACAACAAAGAGAATGAGGAATCAGAGATTAACGTTTTAGCAGTTGTTCAAGCCACTCCTGAAACCTTGTGCAGGAAAATAGATGAAGAGACGGGTGTGTCTAAAACATAAGTACAAAGGATTTTAAAAAAACATAAATTCAAACCCTACCAGTATAAACTTGTTCATCATCTGCACCCTGGTGATGCTGAACGTAGGTTGGAGTTCTGCAATTGGTTTATAACTATGAAAACTCAGGACAATAATTTTGAAAAAAAAATAATTTGGTCAGACGAGGCACATTTCACAAGTTCCGGAATTCTTAATAGACACAACTCGCGGTTTTGGAGTCTGGAAAACACCCACTTGATTTTTCCTAGAGAGAGCCTCAAGGCAGGTTCGGATTTAATGTCTCCTACTTTATTTTTATCTAAAAATAGTTTACAAGATTTATGAAGAAAACCTAAACTTTAATGGGTACTTACAAATTCTACAAGAAAAAACTATGAACATTTTAGAAGATAAATGAACGTTTTCCCAGGAGATGGATTGGAACAAATGGACCTGTTCGATGACCACCACGATCACCGGATCTCTCGGTTTTGGATTTTTTTTTTGTGGAGGTATTTAAAGAATAAAATTTATTCAAGGCAATATGCCAACATGCAACAATTAAAAATTGCAACGGAAAATGCTTTTGCAGAATTACGAAGACAATCATTTATTTTGGAAAATGCTATTAAAAGAATTTATAAACTTTGTGAAACTTGTAGGAGACATAATGGTCTGCAATTTGAACAATATTTGTGATTAATTAATTATTTTATTTTTTATCAATGTAAATTATAGAAAAAAATCATTTTGTCACGTTATTAATAAAAATAAATATAGACTATGCTATATTTTTGAAAAGGTCTTGGCAAAGGGAAACAGATTTTTAAAAAATATATAGGGTGTCCCATAAAAAAAAGTAGGTTATGTCAATATCTCAAAAACTGTGTCCTCTAAAGAAAATCTGAGTACGCCACTGGATTCTACGTAAAAAATTCTACAAATAATAGTTTTTACTGTTTTAATATGTCTGACAATAACAGAGTTACAGGGAATGACTGAAAATGCAATTTTTCCAAAATCACCCTGTAGCACAAAAACTAAGATGGCTATGGCAAATTTGATCAGTGCATCTTTGGTTTCATTACAAAGTAGCTCGGTGTCGCGAAAACCGCAAGGTTCTAACCTAAAAAATAAGCGAGATACCTCGTAAAACATACGAAAATGGGACATTATTACAGTGATGAAAAATAAGAAGTATTTACCTGATATTTAAATTTGGTGTTTATGAATGTCAACTGCTAAAACAAAATTTAAGCAAAGGATACAGTCTCCTATTGCTTCAAAACAAATTCTTCAGATAAGTATGGATGGACCATATGTTAATGGTTCAGTCTCTTCAAAACATAAAAATGATATTGAAAATTCAATGCCATCTGATGCAGACTTATTGATATTGGGTCCTGCAGTTTACACGTAGTTCATGGAGCAATTCAGACTGGACTTAATAGTGTAAACTGGAAGGTTTATCCAGTAAAATGGGCAGCTACGTCACAGATTTTAACTCCACTGGATTTCTTCCTTTGAGGCGACCTTACAAATAAGGTTTACGTAAATAGGCTGGGAGACATTGAGAGCTCAAAAATCGCATTTGTACGGAGATGAGGGCCATCACACCTGAATGTGTTTCAAATGCGATGAATTTTAACATAGAATTTATCACTGCCAGTCTGTGAACGGTGCTCAATTTGAACAGTTATTTCTGATTAGTTCAGTTGTTGACATTGTAGATTGCGCAATAAACTTAACATCTCTATCAAATGAGTACAATATAGGGGCACCTTCATTGAGTAATGAAATGTAACAAGAGGTGTAACGATAATATAAAAGTTCGTGCCATATGGCTATCTCACTTGCCACATTCCCTACACCCCACTGTGCACAAACTAAACCACTGTGTAGTGCTGCCACCACAACGCGTCGTCCGTAAACACGAGTTGTGATATGAAGTTTTATTCAACAAACCCATGCGTCTCCTCTTTTGTACCAGACATTTGCGTGTATTAATTTCATCAACAGTTTTTGGTATTTGAATAATTATATGGCCCCTCTTATTACTTATATACTTGTTTTTTGGTTTTAACGTTAATAAAACTTTGTAATTGCAAGGCGGAATCGTGTAAACAAGGACATTTTTATTATAGGCGTTAAATAAATAATCAGGTATTCAAAGAGATACAAATAATTATTTGGGTTTTTAAAGGGAAACATCATTTTGACATTTCTTATCGAAATTGAAAAAATTGCAATAATTTTTTCCCTCTACATACGCTTTTATGAGCGTGCAATTATAAGTGAGACAAGAATGTGACATATATAGAAATATTTTAAATCATCATCGGATGTAATAAAAAAAAGCATAACACCATTGTACTCAATGTTTTAACGCTAGTAGACCATGTTCAATCAAGGTTGTATTTAATTCTAAGATGCGTTGTCTATACTTAGGAACGAGTATAAGCTATCAATAAAATACGTATCTTTTTTGGGATTTTTTAATGGTGTATTTTAAATTAACGTTTCGATAACACTTACAGTTATCTTCGTCAGTAGTAATATCTGTTAAAATTGTTAAAGATGTAAACAATTTTGTCAAAGTTGAAAAAAAAAAATAATAATTTACAACATCTTTAACAATTTTAACAGATATTACTACTGACGAAGATAACTGTAAGTGTTATCGAAACGTTTAGATTGTATAATTAAAAATACACCATTAAAAAATCCGTGATAATGGTGAAAGTTTACATTTTCATAAATATAAGCTCTCCCAATTTAGACATTTCCATATCGCCTGACGAGACAATTAGGTAAAGGGAGTATAAAAAGTCCTTGCGAGAGTTGCTACACCAGCACATTAATAGTGGGGAGATTAATCTAACCATTAAGTACATATGAAACGTTCCTACCATAGTTACTAAAGATTACTTATCATATAAAATTTTATTTTCAAAATGTGCGTGGTTTAAGAACTCAGCTTGATAATTTTTGTATATATGCTGCGCATTGTGATTATGATTTTATCTGTCTTGTCGAATTGACACTTTCTCGGGACATACAAAATAGTGAGTTATTTCCAAATAATTATAATGTATTTCGGTGTGATCGTCTAAGAAAAACGGGTGGAGGAGCTTTGATTGCCTCAAAAGACAAATATTCTTATGAACATTAGGTATGTCGTTTATTACCTACGCGATTCCTACCATTATGGCCATTAAATGTACATTTAGTTTTATACATTATGGTGGTTTACGTACCTCCATCTAAAACATTTGTTAATTTTAAATTACTGTTTGCTCTCCTTAAACAAACTGATTACTATTTTAGGTGACTTTAACATTCCGCATTTTAATAGTTCTGATGTTGGCAACAAATTAACTGTAATGGTCAACTTTTTAAATTTATTGTATTTTAAACAATGCAATTGTATTGTTAATAAGCAAAATCGCCTTCTAGATTTAATTCTGACCAATTTAGATTGTTCTGTGCATCATGACAATGCTCCTATTGTTGATGAAGATTCATTTCATCCAGCGTTAAGTATTGACCTTAACTGCATAAATAAATCTGCGATTCCTTTTTCTATTAACAAAAATGTGAAACAATATAATTTCAATAACGCTGATTATCTCAATTTATACTGTGCCTCTCTGAATGTAGATTGGACCTGTTTGAAAACTATTTTAGATCCCAATGCAGCTCTCATAGAATTTTACAATTTTATTTCAAAAAGTACAAGTCACTATTGAACCGCCATTTATTTGAATAGAAACGACTGCGAAAAGTTATCAAGTCTCAAATTAAAACGGCTTATAGGAATTATATTGCTCAAGTTGAACTTTCTGTCAGATGTAATCCTAAGTGCTTTTGGTCCTTTATTAACTGTAAGCGTGGCGTCTCCCGTATTCCGGGTGGTGTTAAGTGTTAAGCAATCATTAATGCTTTCAAAGATTATTTTGGTTCTGTTTATTCTTCTTACACTCCACAGAATCTTTTTTATTTTTACAGTTACCTTCCAATAAACATTGACAAAATAGCTATCGGTGATGTTTTAAGTGCTATACGTAAATTGAAAAATGCAAGAGCGACCGAATTCCTAGCTTTTTAGTGAAGAACTGTATAAATATTTTTGCCGAACGATTATTACATTTATTTAACATGTCCATTAACGCCAACATATTTCCTAATATTTGGAAGGTAGCTAACATTTGTCCAATTTTAAGGAGCGGTGATCGTACCGATGTTACAAATTATCGACCGATTAGCATTTTAAATAACTTTAGTGATATGTTTGAAATTTTGCTGTACTCCAAAATTTATCCTTTAATTAATCGATACAACAGCCATAAACTTAGCGTGCCTCACTCAACTTATAGCCACTACACTTTATAATCATGGCCAAGTTGATGTCATATACAGTGTGGTGATAAAGTAAGGAATAAAATTTATAATTGCGTTATTTAATGTTTCCAAACAAAACGCTCGGACAGGTCAATTTTACATTTTAATTAGCCACCTTATGACAAAAATTTTACTTATGACGTCATGTATTTTTGCGCAATGACGTCATCATTGGTTTTTTCTATGACAACCCCAATTTTTTTTGCTGCTTTTTATTAGATGGTCCAACTACTTAAATTATGGTGTAAAAAAATTGGCACCTTAGATAACTATTTTTTTTTTTTTGAGAAAATAACACATTTACCGTAAGAAATAAAAATGTAACTTTAATGGAAGAAAATCATAATTAAACCTCAAAAACAAACGAAATTTATCGCAACTGTTCAAATTACGCTCTGTTAACCATTTGGCAATGATAGATGCGAGTGTAAACACTTTGTACACTCAAGGACTTCAGGAGTAATGTGCCTTTTTGCAAATTATCGTTATCACGTCTGTATCTTTTTTGACGGATGAAACAAAAACTACTCATAAATTTAACGTTTTAAAAACATCAATTGATTTAGTGGTAGTGTGAAAGAAGCATTTAGCAACTTTTTTAAATCGAAAATTTGACAAGAGATAGAGACTCGATTCTTTCTGCATCGAATTTTCGAGAAAAAACTGCGTAAGGTCGATGTCGATTAGATCCGATTTTTTTCGAAAAAGTTGACAAAACGGAAAATATTCGAAAAAATAATTTTACGGAGGGCAATATGAACATTTGCGACAAATTTCGTTTGTTTTTGAGGTTTAATTATGATTTTCTTACGGTAAATGTGTTATTTTCTCAAAAAAATAGTTATCTGAGGTACCAATTTTTTTACACCATAATTTAAGTAGTTGGACCATCTAATAAAAAGCAGCAAAAAAATTGGGGTTGTCATAGACAAAAAACCAATGATGTCATTGTGCTAATTAAAAAGTAAAATTGACCTGCCCGAGCGTTTTGCTTGGAAACATTAAATAACGCAATTATTGATTTTGCTCCTTACTTTATCACCACACTGTATACTGACTTTGCCAAAGCATTTAATTGCATCCATTGCATCATCTTAGCTAAATTACACAACTTTGCAGGCACCGTAGTGAGTCCCTTTTTACCCCCTTTTCCCCCTTTTTTAAATTAATCCCCTTTTTAACCTTTTTTTACTAAATTTGTCCCTTTTCCCCCTTTTTCAATAAATCGCTAAAATAATTAAGAAGAAAAAAGTATATTTTTACGGTACGAATTATTTTGTTTCATCAAATAAGGCTACTGATACTGTCGCGAAAAACTGCATTTTACATACTGAATTCCGCAGATCTCAAAAAGTAAATATATTTTAAAATAAACCAAACATCGTTGTTAGAGAGATTTTAAGCCACTTAATTTATGACGTACCTTAAACCTTAAAAATGTTTACTTCAACATAAACACGATCGAATTTCAATTCTCACTAGGTCGCTTAATAAAAATCTGCGAATTCAGCAAAAGCGAACAGACGTTAGCTGATCGTTTGCCAACTTTTGTTTATAAGCTCTTTGTTTTTCCGGCGTATCAAATTTGTTTATTACTTATTCTACAAAACAGTTTTTGGTTGGTTTATGCAAGCGAGTTTAACGATATTGACAATTTATCATGTGAATGGAAATTGATGCAATTTGATGATGAAGTGTGTTTTTCACACCTGAAAAAACCAATATGAAAGAAAGAACGCTTGATTCTTTAATGACCATTAACGATGCGTTAAAAGAATACAATGGAATGGCCCATAAGGTTCCAATGTCTGACAAGCTTATTAAGGCAGGACAATTAGCTTATCGCTCTTACCGTGAATATTTAGATTCTGAACATGAAAAACAAGAAAATGAAAGAAAAAAACAAGTCATAGATGCAGAAAACCGAGAAAAAGAAAAGCAAGTTTAAAAAAAATTAAATAAGGAGATGATATGTCTTCAAGAACTCGAAAAAGAGTTAAAATCAGCGAAAAAGTTTACGAAGAAGACTTAGCAAATGCCGAGTCCATGCAAAAACATTTAGTGGAAAAAGTCAGCAAGAAAAAATGTAGTCCTGTAGTGATTGATCAATTGGTCCAAAGTGTAGAAAAATTAGCCGCAAAGAAAAAAAAATGTAGATCTAATCTTGAAGATTTACAAACAAATATTGAAAAGAAAAAGTCATCAATGATTGAAAATGAAATAAAGAGACAACTTAAAGAACAGTAATATAAAATATTTGAGTTTAAAATGAAACTTCAAATTATATGTAAAAGCTAAAAAAACAAATTGTTGTTTAATCACTTTATAAGTAAGGTTTGTTTTTTGAATAAAAATAATTTTTTATGAATTTTAGTTGCAACATTTTTTTAGACAAATCGATTTAGCTACCTTTTGGGAATACTCCCTTTTTCAACATGTTTCCCCTTTTTTTACTTTTGAAAATCCCCTTTCCCCTGAAACTTTCAAAAAAAGGGATACGGTGCCTGACTTTGGTTTCAGTCAATCTTTACAGTCATTGTTTGCATCCTACTTGGCTAATCATAATCAACGTGTCACTTTCAATAGTTACTTTCCCTCTTTTATTAACGTAACTTCATTAACGATTTACCATCTCAAATTGGGTGCAAGAGGCTGCTTTTTGCGGATGATCTTCAAATTTATTCATGTATTTCATTCAAACATGACTGCAATCTCATTCAACACGAGCTTTATGTTGTGCAAGACTGGTGGAATGTTAACTGTTTGTTTTTAAATATATCTAAATCTAAAGTAGTAACTTATACACGCCAAACTAAATCAATAGAATTTTATTATAACATTGACTCAATTGTGCTTACCAGAACTAACATTGTTGAAGATTTAGGCATATGCTTCGATAGTGAGTTAAATTTTAATCATCTCAACACAATGGTAAGATCTTCACTTTCAACTTTTGGCTTTATTGTGCGAAATTGTAAACGCTTTTCTAATATAACTGCCTTATGGTGCTTATTTTACTCACTAGTACCCTTGTTTATATACATTATAGTTAGTCAATGAGATAGCTTTATTTGGAAACACATTTCTTAGTCCTAATAGATGGCGATAGTAAAAAATAAATACAAATTAAATGCAAAGTCGCAAACCGGTTCGGATTATAAAAAAATTACACATGATGGCAGTAATAAGCACGCTGTGTGTCCCGACATATGTACTAAACAATTTCTTGACAGATATCAGCTTTAATTCTTAGAACTCTAATGTGTACGAAACAAATCGCGGTCGAATGTATATTCCTTATTTATATACAAAATGTATACAATCAGTGCTTATAAACAATAATACAATTTTAATGCAAATGCAATTTTAAAAAGAGTGATTTAATAAATAAAAAACGAGAAGTTCTTGATCTGCAATTTATTGAAGCATTTGACATTTATTAGTAGGAAATTAATCTATGAAATTTATTATTTAACAATAAAAGTAATTCATTATAATTACTTAATTACAAGGTACCAAATTTTGAAAGTAATAAATTAAAACTACAAATTACTTATTAAAAGTAATGCATTCCTTTTCCGATACTTCTAGTCTAGCCTTGTTTATATACATTGTCTAAATACGTTACAGGGGTTGCACGCACTTGCACTCAAAATCACTGTTATCACTGTAACCTTACAATTTCACTTCGTATTGCGTATTATAATCACAGTAACTTATTCTAAATTAGTTTCAATTATTGTCATTAATATTATTTACTTAATTAAATTATTCTCTTGTTGATAATATTCTTAGGTATTTAATAAAATAGTAAAAATAATCTGCTAAATAAAAACTTGCTGCGGACACACACGATTTTCTCATTATTTACTTATTTCTAGGGCTTTGTCGATTTAATAAAAAACACCGTTTGATTAACATTTTTTTAATACTAGGGTAGCGTAATTAATAATTTCTAATTAATGGTCAAGTCGAAGAATTCATTAAATTAGAAACACTAGATTCAGGGCCGGCGATATGTAATTCTAATACGTATTAACACCGAAGTATTAGGGCATCCAATCAGAAATACTGGCCAATATTAGTATTTGAATTTCTAGAGATGAAGAAAATACGGTGTACTTCAAAAATGTTCTTACAGTTGAAAATAATCTATATTTAATATATTTAAAAGTAGCATAAAATATGTCTATTTCCCAAAACCAAATTCATAAATCCTAAAATCCCTTTGAATCATCATGTATAAAACAAAATAATTAGGTGTATGACATTCTCTAAAACTCTTGAAATTCGCAACTGTAAAACATCCTAATTTTATGGTTGACTACTTTTTACGATATCAAAACAAATTATTGTATTAAGTGCAGGTATACCCTTCCTGTTCCTATTGTTTCTAAAGGTTCGCGAATGCCAAGTTACACTTACTTAATTACAAAGGTAGTTGTAAACTTAGGTATGGTCTAAGGTTATATATGATGGAAAGTAAACGAATATTAGGTACGAAATAGATAATATAGGTACATATAGTGATTACAATATCGGAATCCGGGGGTTTCTAAAACCGGGATCCCGGACAAAATTGGGCCTGTATTCACAAAAATAATTCATTTAATTACTCATTACTGTCATAACCGGCAGGTACCCTATCATGAAACCGTGATAATTTGAACTCGTTCGCATAATGCAAATTCAAGAACAAAACAATTGCTAAAGGATGCGTCGACTTTGCTGACAATAATACTACCTACTAATTCTCATATTAATTGCTTAAGTTGACTTTACCTTGAATAATACTTCTATTACGCAAATTAATCACTTAAACTGACTATCCTGGCCGTATTAAATAATCCGAATTGATTTACCAATCTGATCATCGAAGTATTCGCAAAGTTCGAACCTGATAAAAATAATTGATCGTCTAGTGGTAAGTAACATACACTGTGGTACGTGAATGAGATAGGGTTGAATAAGGTTAATTTGTTGCATCAGGTGGGGCAGGTAAACAAATAAAACTACTCAAATTAGCAGTAACGAGCGATGTGCAATGACGGTTCTGCTCTTGTCTTTATTTTAAATTGGGAAAGAACCGCCTTTAATAAAACCCAATTTATCAATTAATAAACAATGGCATAAGTACATCAATAAATCAAATAAAATAAAACAAAATAGAAAAGTTCAATACATGACAAAACATTATTAACTCAAGTCAAAGGCGTACCTTATAAAATTTATATAGAAAAATAAAATGAAAAGCTATTCAACTAACTACACATAGACAGAAACAAAAAAACAACAATGTAATCATATTCACAATTATGGCATTAATAAGTCAAAAAAAAACAACAATGGCGATTCTTTGCTTAACCAATCATGCCGGTCTTTAGTACCAAAATAATTAAGAACAATTAATAATGCAGTTTAAAATTCAAAGTACATATAAGATATAACAAGCGAGAAATTAAACAGGTAATAATCGATTTCACAGACAACAAGAAAATATGCAGGGAATTTACACATAGAAATTGTGAATATAAGCACAAAACAATATACATGTACACATATACATATTCCCCAGGAGAAACTGTAATACGTAAAATTTTACAAGACTCTCTTGATGAACATTTAATTGAACGAGTTGAATTCCACCAGTGGGTGTTAGTTGACCGGTGTAATCTGGAAATCATACAGAAAACTTCCGAGGAATTTATAGATTTATTCTATAGTAAGATTTGGTTTGGAATTACTTCATTGCCAAACAATAAAGAGCATTTCTTAACTCCACAAAGTTAATGAATTGGAATTTGTTGTTACATGTGATTGTTCAGAAAATTTATCATTGTTAATACTTATAGGTAGGTATAGGTTCAATGTTCAATATTTTTGTTCTACCAATTAATAGTTTAAATTGTATATAATTAAAGTAAGCAATCAACTTAATTTAATTATAGAATATGCAGATTGGTTTGTTTTAAGATGATATTTCTGATATTCTTTCGTTAGCTTTCTGCATATTTTAATTAATTTAAACAAGACTTAGGAATAATTTTTCTTAACAATGAAGTCATCATCATCCCATATTTATATTTTCCCATGTAATTTACAACAGCATTAAGTATTTATGGAAATATTTTAAAAATCAAAACCTCGATTTGTATTTTGAATAAATTCTTATTTAGAACCTAATGTTATGTTGTATATCACTAGAAAGAGCATAAAGAATGCTGCAAAATGACACCTTTTTCAGCTGTACAGGTTAATTAGGGCAGCTCCTAGAGCGCTTTGAAAACCGTCTGTGCACGCTTTTTTGGCTAGTTTTTGTAAATTTTACATAGCCATATTTCAAAAACGGTTTCAGTACCCACTATGAATGTACCAAATTTTACCAAAATCTAAAATGGTGAGGTAAAATGGGTGCGTTGATTTCACATGGAATAACCAAAAAGGAAAGGAAAACAAAACACTCATACAATCAAAGAGCAGTAAAATTGTAAGGCCAGGGAAAACTTTAGGAAAGAAAACAGAACATGTGGAAAACAGAAAAAGCTAGAAAACACGGTTCGAAACAGACAAAAATGGGAGAACTGGTTGAACTTCCAATAACCGACACCATAACAGGCAAGCGAGAAATGAAGAAAAACAGAAAGATACATTTTTTACAGTGGCGTAGCCAGGGGTGGACTTCCCGGAGGTTGTCATAGCCTTGGATTTTCAATCAAACTCATCCACGATGAACGCTGATTTTTTCTGCATTTCAGACAGGGCAATCTCTCACATTCACTCTTTGACGCCCTTTTGCAAGCTAAGAGATAAAATATTAGCGGAAACAGACCATAAAGTAATCAGGAACGAGAATGACTTACACACATCCTATTTATCAATAAGGCCCTGTTAGTGTTACTCACACAAATTTTATATAACTTTCCAACTAACAACTCGCAATGCATACATGAAACGGCAAACACAAAAAAAAATGCAGAACTATACATACTTATAACAAACTTTAAAATAGAAATTCCCGGTAACCACGTTTAAATTTAAGATTCTACTTCTAGATATACTTTTAATTTTTAATTATCCTATTATAATATTCGAAAAAAATCTAGGACATACATTATAAGTTGATTGTAGTTTCGCATGTCTGTCCATTTTTTATAGTTTTAAATTGATTGTATGTCATGTCAATTTTGCAATTGTGATAAGCAAATTGAAAATATAAGTACATAATGTTATCAGTGCCGTATTAACAATGGCGGCCGCGGCCTCACATTTTGGAAGGCTTCAAAATTTTCTATTTAATAGAAAAAATTTAAATTACCTAGATAAACACATTATCACACAGTTGTTGACAATTCAAACAGCATTCAAAAAAATTTAAACATAAGTGGAGATTTTTCTAGTAATTGGTCAATAGTGACGGCAGATGGCAAGGATTGCCGATTTATGTACTTCTGGCATACCACAATAAACAAAAATGTGTCGGAATTTAGGGACCTAGGTTTATGATCCACACCGCCTCTACTTTAAAAATGAAATTTTAAATAATGCAAAATATACATTTGGTGTTTTTCGTTTAATCCAGAACAAATGACTAAATTTACCCAGAAATCGTAAAAATATGTATTTATTAGGATATTTAAGTGATGTACAATAAACTTTGTTCATGTTTCTGCATTTAAATGGTTAATACTTTAGTGCCAGATGCTTATTTACCAAGGGATGCAAAATTATATATAATTTTTTCATTATTATTTACTCGTAATTATGGCATAAAAAATCTTAAACTCATTTTTATATCTGCTCCCCCCCCCTAAGACTAAATCCTGGCTACGCCACTTTATATATCGAAACTTTATGATAATAGCCTCAATAATCTATACCTTTTTCATTTATTCTTTCATTAACAAACAGGCATTTTTGCACAAAAAAATTGTCATCGCTATTTAGAAGTTTTAATGTATGTATTTATGTTTTCCACTGAAATTTGTACTCACCACAGTTTTTAATCCATTTTTTTGAGCGTTTTTCGTCCTTCACTGGAAATCTGTGCATTACTAGATGTGGATTCGTTCTTCTACTTTTGCCAGATTTATAATAAACACATTTATTTCCCGACATTATTATCCGCGATTAAATATTTGATTATTATATTACCTACTTTAAGAAAAGTCGTTTTTAATTCCAGTACTTTTATTACAATTATTCACTATTAACTCCCGTAGAAATGTTTAATAAATACTATTGAAACGAATAAAGATGTGGTTTTGTTATTTTTATAAAATTACACTACTGTAGGTACTAACCATAAAGTGAATCTGAACTCTGTTCAATGTCATTGGGCCCTTTTATAGTTCATTTTACCCTTGTTTATATATATATATATATATATATATATATATATATATTATATATATTATATACATAAACAAGGATTTTACAAAGAACTCGAAAAATATATAATTACGCTTAAAATCTAGACACACAAATATTACACAGGGGTGTTAAAAATTAGGAGCCTGAAAAGTAAAAAAATATAATTAACCCTTTATTAATAATAAAATTAATAATAATTTTTAATTACATAATTAACCCTTGTTCACGAAACAAGGATCGAATTGTAATTGGAATTTCCTAATTATTATTCCATGTTTGTTTAAAACGCTTACATATATAAACGTTCATTTGTATACGATATATAATTAGAAATCAGATGTTTTATTCACTTTATAGAAAATAAATAATATAAAATTTTTACTAGGACATGACTTTTATGGTATTTTCGTTATTGACTTCTGGAATGCAATAAATCTGTCAGCAATATTATTCTTAATTAGAATAATTCATTAACTTTTGTTCCAAATGAGATGTTTTATTTTCTTAATAGTGTTAGAAATATAACGATTTTTAATATGCCAATGTTTGTAAATTAATACGCCTAATTTTGGCATGTATTTAGAAATAAGTCAATCGTAAGATTTTCCGGTGCTCGGATATATTGCCGCTCTCTAAATGCTTTATAGTTGAATAAAATCGCACATGTAGTTTGAATTTTATGTTTTACGCTTTTTTTTGTTTGTACCTTTCATTGTGATTTTAATTTAGATTTTCTAACAATATTTTTTTTCAAAATAGTTTACTTTTACAAAACATAAATCAACCTTCATTTCAATCTGTAAAGAAATATTTAGAAATTAGAACTGTCCATTTGCATATAATGCTCCTTTAAACATCAAATAAAAAGAACGTATGTCGTTTATAAATATTTTCAACTTTATTGTTGTAGATAACTGTAATAAAAGTTACTAATTTTCAACCTAGAAATCTGTAATATTGGTACAAACAGCGCCAGATATGCGAATTTAGTGTTTGCATCCAAAACTACTCCGTTTTGCATCCATATAAATGTTTCCAAGTTTAACACAGTCATTGACTAACTATAATGTATATAAACAAGGCTAGTACGCACTAGACTGGAATCCTATTTACCAAAACCAAAAGGATCTCCTTGAAAGTGTCCAAAGAAAATTTTTAAAGTTTTTAGTTTTTAAAGTGAATAATGTGTATCCTCCAAGGGCTATCAACATGACCTACTCCTAGAAATTTGGCTTTTGTCCCTTATAACGTAAACAATGTGAAATTAGCATAACTTTTCTTTATAAAATATTGCACAATATGATAGATTGTTCTGATTTGTTATCGTTGATTGATTTTCACGTTCCTTCTTACTTTCACGTCACTGTGAAACGTTTCATTGTTTAACACCTAAAACAAATATGTTTTACAGGTCTCCGATCTTTAGCTAAATCCGCTATTTTTATAATTTGCCAATTTCGATCGATGTTAATTATAACTCATTAAAAGATATTTTGAATTCAATACAGTCTTGACTTTTTTTTTTTTTTTGTTACTATTATGGATAAACAAATTTGTTGACTTGTAATTATATTATTAGTAGTATATTAATGTATTTACTTTTATCAATGTATAAAGATAAATAGAATGGTGCGTGTAATACACTATCGAATATCTATTAATTTTAGTTCAAGTAATTGTCCTGTAATTGGAATTTTGTTTATTCTGTTGGACAATAAATTTATTATTATTATAAGACACTAGCTATACAAACTGTCCGCTACAGTCGCAACTATGAACTGAAAATCTGAACGGGACTTCAATTGTTGTGATCTCGATGGAACATTCTCACCGTGCAAAGTCTCATAAGGTTGCGCCTCTTCTTACATTTCATTACTCTATGGTACCGTGTCACTTAAAAAAATTGTAGTGATATTCGCTGCTCATTTATTCTTTAAGATACTACTGACTAAATATCCTTCTGTAATGAAAAACTAAATACTAGACAACTCTTATTACAGACATTTTTTGATAAAATAAATGTTTACCTAATTATATAGAATATTCCATCCTGTTTGGACACCCTGTATAAAGAACACTGTTTTATGAATAAAGTTATAATATACAGTATTATAACATTATCTGAATCACTATAGTTTCGTTTTTACTTAAATAGTAGGCGTCCAGATTGTTGACAACTTAAATATAAAATTAAAAATTATTATTTATTTTATTAAATGCATAAATAAAAAGTTTACCTCGAGTAGGATTTGAACCTACAACCTGTACTTTGCTAGAGTGAATTTATGAAACTGTAAGGGTTAGTAATCTAAAAATATGTAATACCTTACACAAATAGTGAAGCTTATGACATGTTATATTTTGAATGTTTTAAAAATGCTCCGATTGCAGCAAGGGAATATGCATTAAGATATCTCCAGTAACAACATTTTTGCAGAAGAGCATTTAAAAATTTGGCTAAACGTTTAAAACAAACCGGATCTGTTCAACCTAAAAGAAATTCTACACGACGGCGAATAAACTTTACAGAAATAAATGTTTTGCTGCAAATCCACATGTGAACGTCAGAAAACTAACTTGCGAGTTAGGAATTACTAGGTATTGTGTTCACTCTCTTTTAAAAAGAAATCGTTTTCATCCGTATCGTATAGCTCTTCATCAAGGATTAAAAGTTACAGATTATGATAAAAGACTGAATCATTGTAATAGACTTAAGGGTATGCTGAATGAAAATTCAAATTGTTTATCAAATATAATGTGGTTCGCTGAAGCTACATTTTCCAGTAATGGATCTGTAAATAGACATAATTTGCACTATTGGTCTGATCCTGATTTCGTTATGCATTTTTCCCAACGGATGGGGAGTCTTTTAGTGCCATCATCATAAAACGAAGGGAGACGCGTTTGCAGCCAATTGTACACAAATGTCTCAACAGCAGCGTCATGATTGAATCGCTCACCTCCTAGAGCAGTGGCCCAAACATATGATAGTCGCATAGTGACAAGTCAGGACTGTAAGGAGGGTGTTCTAGTGCCCAATGCATTTGCTCCAGTTTTTGACGTGTCAGGTTGGCTGTCTGTGGGCGGGCATTGCCTTGAAGGAAAATCACGTTTCTGGCCGAAAATTCGCGTCTCTTCCGCCGATATCCACGTTTTGCTTCATCCAACAGCCGACAGTAGTAGTTAGCAGCAACCGTACGACGTTCATGCAGAAAATCGACGTGCACAACTCCTTTGAAATCCCAAAACACCTTCGCAAGAACCTTTCTAGCTGAGAGACTAGTTTTTGCCTTGACGGGTGTACCTTCCCACTTTCTTCTACACTCCATACTTGCTTGTTTAGATTTAGGGGTGGACACTAGTCTCATCACACGTAACGATGCCTTGCAAAAAAATCATCACCTTCACGTTGAAAACGCCAGGAAGGCGCTGACAAATCTCCAGACGTTTCTGTTGTTCAGTCAAAAGACGTATCCACCTGGCAGAAATTTTTCGAAATCCCAACTCTTCGGTGATGATGGATTGAGCACTCTCAAAGCTTATCCCTATCTGAGCTGCAATTTCACCAACCGTTAAACGGCCGCCACCTTCCAAAAGGCGTTGAACAGCCTCAATGCTGTCTGCAGTCACACTGGTTCGAGGACGACTGGCATGGGTTCATTTTCAACTTGTGTTCGTCCTTCCAAACATTTTTTGTGCCATTCATACACTTGAGTTTTCTTCAAATAAGTATCCTCGAACTGTGCTTCCAGTATAGGAAGAATTGCAACGGGTTTTACGCCTTCAACGGCAAGAAATTTAATAATAATGCGCTGCGCAACGTGCGAATGAATCTCTTGCTCACTCATTGTTATCCACTGACGAACGGCAAGAACGGAATTCACTTAAGCGCAGGCAGTCACGTGACATTCCTACCTAACATGTCTAAGAGTATGCGCACCCTCCCGACTCCTTCATGGCAAATTCCGGTTTATATTTGATATACCCTCGTATTTGTCATAATCATGACCGCTATGGTGATCATTATCATCGCTCTATTGTAATTATTATCATCGTCATTATCTTAATCATCATTATTATGACCATCCCTATTATAATCATTGTTATCATCACCATTACTATATTCGTTATGAAGATATATTAATGATCATTTTAATCAAAATCGTGGTTATTATCGCTATCGTAATCATAATTATTATCATACTCAAATTATACTTTATATGTGCCATGATTATATTAAGTAATATAATTTTTTAAATATTATCACAGTTATTATTATCATCACCCACATTATAAATATCATTATCATTGTTATCGCAATTATTTATCATTATAACCATCTTCATCATTATAACCATTATTATTATAATCATTTGGTTGATCATTATAATTATTGTCATCATGATCATCATTGTCATAGTTCTACTGCCCTCCATCTTAATTATCAGTATATTCATGGTTATCTAGATCATCATTATCATAATCATCTTATACGGGGTGTCCAAAAAGTCTGGAAACGGCTTGATATCTTTTTTTGGGCCAAAAAACTTGATAATTTGAAAAATGTTCCTCTAGTAATATTTATGTCCCTAAAAGGGTCCAACTTTGAAGTTTCAAATGGGTACCGTATTTTTTGATTTCATATTTGGATTGAACGGGAAATTCTCTTTTGTGGACCCCTAAGTTTTAAATGGATCTTGTATAGTAAAAATCGATATTTGAAGAATGTACCTTTTTTTATTTTCAAGATTTGATTCAGAAAGGAATTTAACATTTTATCTCTTAATAATGCCCTAGGGCCCTAAAAAGGTGTACAATGTTGACTTTGGGCCACTTAAGATCCTAAAATGATCAATTTCTCACCTGATCAAGGATAAAAATAAGATGCACACTTCAACTTGAGATTTCTGTTTCCTTCAAAAGGGCCTTAGTGCCCTTAAAAAAAAATAAAGACATTCTGACGTAGAATTTCCTACTGAATCCAAATATGAAATAAAAAAGTATGGTTCCCATTTGAAATTTCAAAGTTGGGCCCTACAGGGTCATAGCACCAAAAATATGATATTACCGTTCGATTCCTCAAAAAAAATTACTAGGTAGCTTTTTCAAATTTTCGTTGTATTTTTGGTCTGGAAAAAGTTATTAAATCATTTCCAGACCTTTGGATGCATTATAACATCATGTTAAAACAAATGTTTTGGTTATTGTTTATGATATTTCGAACTGAAACCAAGCTGCAATTAACATTATAATCATTCATAATTAAAATACTTAGCCTAGCTTTACGAAACTTAAAAAAAGATACACGAGTTTATAACATTATAACTTTGTGTTACTGTTTTGTGACGTGACGTCGGAGTAAGGAAACAAATGTGATACACATACCTTTGTAAAACACAAATGGCCTTGAATACATTTAAAGTCCTTTAATTCTAACAGAATACACTCTTTATCCAGTACATTGATGGATACGTTTATTTTTCATATTATAATAATTGTCATTTTATGCAGATATGAGTATGAACCAAGGTTTGCAGCTCAACTAAATCATATATGTGAAAGCACCGATACTGGTGTAATAGCACAAGAGGTCGCTGAAGTCCTACCCGAAGCAGTCAGTCCTGCTGGTAACCTTGTTTTAGAAAATGGTGCATCTATTGATAACTTCCTAGTCGTTAATAAAGAAAGAATTTTTATGGAAAATATTGGTGCAGTTAAGGAATTATGTAAAGTAACGGATAATTTAGAGACGAGAATAGATCAATTGGAAAGAATAAATCGTAGATTAAGTAAATTAAAAAGGGGCGATAGTTTAAAATCAAATAGCACAACTGGTATGAGTACGATAAGATAACTTTTCGTTGTTTATGTTTTGTTTTCTTTGCAGTAAGCAGTAGTAGTAAGCACGTGCATTCTTCAAAATGTTTCAAAGATCGTTACTCACAGAAGGAGCAGGAATTATGCACGAATAAATTTATTCAAATTATTATTGTTGTCTTAGTGTTAATAATGGCGTTTTGGTAACGAGCGGATATTGATGATGATTCGGTTTTAATAGTAATATTTACAGCTTGGCAGCAATCACAACATTATATTTAATCGAAGCTGCTCGTCACACTCAGCTAACACAAGCTAGTATACAAAACGGGCATAGAACATTTTCTACAAAGCGACCTGTAAAAAATATTAAGCAGAAGACATGGCAAAATAATTATCCGCAGCAAACCGTGCCTTATAAAGAACTCGGTAATTGAATTATTAAATTGAATTAATTATTTATAGTGAATTATTTTAGGAGCAATCCAGGATTCGCAGGATTCTTCGAATTTAGTCGACTTGCCTGCCCATACTATTGGTCGACCCAATAATTGTCTAGGTGTTGATGTTGATTTTGAGAATGCTAACATTATATGTCAGGTTAGTGTTGTGTTAAAAATGATGTGTATCTATAACAATAATGTTTCATCAGATTCATTGCTGTATTCCACAATCATCGGAAGATCTGGACGGTACAATTTACGATCGGATTCAAAGACAAGCACATAATCTCACAAAAAGTAATTTACTTAATGTGGATAAAGCTAAGATTGTGAAGCCATTCCATAGTAATAATATTGATAAGCAAATGCGTCAGAAGCGAGATGCCGATGACTGGAGCAGTCAGGATAATGCATTTGATTCTACAGGTGGTTTTTGTATAATCATCAATACTATTTTTAACTTATCACTTACAGAGGACCATTTGTTTTCAATCATGATTCAAGGCAAGAATTTCAATACAACTTTAACATCCAAATACATGATTAATAATAATAATAACAACTTTACATATTTCGTTCCAATTTCGAAGTACATGGCTGACGAATATATTAACCTAATTTTCCGGTAATTTTCCGTACACACTTCTCTCATGTTTAACATATTAATTCATAGATCTCTACAAGTGAATATGAAAGAAATTGAGCACTGCTATAATGGATATCGTAAACTTGAGTGTCCATTACGTTCTGCAATTGGATACGATGAGACTAGTAAAATGACCCAGCATAAGGTGAACGAAAATATACCAAATCCGCTAATTAGTTCACAAAGTGTTTTATTTGAAGTGGATATGGTAGGTTTTCAATCAAAAATTATGACATATCGAGCTTCTTTAGGACAAATTCAGGTTTGCTGCCCACGATTTTTGTAATTTTACGTGATTTGCTTTGATTACAGAATACTTGTAAATTATCACCTTCTAAGGTTGGTTTGGAGTTCATGGAGTACAATTTTCACTTTTTCCGACATTGTGATGAATAGCCAGTTATTTGTGATGTTAATTTTTGATCTAATTTTATAGCAATAAAATGAATGTACTTAACTTTATCTAAAAATTAGATATTTTGTGAGTATACATAATGTGGGAAGGTAATTTACGATAGTTTTTAAGTTTTATAATTACACGGATGGTCATCTTTATTTCTCTGTACAGATAGCCTTGTAATAGAAAATTCAACGATAAATACTCTCCGTCCATGTACATGATTGTTATATTTACTCAATGTCAATATTGAAACTGTTTTATCTCTATAAGAAATATTTTTAAAATATATTATGTATTGGTAGAGAAAAAAAAAGGTGTATTCATATTAAATAAAAATCAAATTGTATTTATTGTAAAGCCGCACCGATGTTTAATAATACTCTTTAGATAATTCTATATTTTTGTTATTGCACGTTTAAATAATAATAAAAAAAGATATATTTTGGTGCACCTATTATACGTAATGTACAATTGTTTTATCTTTATATTTTAAATGTTTTTTTTAAGTGTTATAAGTTTTTGTGATCTGAATAATAAGCGTACGAAAGTTGTTTTAGTTTCATGCTCGACTCTATTAATCTGCATGATTGTAGATAATCAACATATGTAGACAAGTCCTGTTACAAATCTGGGAATCGTTAGTAAATCATCTATTACTTGATTACAAAACCGCCATCGCATAATCACCATACAATGCCTTATTAGAAATGGGATTACGCATAATCTTGGTATAACAAATGAATCAAGACTATTACACTGGTTTTAAAAGTTTGGGAGAGCATATTCCTCAAAACAGCTTACATATTACACGAAATCTAGTAACCCTAGGATGCATAAACCCAGCCTCGTAATTTGCGTAAAAATAGTTTCAATCAGCTTAAGCATTCAGATATGCTCTAAACACACACTTAATTCAAAAAACATTCAAGTGTATTTAGAAATCAAAAAATAAATCTTTTCCATTAGTACTCTGTATTTATGTAAACCGGGCCTCGGAAGCCGGTGTACGACTAGTTCCTATAAAACCTGTTTCAAGGCTGATAGTTATTATAATTTGTCAAGCACTGCTGTGCGGAGTTATACGTGTCTGTGCAAGTTGAAACCTGCATTACTGCTGGATGTATAAAAGTAGGCATAGCTGATTTTTCATTCGGTTATAATAAAAGTTGCTTTGAGTGAACTTGTGAAACACATATGATAATGGTGTCAAAAAGGAATGTGAAAAGCGTGAGGTTTTCTGACCGTGTCTATGAAGAAACAGTCACGGTGAGCAGCTAAAAGAGATGATCTGCCTTTTGACGAAAGTGATGACAGAAGCAGAAAATGATAACACAGAAGACCCAAACTTCGAATTGGTTTCTGACAAGTATTCTGGATCCAGTTCTGATGATGTTGACAATATTGGTCATTGTGCAAGAAATTGTGAACTGTACTAATTTAGGGTGGAGACGTGTTTATGTAGCAAAAGGAAAATCGTGGAAAGATGTAACTACTGATGAATTTCTTGCATTTTGTGATTTACTTATTCATGCAGGAGTTGACAGAAGCTGGGTTGTTCCTGTGAGAGAATTATGTTGTAATGAATTTGCCAATCCTATATATCGAGCCACAATGTCTATATTTCGTTTTGAAGAAATACGAGGATTCGACAGATTTGATCACAAGAGAACCCGGAATGCACGTTTGGAAAGCAGTAAGTTGGCAATGGTGTCCTACGTTTGGGATTAATTCATTTAGCAATGCAAAACCTGCGTCATACCAGATACTAATGATGAACAATTTGTTGGGTTTAAGGGTAGATGCAGATTCGTTCAATACATGCCAAGTAAACCGGCACAATATGGACTTATCATGTAGTCTGCTCTTCATTGTTTTGCTTTCGAAATAACGTATCCATCGTAAGTTACGCAAATGCGTAATTTTACTATGCAGCACGACGCATCTATCAATGATGACGCTAAGAGTAAGCCTGAAATCATCACTCATAATAAAACAAAGAGTGGTAATGACATCATGTATCAAATGGTGTCTACATACACATGCAAGTGACAAAGGAAATGATGGCCCATGACATTTTTCTTCATCATTGATGTTGCTGCACTCACTGCATTTATAAACTTTACGAAGGAACATCCAAACTACAACATAGGAGTAACTCACAAACGCAGATTGTTTTTAAAAAATTTAGCGAAGGAACTAGTGATACCACATATGCACAGGTGTACTAACCCTAACCTACGGCATAGTGTCTGGGCGTTTTTAAGCAGATTTATTGATATCTCTGGTTTGCCAGCCGTTTAAAGAAGTGCAACAATTAAGAGAGAGATGCTCAGTGTGCCTCACAAATATTGATCGTAAAAGCACAATGATATGTATTAGTTGTAAAAAAGGTTCTGTAATGAGCATAGTATCACAATGTGCACTAAATGTTTCTCTAATCGCTAAAAACATTTTAACCTCCTTGACGATACGACAGTTCTGGAATATTGGCGTTCAAAACGATATCCCATTCTAGGGATATTCATGTGTTGGGATAAGTTTGTCCCTGTTTTTTGTACTGAACTAAATTGTAAAAAATATTCTATTAGATAAATAAAATCAGTGAATGAATGTATTTTTATAACGTATTTTGTTGGGATAAGTCTGTTCCTGTTTTTTGTAGTGAATTAAATTTAAAGAAAAAAATAAAATAAAAAACTATGGTGAATACACTTGGCGTCCGCCTGAAAAATGATGCCCGAGCTACGCTCGGGTATGTCGATTTGAGGCTGCTTTCTTAGGAACTTCCCGAGGACTACTCGGCATTATCAATATATCTGGGGTTAGGCATCCCGAGCTGTACTCGGGGTTTCTTAACGAGTTGGACTTGGTCTAATCGGCATGGAAAACATTTTTTTTTTTTTGACGAGTCTGACTCGGGTTTATCAATTTGGAAGGTAAATCCTCATCCCAAATGGTACTCGGGTTTATCGCCATGGAGGTTAAGCAATTATTATAAGTTTTTGTTATGAACGAATAAGTTCAAAGGTAAATATGTAATTAAAAATTATTATTAATTTTATTAAATACATAAATAAAAAGTTTACCTCAAGTAGGATTTGAACCTACGACCTGTACTTTGCTAGAGTACCGCGCTAACCAACTGCGCCATCAAGGTTCAAGCCCCAATCGATGTAAATTTTGTCTTTATGTATTTAATAAAATTAATAATAATTTTTAACTTTAAGCAATGTTCACGTTCATATTTAATCTCACGTTTGTAATGTATATGTATAAATACATAAAGTTTTAGTTCAATAACTTTGTTTCTATTCTGACTAGACGTGATTTTATATAACGGATCTCAGAAGCCCAGATGGTTAAATATCCTAGGGTTGATAAGTAAAACATAGTATTTACAAGTTTAAAATGCTTTCAGTAAATGTCAAATTTGAGATATAACAGCATTACTTATGACAATTCATTCGGGGATTTACATTCAACTAAAATCATGAACTTAAGGTGTGTACACAATCGGTACAGCCATTACTGAGATCAGTCAAGGGATGACCGGGAAACATAATAAACCTCATTAGACTGTGCTTTTGCCAATTAAGTTAACCCAGATATGCCTACTGTCCTTTTGCGAGAACAACGATTTTCGTGTTCTAATTTGTAACAATGCAGATGCTTGAGTGGCTCAGTTACACCTATTGCTGCATAGGAATAACTTCAGTGTTTCTTTTGTTTAAAACTTAGTGTAGTTGTGGACGTTTAAAAAATGTATAAATCAGCACCACTTGATTTGCGATTAACAGGGTAAGTATCTACATTTTTAAAAGTTAATAACTATAAATTTATCTTAAAAAAGGTTAAGTTAAGTTCTTTTAATCACTTGAAACGTTTGGAATTTTTTAATTATTGCAAAAACTAGGCTTAAAGATTACTGTCCTTTTTAAAGGAGAGTAGGCATACAAGGCATGTTCTATAATATTACTGTTCTATCTAGGGACCTAACTTTACATGAACTTTTGGAGGAGTTGGAAAACGCGGACGACATTCATAATCTTCCAGATGTGATATAAATATACTGCCACCTGATGACGAAAACATTACTGCTGGGGATTCGGGAGAAGAAGATAACCCCGACATAAATAATTTTTACCAGCATCGCTATTGAAGGCTAATGCAGAAGTAAATATGGTTTGGTCTGAAAGTGAGGATTCTGAAGACGATCTCCCATTGGCTACACTAAAAGAGAAAATAGTCATGTCTCAGCTTTCTAAGAAGAAATTCTACCAGTGGAAAGATACGAGCGATGTTTTTCAAAAGGAGGTAGAGTGGTCTAATTTGAGCACAGTTTGTAATGTAAATACCCCTTTGGAACTTTTCAACATTTATTTTGATGATGAAGTTTTCAGAATACTGGTTGACAATTCAAATTTATATGCGTCAAGGAACAATAAGAAGAATGACATCACAGTGGAAGAAATGAAAAAATTTATCGGTATTCTTATATGTTAGCGTACCAAAACGACGTATGTAATGGGAAAACGCCAAAGACACTCAACATAAACTTGTCATCCATTGCGAGATCGCTTCAATTTTATTTTTTCTAACATTCATTGTTGTGATAATGAAGCTTTGGACAAATCCGATCGTTTTACTAAAATGCGTCCACTAGTTGACGCTTTGAATCGAAAATTTCAAGAAAATATGATTTGCTCAGAAAACCATTGTGTAGACGAAGCAATGATACTGTACTTCGAAAGGCACCCTTGTAAGTAGTTTGTACGAGGAAAACCTATCCGTTACGGTTATAAGTTTTGGATTTGTGCTACATCAGCGGAATATGTTGTGTGGATGGAACCGTATCAGGGAGCCAAAATCGATGAGAGGTATCGCGAGTATGGTTTGGAACCCTCCATTGTTTTGCAGTATGTTGAAGTTCTACAGTCACTGAGAAATTTTCCATATCATATTTTTTTTGATAATTTCTTTACAACATTGCCCTTACTCCACACTTTTAGCTTACAGAACATAAGAGGAACGGGTACAATGAAAGAAAATCGAATGATGAAGTGTCCATTGAAATCAACAGACGAAATGAAGAAAGAAAGTCTTTGACACCAAGATTGCTTCAGAGGCACCTATCGCGGTAGTTCGGTGGAATGACAATAGTGTTGTAAATATTACATCAAATTATATGTCTGCGTTTCCCATAACGAAGGTATCCAGATATGATAGAAAGAAAAACAAGCATATTATGGTTGATCAGCCACAAGTTATTTCAATTTATAACTACAATATGGGAGGCATAGACAGATGTGATGAATACAAGCCTATACCGAATTTCCAAAGAGGAAAAAATGGTACATTCCAATTTTTAATCCTTATCGATCTTGCAGTCCACAATGTCTGGTAGCTTCATTGTCAACAAAATGGCAAAATGGATCAAGTTACATTTCGAAGACGGATTGCTATTGCAATATTGGAAAATTCTTCACGCAAAGCATATAAAAGAAGTCGTCCCTCTAACTTGGAAAATGCTGATAGAAGATATGACCGTATGGATCATTTTATTGGATCACAAGAAAAACAAACTCGTTGCAGGATTTGTCACAAGAAAGTGAAAACTAAGTGTCAAAAGTGTGACGTGGCACTTCATGCTGTTTTGTAAGCTACCATACGATTGAAAGAAATACAAATTATATATGCTCAGTTTTAAAAGTTTGTATACATTTGCCTACTGTCCTCTAAAAAGGACACCTTATTGTGCAGTTATTGTATGTAATAAATTTTTTTGTGGTTATTTAAACTTAGAATAGTAGAAATTAACTCAATAAACAGCAGTTTTCAAAAGTTTAAATTTCAGGCATATCTGGGTTAAGAATATACATATCGGATTCTTTCGATTTAATTATTATACTGCAATAGCTGTTGTCATCTTTATAACTTGGCTAGCATAAGAAATCTTATATCGTCACATGGCAAAAAACAACTAATTGTTGGTTTAATTTGCAAAATATGTAACTCCGATTCTCAAAACTTTTCAGAAAACAAAAGCTGATTTTGCATTGCAATAGGGACATTAAAAAAAAATTGACTAATATGTACCATAAATAATTTAGATCATTAGAGTACACTTTTAATTTTTATGTATTGAGTTATTTTAACAAAAAATAAGGAAACCATCAGAAACTTCCAACCAAACCATGAAGGAATGCTAGTAAGCTTCGATATCGTGAGCCTATTCACAAATGTGCCCACCGATAAGGCACTATCATAAGGGAGAGGCTGGAAAAGGACGAACGTTAGATGAACTCACGCCTCGGTAAATACAATAATGGAACACACAATATGCATTAGAACTTAGAACTACATATTTCCAAGTAGAAGTCAAATTCTACCAAAAAGAATTTGGGATGGCGATGGGTTCCCCCACTATCACCCATATATGTATGGAAGACTTTGAACAAAGAATATTAACGTATAATATTCTTTGCTTTGAATAGCAAGCGATATCTCAATTCATGGAAAAACCTAGGATGTGGCTTAGATACGTGGACGATACTTTCGTAGTTCGGCAAGCATAAGCTAGATGAATTCCTAGATCATCTAAATATTCGCGCACTCTCCATAGAATTCACAATGGAATTGGAGTCGGAACATGAACTGCCATTACTGGATGTACTTGTACACAGGAATAACAACACTTTCATGACTACGACAAGTGTATACAGGAAAACTACCCAAACTGCAATTACCACAAAAGCGCGAAGTTAGGTGTCGCAAAATGCTTGCGTGCGATAAAGCGTAAACAATATGCTCAAAACAACAGGACCTGAACAAAGAAAATATCGCTAAAACACTCAAATAAATGGTTACCCCGATCTAACACCTAACCTAAACAGGGAAAGGATAACCTGAAAAGATGAACCTAAATATACAGCAATAATACCATATATGCAAGGTACCTCAGACAAAATACGAAGGATAGGCAGCAAATGCAAGATGCGCACTGCGTTCAGAACACTCAGGGGAATATTAACCAAAATCAAACCACACAATTAAAATCAGAATTCCAAGAATTGTGTACACAATCTACCATACGAATGTGGCAGAGCATACATAGGAAAGAGCAGTAGGCCACTCAAAGTAAGAACACAGGAACGTAAGAACAACGTCCGCAAAGGTGAAACAGAAAAATCAAGAAGACCACCGCATTCAATGCGATAACATGCAGATAGTGGCAAAGAACGAGAACACAATTCGCCGGAAACTCAAGGAAGCCACATACATCGCACTAGCAAAAAATCCAATAAGCCAAGCTAGTGTGGAAATAAAACCCATATATATATATATATATATATATATATATATATATATATATATATATATATATATATATATATATATATATATATACACATAAAACCGTCATCAGACTTAGTCCTGTGAAGGACTGTTTTCGCACTTGAGTCGAATGCATATTTTTTCCCAAGCACTTGATTACTCTCAGATTCGAACTTTGGTACCTTTCACTTACAAGTCTGACACCTTTACTGCTGAGTAATCCAATATACTTCAGAAAATTTAGTGATACACCGGTCGTTATAACTTACTGAATACACCCTGTAAAATTGGAAACTCCAATTCATAAAAATAAAACATTAACTTATGTAGTTTTTAAAATGTCCCTTGTATATCTGCCAATTTAAATTTGCAACGGTTAATAAATTTTAAAATTAAATAAATAGTGAATGCCCAATTTTAGAAAAACCTAACACAAAAGGAATAAACGATTTAATGATATTCGTTACCTCAATAAAACTACTCGTTAATTTCTAAATAATTCAACATTAGAATGATTAGTGCTCAAATATAAACGTTCTGCTTTATGGAAATACTAAATCAAAATTGAATATTTTGTTACTAATGTTCTGCTTTACTTTCCAAATTTTTACTGAACTTTTGTGAACGATTTGGCCAGATCGATCCTTAATCTCCAAAATAAAATAAGGTACAGATTACTTTCAATTATTAAAAATATGTAACCTGTCAAGTCAATATCACAAATAAACAACGAAATAATTTAAACACTCTGTGCATGTATTGTGGATAAATATTTTCACAACCGTGGTAGAAACCACCAAATAACCCTAAGCCCAAATCTTAGAATTAAACATATAGAAAAATATCGATACAGCTCGATTACCTTTTTTTTTATTTTAACTGAAATGAATAATCGTCAAAGCAAAGAAAAAAAAATTATCTTAAAAAGGTGATCGTACTTGTATTCGTCTTATAGTTAATTCTTACAATAAAGGTCATTTAATCCGTTTTCTTCCGGTATGATATGTAGTCCATTTAATCGGTGAGACGTAATCCTTTATTTGATAACGGCCTTTAAATTGGCCCGCACTTTGGGTACACACACAACAACCGTATTCCTTTAACGCACTCGCGAACAGTTCTTCATGATCCTTTTGTTGTTCTTTAATTTAGCATAACATCGTATTTATGTATAGATGTTAGCTCTTCACTACATACACGTTTAACACCTTCCCCTTTGGATATCGAATCTCTTATTTGCTTTTTTATACAATCAAATTGTATTTCGTGAGGATTGTACGAATATACTTCGAACGTTCATAAAACCACCATTTTTACAATTTTCGGTCCGTTAACTTAAGTGGTTACCTTAAGCTTATAAAACTTTTGTAATGTCACGCGCTGTACTAAACACTTCACGAAACACTTGTTTAATTTTCAGATCTGCATAAGCACTTTTAATTTATTGAAGAAAATAATATAAAATAGTTTTTCCTTCAACTCTCAATTTACTACTTAGTTTATTTATGAATGTCTACTTATTATCAATCCCAATAAGGGTTATTGCAGTCGTTCTACTAATACGCTGCATTACGATTTTCATAAACAAAACTCCCGCACTACACCATTCTAAGCGTTAATCATAACTCAGCGCGCGCGACGTCTACTCTCGTCAACGCTTAAACCTCTCCCTTATCTCAAACGGGCAGTCCCTTATATGCCTTTAGCCCTCCTTTCCAAAAGCATCTTGCGCTAAATTCAAAATCTACCTATCATAATCGCGTATTTACTGCTCTATATCGCGTCACAATGTCCAACATGGACTCAACCACGCTACCCTGTACAACACCCGTCGCCATATTTATTTTACGTGAAAATTTATAAAATCTCGAGTAAATCATCTATCATCAACACATTCATTCAGTATATTCACCAAGTCGTTCTTGGTCTTTTCATACATATCTTGCATGTGCGCGAATTTTATTTTCGCGAAATCATCCCATTCTATTGTCCCTTTACATACACATACGCAATCAATTTACCAATATTACACAACATTACCAAAAATTTCCACAATCAAAAACATGCATCCATATTCCTTACTGTACGTTAATACAATTTCAATACACCTCAAACTCACTCATACGTACGTCTACAACCATTTCTTTAGTTCAAATTCCTCCATACCCAGTAGCAAAAAGACCAGTAGTTTTACCAGTGGCGTATTAATAAAAATTTACTCAAAACATTATTTCTCAACCAAATTTAACGCTTTCATCACGAAAATCTTTCTATAAAATTCAAATATTCCTTCATACGATAACTAAGGCTTCATTAAAAATCCAATGGCGTATCATTTCATTTACACCAACTTACGTTACGCATACACAAAAAATATTCTTTTCACGCAAACTCACTTTAGCTGCACTCAAAATACGTTACATATGTTATCAAAATACTGCACATACATGATGTGTCAAAATAACCTTACAAGTTGCAATTATTTTACGATCACTGTAAGATTAAAACTAATGTAATAAATAACTGAAAGTATCACTTACCCAGTAACAGTTTACTTATGCATATATGTACAAGAAATCACGTAAATGGTTGCATAAATTTGACGAGCACGTGTGTGGTATGCAACAGCAGTAAGGGAACTACTGCAGTTACGTGCTCTGCTATCACTAAATTGATAGGAATGGAATTACAGGGTTTTCTGCTGTGCGAATATTAAAAAAAGTAATGCAATTTCGGAAATGTAGACTATTCTTCAGATGCGTTTATCTTGCATGATGAATGACGTCAAATTTTTATTTTCACTCAAATGTGGAATGGCGCATTTCGCGAATTGAGCCGACGTAATGCCATACTGCTTCAGCTTTAACAAGCCTCTCATTCTGTACTAAATATATTCCAGAAATCCAAGCAAATGTGAATTTACGAAAATACTGTGAGAGGAGAAAGTGGTTTATAGTTAGAAATAAAAATACGTATTATCCTTTTTCTATAATCGAATTATTTTGGCAATCGTCAGTTTAGTGAGAAATTTGCCTTCCATTAACGATGTGTTTATCAGATTTGTCTGTCGCAAACAAGCAAATCTGATTTTAAAAATATACTACCAGGTAAAGCTACGATCAACTTCTATTACAGAAAACAAGCACTAGTTTAAAAATACACCACTAGATGACATCACAAATATTCAAGTCTGTTGTTAAAAATAAGTGTAATCTAATTGGAGGGGTTTTTTGTCACGCTCAAAGAACGTGAACATCATATACTTCGAATCCATTTAACTTTCATAAAGATTTCACTAATGTATGACTGTTATTTTTCCATATACATTTGATGTACTTGAAGAGTAAAAGTTTATTATTGTGGTTACATAACTGGGAGAAACCAGAAAATAATTATTTTATATTACAGATTTCTGCAGGACTCTAAGCACTTTATATTATTCAGTTATAAGCAAGAGGCATAAAGTGAATGTTTTGTGACTGTAAGCAGCTATTTACCCTGTCAAGGCGTTCTTCAATACGATTCTCGCCGTCAACCTTGGTAAGTGCTCGTTTTTTATTTTAACCGTTGCCCCTTATTTTATTTACTTTATTTAATTGTTAGATGCCTAATTTAAAGTTTGGTTATATTTACTGTTATATAGGCATATTTACTAAATCGTTCAGCCTTGCTTATAAATCTAAGGCCCTTTTTGACCGAGGTGCTTCCGCTAAGGCTGATCTTGTATGTAAAATATTTCAATTATCATTTTTCCATTTCCAATAACGCCAGCCCCTATCACTGAAAACATTCATTAGTTTTAAATCTCAAAATAGTATTGCTTATAATAAATGATTAAAACCCTTTATCTTTTTTATTTATAAATTTAATTATGACTCATAATTAAAGCCATAAGTTGTGCGTAACAGTGGACTAAGACCAGAAAACGGGTGTAGACGTCTTATACGTATCTCACAAGTTAGAGCTAGGGCCTCATATTTCAAATTTACCCCCATAACTATTACAGTGAGCTGTATGTAGTTTTAAATTGTACCGCTAGGTGGAACCACTTCTATTGCGGAAAACATTTATTAGTCTGTACACAAGTAGAGGGTGCCACAAATTCAAATTTTGGGGCAAAGGGGCCATGACAAGGGGCTAAAACTCGAAAGCAAGTTGCGAAGTCCTATGCCTGCCTTATAACTTAGCCCTTGTTAGAATAGAAGTTCAAATTTCTCGCAATAAACAATCAGAATGTAGAGACTTAAATACAAATTTCCCACCGAGGGGGTCAGGGGGCGAAGCCCCGAAAGCAAGTTGCGAAGCCCTATACCTGTCTTATAAGTTAGCATTAGAGCACCACTTATTAGATAGAATACAAATTCAAATTTCTCCCTCATTACCAATCAAAATGCACAGAGACTTAGTCCTCCAATCAGAACACAGTAGCTGAGTGGTATAACCCATCAAAAGTAAGGGGGCACTCGCACAACCAATCAGGTAAAAGGAATGGGTGTGGTCTAGTCTTAGCCCCTCCTTAACGAAGCCATAATGGCCTTTTTATCTATATTTCTAATTAAAAATAAGTTGGTAATTAACAACAGTATATGATTTATAATAGGTATAGAAATAATTACTGTAATGATTTACAATCATTACAAATTAAAAGAAAAAAATGTTAAAACTATGTTCTGTTCTAGAAAACAGGCAAGCCTTGCTCAGTTATAAGATTTTCAATTTTTGATTGGTGAATCAATCGCGGTGTAAACAATCATTTGTTTAGATTGGTTAACACGTGTATTTCCAAGAAATTCCTGTGTTGAAATTTTTTACCTTTTAAATCTGTAGAAAGGTGGATAACTTTTAGTATTAGCAATTATTTCTTTATGTAATTATAAAATGGAATGGTACTTTAAAATAAAATGCATGTGTACCGAAATGTCCACATTCCTTCCGTCTTACTTCTTGAAAATAGCTAAATTTCACTTTAATATACGCACGCACGTGTGCGTGCACACGCACACACACACACACACACACAGTGGTGTATTTCTCCAAAACAAAAATGAATGGTAACAATCAGAAAGAGGGGCGTGACCTACCCTTAGGGCCTCCAAATAGAACACGAGACCTGAGCGCACACATAACCAGTCAGACCTGAGTCCATTAGGCTAATGCTCGCGCGTGAGCATTGACCTAACCTAAAATTTTATATTGTACGTGTATTGAGCTAACCTAAAATTTTTCATGTATTAACCTAACCTAATACGTGAGTATTGACCTAACCTAACCTACGTTTATTAATTTAACCTAATGTTGTACGTGTATTTACCTAACCTAAAATGTGAGGTTAGAAAGCGGGAGAGAAACGAGAAAGACGAGGAGGTCGTGGGAGACGAGAAAAACGAGCAAGGCGAGGAGTATAAGAGAAGCGAGAAAGCTGAGAGAGACGCGGGGGACGCTGCGGGACGAGAGACATGAGAGAAACTTTATTTAATTGCTAGAGGCCTTATTTCAAGTTTGGTTATATTTGCTATTGTATAAGCGTTTTTACAAATTTAATTGTAAAACGTATTTTTATCACTGTATGCAAAACACGGCAATAGTGTTACACGCTAATTTGATGCTCGTATATTGATAGTAATGCCGAAGGCTATCTTATGTATTTTTGAATTGTGGTTGGTTTTAGCAAACTGTTAGTTAAGCCAAGCCAGTATTTTTGAATTATAAGCTAATTTTTGCAAGCTGTAATTTATGATTTGGTTGTGATTGAATTTATTGATATTGATTTGCAGATGATCAACTGTTTTCTTATGCCGGTGCCTCACGTTTAGGGATAGTACCAGCTCTGATTGTCGGTTAGTCTTATCTACAAAGCGGTCACTCATAGAAGCTAGCTATATACAGTGGGAGAATCGTTACCTGAAGGTTATGAAGAATTGTTAGCTCAGCTTCTTGTTTGGTTTGATTGAGATTCATTGATTAATGATTAATGCTTCGATTGATTGGATTGTTTGATTTGGTCTGGGGTGATTTGTTTGAGATTGATTTTCTTAATTGATTTGTTACATTTGATCGAGATTCATTGATTGATTTGGTTTGATTCGGCTGATTTTATTGGTTGATTGAGCAACTGGTCCACGTAGGTGCTGATTCGATAGGGCTCCTCTGACTTTCTACGGTAACGCTCTCCTAATAATATCTCGCAAAAGGCAACTTCCTATTTATCATTATGCGAACTAAATTACGACAGTTAATTCAACCAAAAAGCACACACGTAACTAATTTTTCATCTGATTTAACGTCAATTCACAAATAATTACCCGTACTTGCAAGCACTGCTTTGTTCACAAAGCGTTCCTTAACGTTAATCTATTTACTCTAAACTTTACTAAAGCGGCACTATATACAGCAAGTTTGTACTTTATCTGTTTGAGCTGCACGGTGTACACGAAACCAGAAATTCGTTAACATGTATCCGCGTAACCAAAATGCGATAAACAGTTCAATATAATAAAGGTTCAGCACTTCATAAAGAAACACGAAAACCAATTACTTCTATGATCGAAAAGTGTCACTATTGGCAAAGTGAAACACAAAGATATAATAAACCGTGGGTGTGTTGAAACTTCTCTAAGATCCCAACCAGTGGAAGCGGGGAATGCTCCTACGGTAACGTTCGGTACGGTATGATATAACTCGTTCCCTCTTACTACACTAACCCCTTCCGCGTACATTGCGAAACCGCAAACACACGAAAACATGAGCCTCTCCTACATCTTGGACTAGACTGACTTCAACCTCCTTCAGTTTCAGCCATCTTCCCTATCGTCTCCCTTACCTTTTAAATTAACCAATCATAAAAATGTATTACATAAGTTTTTACATTGCGCCAAAAACTAATTGAATTCGTGAGCCGAACTGAAAAAATTGCATCGGAAAAATACACAGCATAACATAAACGTAATTGATATCCCTTGCGTTAATGATTTCATTTCGACGCTAGCTAGCCCTTAACGCCTCGTATCTAAAGCGAAACTCTTTGTTTAAGACCAAACATTTTATCGAAAACTCCCGTCAACCTGCTTTCTACACAATATTTGAATACAAAGCAACAATTTTAATGCGGCATTTAATTTTTCCATCGACCCAATTTTAACGACAATACTTATTATGATTGACAAAATACAAACAACTATTATTTACAAATATACTACTTAATTCTCAACAAATTAGTAAAAGGGATTACACTAGTTATCGATACCAATACGTACACCAAATTTTAATTTAGACTCCAAGCTAAGCTTGATAAACAAACCAAAAATTATATTTCGTTTTCAGGAAAAGGATTATTAATGTGTTCATCATTTGTAGAAATGTCGAATATTTTCCAAATACGTAAAAAACCGTTACAATCTAAAAGCCCCCCAAAAATGCATGCGTTATTATGCTCAATTTCATGAACTTATACTACATTTCAGAAGTCCGGTACCAATAAATAATTCATAATTTCGAAATTAACGGCAAATAATCGATAAAATTGCAGCCATGTGATAACGTTAACCCTTAACCGACGTTGAGGAGTCCCTGGGACTCTTGCAAGTACGGAATATTTAATAACTTTCATGTTTGTATATCTGGAAGCGTGCGTGATACGGTAGCTTCCTGTGGTAGGGGTATCTAGCTTGTACTCAAACAACTTCAGTCTATCACCAACACAAGTAGGATTAAAACAAATGCTGTTAATGTGATAATTTCAATTCACTGACTATGTCTGTGAGATCGAAAAGAGCGCTAGTTACAGATCCTAACTTTGATGAAACTATGCTTAGGTGATATGCGGAATGTGACAATGACTTTTCAGATCAAGATGGAAATCGTGAGAGCCCCATTATTACTCAAAATGTTATTACAAGTGATCATGAAACAGAGAGTGAACTTTCTGGCAATGAATCTGATGACGAAGAGATGGAGGTTAGTGAAAGTTTAGAGGACAGTGCCACTAGTGATCCCCGTAAAAAATATTTTTATGGTAAAAATAGATACAAATGGTCTTCCACTGAACCAACCCGAAATGTGAGAATTCCAGCTCACAATATATTGAAATTACCTGGAAATTAAAAAAATCTACAAGAAGCATGGCAGAAAATGTTCTCACAAGATATACTAGATATAGTTGTGCACTGCACAAACGTAAAAATTCAGGAATTTTCTAATAAGCCAGGCAATCACAATCGCACAGGGAAACAAATTCTGTAGAAATAAATGGTTTTCTGCGACTTCTGTTATTAACTGCAGTTTTTAAGTCTCATAATGAGGCAATTAAATCTATCTTTTTAACAGACGGGACTGGGCGGGAAATCTTTCGTCTGGTAATGTCAGCAAAAAGATTTTCTGTTTTATTGGATTACGTAAGGTTCGATACTCATAAAGAGAGAATGATCAGGGTAAAAACTGACCCTGCTGCAGCAATCTCACATGTTCTTGAAAAATGTAATCAAAATTCGCAATCAGCTTACTGTTTGGGAACCAATACAACTGTCGATGAGATGCTGATTGGCTTTAGAGGAAGGTGCAGATTTAAAATTTATTTACCAAGTAAACCTGTTAAATATGGTTTAAAAGTCCAATGCCTTATCGATGCTCGTACTCACTACATATAAAATACATATATTTATTGCGACAAGGGCAGTGACTCGTTGAAGGATGTAACGGGAGCCTTAGAGAATTCAAAATTTGTATTATTATTTTTCTAGATAAAGAAATGGTTATTGGTTATTTGTATTTGAATGTAATTGATATTGAGATGAAAAGCTTGAGTTTATTTTAATAATATTTAATTCCAAAATATTTAAAGTACGCGGCATTTGCAAGTGCATAAATGCGTTGAAGGAGAAGGGAATGACGCTGTCATGATGACGTGTAGTTTTTAAAAACATTCCCCTTAAGTAAGCGATCAGAGTTGGTTGAAAAGCTCCAACAGAGTAATTCGTCGCCGAGGCACGAATTACACGGTTATAATAAAATTACCATAAATTTAGAAAAATAGAGTAAGGTAACGTTTGGTGTATAATCGGGAAGAAGCGCAATTACCTTCCTTATTAAGATGATAACATGCTAAAGTGAATAATTAAAATGCAAATAAGGACAAGTTGGTGATAATAAAAAAGATTACGCAATAATTTAAAATCGGGTTTTGTGTGCATTGAAAGTGTTCCAAGATTGTGTTTAAATGTTGACGATTAAATGCAAAATAAGACAATCGATACAGTGTAATAATAAAGCAAAGAAAACTGGAAAATATTGACAATTGACACGGCCGTTGGTAGTTTGCTTGCAGTTTGTCGTTGAAGTTAAATAATTAAAGTAATAATTGATTTTAATAAATATATCAAGTAATTATTTACAAAAATCAATAAATTATTGGAAGGAAAATTGATGTCGTTTTAAGCCACAACAAAGGTATCAAAAAGACATCGTGTGAGAACAAAGGAAGCTGTTCCAGTTTGGCGGCATAGTGACATCATCGGAGGAGCAGCCCAATAACCTATTTAAGGCCTCTTCACCGACCCAAGAAACGCAGAGCTACGTCATCAGCTTTTAACGGAAATAAGAACCTTTTAAGTATAAATAAATAATGAAGGAAAACATTTTCTCCAATTCTGATAAAGATTTTATTGTTATGTGTTAGTTTTAAGGACATTATTTTACATTATGGGTTTGATATTTATATATGTATTGTAACCAACGCATTGATGCGTTTTCGTTCGGATTTTGGATTTAATTAAAAAAGTATAACGTTTAATTTACTTTTATTACTAAAGATTATTGATATTAAAAGCTTATACAAATATGGAATATGTAAATGCAGAAGGAAATAAACTCAATAGGAATCCAGATAAATAAGTAAAGCGAATCGAGCATAATTTTGGTCAATCATAACAGTAATCATTTGTTTATACTAACTTTGACATAGAGGCCGCACCCAATTAAGAATAGGATTTGCAAACTTAACTATTAAAGTTCATTTAATCAAATTGAAATTAAATAGCAAGCGAAAGTAGTACTGAGACACCTTAACACATATGGCAACACTGCTTGGATTTTGACGTCACAAGACCGCCCACGTAGAGGACCGGATTTTCCACCTTTATTTTTACTCGCTTACGTGTAGGCCGTGTTTTTTCACCCTTATTTTTTATGGTTTCTTTTCGGAGACCTTTTTCAACCCTAATTTTTTACACACCCACGTGTGAGACCGTATTTTCAACCCTTTTTCATCCCTAATTATTTTTTATATACCCTCGTGTGAGGCCGCATTTTCAACCCTTTTTCATCCCTAATTTACAGACACCTGCGTGTGAGGCCGTATTTTCAACCTTTCTTTTATCCCTAATTATTTTTACTCGCTTACGTATAGGACGTGTATTTTCATCCCTTATTTTTAATAAAACTTATGACGCCGGTTAAAGTTGTCACCTAAACATATGGCTTTCAATTCTTTTTCAACCCTTTTGCCTGTATTAAGATTTTTACAGCTAAATCTTTTGCTAACGTGAGGGTCGTATTTAGAGGTTGATCTGGGGCTTGGCCTGTATTTAGGGTAAGGGTTGAACTGGAGGTTGGGGGCCGTATTTAGTGCTAGGGGTTGAACTGGGGCTCGGTGCTGTATTTAGAGTTAGGGTTGAACAGGGGCTTGGGGCTGTGTTTAGAGTTAGGGTTATATTTATGATGATTATCTTGTAGACCATTTTTCTTGTCGTGCCAGCTCGGACATTCTGATTGAATGTGTAATTAGGTCTTTTCAATGATTTTAATTTGACCCTAGACTATAAAAAATGTACATGTGCGTTTACGTGTTTTGATTTATGTTTATTATGCTTAGAAAATGTTAAAAATATTTCTATTAATACACAGCGTGTTTTATATACGAAATTACAACAGCATACTTATTTTACCTTGAAAAACAGTATTGAGCATGTTATGTGTAATTTTAACTGAATTTATACAAACTTTTTCAGTACCGTTATTAACAAGTATTAATGTTTATCTAATACTATAATTCTGATATAAATGTCTGCTTTTTGATTTTACAATGTAATTTGTAATAGGAATTTTAATATAAACGAATGTATAATTAATTACCTTTAAAATGTTTTTAAATTTCACTTGTATGTTATAACCTTCTACATGTAATTAAAAACGACCTTCAAAGCATACTTTAACGAATAACCTTTCAATAGTTTATATCATCATTGTATTGTTGCGTTTATTTATAAATAGTCATACACGTATAAATTATTAGCGCTTTATATTAATGGATCCATCACTTATTGAAAGGTCATTCGTTAAAGTATGCAGTGAAGGTTGTTTAAAGTAGACCTTGTAATATTCGTATACAGATGATATTTCAAAAATATTTGTATAACCAGTATTTATATTACAATCTGCATTCAGAATAAAAAGTGTCAGCTGATTAAGATGTATTTTCAGTTAATAAGTATATATCGTAGATAGATTTTAATATTTTATTAGGTTCGTTTGACAAGTCAGAATATACCGCTATATTTCTCATTGTTAGTAAGAGTTGTATAATCAATATAAATTTGAATTATTACATTTGCTTTAATTTCCACGGTGCTGATTTCTTTTAAGGGGTAATTAAATACCTTGTTTACGAAAAGTAAAATGTACGATTTCGTAAAACGAAAAATTCAATATACAATTCGCGTGCAAGTGATATTTCGAAAAATATTTAAAATATATTTTGGTTTAATTATCACCCCATGCTATTTATTTCAGATTTAAGCTAAATTTTACACACAAGTTCTATCTGTCTTATCAGAAATACCTCCATCAAGAAGGTCTTTTATCAGCGAGAGCTGTTTAGGGATGATAGACAGACACATTGTGGCTGAATGGATAAATATCTAGAACAAACAAAACAAGCTACGTCTGACTTCCAAGAGTTTTGTATTAAAGCTAATAAGATACCCGCTGTAAAGAAACCATGCGCACTTCCCTCATTTCTCTCGCTTATCTAGCTTCACACAATCACATGCTCAAACCTGCAAACGCAAAAACACTCAAATATACAAATACGCAAACATCAAAACACACATGCACACAAACAAAACACGCAAATACGAAAATCTGCACACACGAAACGAAAAAAACGAAGATCTGCAAACACACGAAACGAAAAATGAAAACATGCAAACACACCAAACGAAAAAACCAAAACATGCAAACACACAGACACGCAAAACGAAAACACACAAACGAAAACACGCAAACACACAAAATGGAAACACGAAAAATGGCAGACACGAAAAACGAAAACCAAAATTTAACTAACACGAGAAATCGCTAACACGAAAAACGAAAACCAAAATTTTACAAACACGAAAAACACGAATCAAGGCCAGGAGCTGGAACTCGCCCTCAAGGAGTTGGGGGTTTATAAATAAAATAATTCTATCTGTTTATCTGTTTTATTTATTCTTTATATCCAAATGGAAGAGTATCAAAACTCTCAATTCTTCGTCGCTTAGAATAACTTATCCTATACTGCTTAGATTCTGGCCTACTTAATACATTGTAACAACTATCTCTAACTATTTTCCTGTCATTATATACAAACAAAGAGTGTTTACTATTGCTAAGCACCATATCTTTCATCGATTCAAAGTTTATAACACGGGAGTTTTTATAGTTTAAGGTAATACCCTTCACTTTACACACGGATTTAATTGTCTGTTCACTGGTTGAAAACACATTATAACTATAGTTTTTCAGTCGGGCACTAACAAATTTGCTTATATAGCTCCCTTCACCGTACGCACCCAGCTCATCGGTCATTTGGCCAAGAAAATCCCCACATGTTGGATTCCAGTCGTCGGGTTTTGCGACAAATATTACACTGTCTGTGTCGTAATACAGAACGCGGCGATCTAGTTTCTCCAAGTAACTATATAACTCTAAACGTGCATGAGCAGTCGTGTAAGCAGCTATGGACACAATAGTTTTTGGGGATTCACCTTCACCTTCTGGTCTATCCCAATTTACCATTACAACGTTATCATTTATAGGTATTATGGATTGTACCTGAACCAATGGATCGGTAAACAGTTTGAAAAAGTCCTTTGGTTCAGATACAATACTGCACTGGGTTAAATTCTCGCGCTGACCAAACTTACCCCAAAAAGAATTCAGCATAAGTTTAGCCAGGTACCTTAAACCGGGGTTTTTCTTAATATTATCGGCGTCTAGTCGAATCCCCTCTTTTTCGTAATATTCTGTTATGTACAGCGCCTTCTCGGCCTCTGACGTACAATGGCTAGGCCACCCTGAACATTCCTGCTTCAGTTTCAGGAAATTATCAATATAACCGCTAAACAATCCACCTTGTTTAGTCGTCTTGTCATACGTGGCTACCTCGTATTCCCAAACTTCAAAAATTTCCAAGACTATATAGTTTTTAGCGGTAGCTTTACGCAGCTCGTCAGCTACAAATGTTCCAACGAAACTACGCTCGGTTTCACTATGTCTACATTCCCCTTGATTTAACTCGGTACCGCACGTCCGGCATAACACAAACATCAGCTTGCCGTGCATTTTTAAAGGTAAAACAGGGTGATAGAGATTAGAGGACGGCAGTACTCGACATTTAACTAAACCCTCCACCGTGTCTATTGAAATGTTCTTACAATCTAACCCTACATGAATTTTCGGATGACCTACAGGATATTTACAATATTTATTTACATATGGATATAATGAACACACATCATAATACATGATTTCTCGCTAATGCCGTCACATTCATGATAAAGCTTGCTGGCATTCGTACGACCCCCGTAAAACGCGTCTCGCGGGCTTAAAGGCTCGTCATCGTGATTACCTAAATTCTGTATAAACACTCTCAATTCATCGTTAGCAAGTGTTTGTTTTTTAAAATCACATTCACGCATCTCGACTAAATTATATCCGCGCTCGCGGAGAAATTGGGACCGTGCCACCGTGTTCTCATTCGGCAAGCATGGACGTACTTACACCGAGTTTAGGGTCAATGTTGGCCTGATTAGGGAAACATTCCTCGCAACCGTGCCAGTAGCACCCCTGAAATTCGTAAATGGTATTTGATTCAGCACAATACCCGTCGACCTTAACACCTTCAGGTGTTCTAAACTCGCGAGTCTTCCCAGCGTGCTGTATGCTTACTTGTTGTGAATGCTCCACCCAACGTAACCATTGTATCGCTATTTTGGATTGATTGTCGGCACGTCTACAACCGCCCTTAGGAATAAGTCCTATTGTGTTTTCTTTGAGGAAACGTCTACGAAATACTTTATTGCAAGCCCTAGCAATAGTGGTAGCCTCCTCAAATGGATCGACTTTATTTTGAGTCGTGAAAGTGGACCAGAAACTAATACAACCTTTAACGAGGATCTTAACATCCATCAGACAATATTTCACAATCTCCTCACTCATGTTAAAAACATAATTACTCTGGGCCGTGTGCCAATCTAAAAGTTTTTTTCGATCACCCGCTGACATCTGATCTGCACAATAATATTCAAGTGGTGGTACACGACCCTCGTAATTCTGGTTCTCGGATGTATTGAAGAGGTATGGGAAATAACCTTTGGACTCGGGAAAATTGAAGGTTTTCGGAAATGTCGAGAGCGGTGACGGGATGAAATTAAGGGAGTCAATAAATCTTATATCGTCGCATTGGATAGAAATTAATTTTAAACCGTTGAAGATGACTTTAGGTTTCCACTGATTATTATTAGTTAACATGCACCTAAGCACAAAACATCCATCGTACCCCTTCATATTGTGTGCAATGCATGTAACTTTAAATTTTCGCGCTCTCTCAGCAACATATGACAGAAACGATTTAACAGGATCGTCCCTGAAAATGTGCACTCTTTCACTACACGCCGGACACTGCTCATCCAAATCGTCGATGCGCTGAATACACGTTGAACAAACATTCGCGGCCACGCATAGATTGGGCTCATGCAGAAATCTATCATTCGTTCCCTCACACACCTTCTCTTGCGTACACTCCAAATCATAAGAGATAAACATAGATGGTTTACCATTACCGCCGTCTCGTCGAACCTTGTTACAGGCATGTAACAAAGGTGCCCAATAGGTTTTTCATTCATGCATGTAGGACAACGAATGTATCCGCATCTATGCTTACCCTTTACTTCATGGGTTTTAAGACACTTTAAACATCCACGTAATTTTTCGCATAGTTTAGTATTCTTATGGTTTTAAGACATTCGGCCCCGTAAAAAAAATCTCCTACAATCACTACATACAATTTTTGGGTTATCAATAGAACAAGGTGGTTTCTGATGACACACGGGGCACTGGTACATGCATTTCATATGCCTTTGTTTGTTATTACAACGCTTTCTGCACAGCTCGCAGTAATATCCGCAAGTAAATGCTGAAGTGAGGCTAGTGATTACGTTATAGTGCTCGTCTTCTAATATTAAATTTAAAACTACTCTACCCGGTTCCCTAGGGCCCTCAAAATAAACCGAATCACCTATTCGCGAATTATAAACTACGATAGTGTATGAAACTAAATGATTTTAAAATGCTTGAATATGTTCGTAACTACCAACCCGACTAAGGTCTACACCGCTGTTTAGGCACAGTTGCGTAGCTCGCTCTTGAAGTAAGGGGCGCCCCCTTTCCATACCATAACGTCTTGTATCGTTATTTTTAAAGGCCATTGCTATGACTAGCACGCGAGCTAAACAATTATTTTCGTTAATTTCTGTCGATACAACAACAATACCCTGTCTCTTTGCTTTACAGAAATCTGCAAATTTTAACCCTGTCAAGTTTTTGCGTCCATAGCCTACAGGTACCGACACTCTATCCACGTTTAAGACCAACAAGTCACTCGAGAAAAAACTAGCGTTGCTCTGCATTACCTTTTCCAGTAGCGACATTATCACTTTCACCGACAACTGGTCCACTCTTCTGAACGAAATGTCAATTGGTTTGTCAGGGAAATTCGGGTTCCTTAACGTGATTCCTACACGGTCTGACGGAGTCGCATCCTTCACTATGTATGCATACAGTTCCTCAAATGCACTCTGTAAAAATATATGTATTAGATAAAATTTTAGTAAAATGGTTTATTTTACCTGTAACCAAGTTAAGGGATTATCCTTGCACGTATCGTCATTAAAACTAAATCTTAATGTTTTACACGTGGTATTGAATTTTTTTATAAATTTACTATTTGATTCACCAATTATATTTATGTGGTTGAACACTGAGGATGGTCCGGCCTGCTGCTGAGAACCTGAACCCGTTTCATTTTGCTGTAATGTACTCACTCAGTAAACGGAACAATAAAAATTTAAAAAGACATACCGTTATCAAATCCTCCGCATCTCTAGTTTCCATCTCTTCATCATCATCAAACACCTCCTCCAGATTTACTTGAGCAGGGCTATAAAAATATTATTAAAATCTTAAAAATAAAAAAACAGGCATATACTTACGCTCCACCAACCCGTTGTGCAGCTTCCACAAAATCGTTATAAACATTTATCGAATTGATAGTGTCATTTTCCCACAACATCTTATAATTAATAATATTGCACGCGTTCTTTAACTCCTCGTCGGTTAACGCACCAGCACTGAACAACTCAAGAATTTGGTTGACGTTTAAAGACTCCATAGCAATATGATGCTCTTCAAACAAGAACTAAATTAACTAAACCAAGAGTATGCTTTTATAGTATTCATCCAGATCCTGAGGCTAACTTCAAGGCTATCTTCAAAACCTATGACTAACTAACTTCAAGGCCAACTTGTTTCTCATAGTTAACAATTTTCTCAAGGTAGAATAAGCATGCTGTTGTAATTTCGTATATAAACACGCAGTGTATTAATTGAAATATCTTTAATAACAATTTTCTTAGCGTTATAGACATAAACCAATACACGTAAACTCAAAGGTACATTTTTTATAGTCTGAGGTCAAATTAAGTTATGCATAAGGCTAACTTCAAGGTTAACTTCAAACAGGACTTACAGGTAACTTCAAGGTCGTCTTCAAAACCAATGACTAGCTCAAAGGCTAACTTCAATGGCCAACTTGTTTCTCAAGGTAAAATAAGTATGCTGTTTATCTTCGAATGACCTGAAGGTGAAGTTAGGTAATAACATAGTTTGTACATACGAAGCAAAAATTAGCATTAAAAGAAATGTTATAATCTTAATTTTTATTTTAGCTGGGTGTTTTTATTATTCATTACGGTATAAACACTTATTGTTAAACTAGATCAGTCGTTTAACTTCACTGGAAAAAAATAATTTTAATTAAAATGTAGAAAATACACTTAAAATCTAAACATCATTTTTTTATTACAGAACAGTCTTTGATAGTAATCTTTAAATACACTTTTTTATTGTTATATTTCAGATTTTATATGGACATAATTAAAAAGTCTATTCTGTCTGGACTGATCCTCATAATTAAGTTTTAAAATCAAAGGTGTTTATCATCTTGTTAATATCAAGGGCGTTGTCTTCTTTTAATTGTATGATGCATTTACAGAAGTCCACTAGATAAACATTTCGAAATACTACCTGGCGTGTTTTAATGACCTTGCAATTAGGAACAGCTGATAACTCCATTAAAATGAAACGTTAACAACTTTACATGAGTTCGAGGTAAATAAAAATGCAGTACAATGATGATATAAACTAGTGAAGGTCGTTATTATTTCGTGTATAAGTTGAAGTTATGTAAGTAGAAGGTTACAACCGGTAATTAAAAAGAGTGTAAAAACATTTTTAAAAGCTAATTATACATTCGTTTATAATAAAATTCCTATTACAAATTACATTGTAAAATCAAAAAGCAGACATTTATATCAGAATTATAGTATTAGATAAACATTAATACTTGTTAATAAGGTACTGAAAAAGTTTGTATAAATTCAGTTAAAATTACACATAACATGCTCAATACTGTTTCTCAAGGTAAAATAAGCATGCTGTTGTAATCTCGTATACAAACACGGTGAGTATTAATAGAAATATCCTTAATAACAATTTTCTAAGCATAATAGACATAAATCAATACACGTAAACGCACATGTACATTTTTTATAGTCTAGGGTCAAATTAAAATCATTGAAAAGACCTAATTACAAATTCAATCAGAATGTCCGAGCTGGCACGACAAGAAAAATGGTCTACAAGATAATCATCATAAATATAACCCTAACTCTAAACACAGCCCCAAGTCCCTGTTCAACCCTAACCCTAAATACAGCACCGAGCCCCAGTTCAACCCCTAGCACTAAATACGGCCCCCAACCTCCAGTTCAACCCTTACCCTAAATACAGGCCAAGCCCCAGATCAACCTCTATATACGACCCTCACGTTAGCAAAAGATTTAGCTGTAAAAACCTTAATACAGGCAAAAGGGTTGAAGAAGAATTGAAAGCCATATGTTTAGGCGACAACTTTAACCGGCGTCATAAGTTTTATTAAAAATAAGGGATGAAAATACACGTCCTATACGTAAGCGAGTAAAAATAATTGGGGATAAAAAAGGGTTGAAAATACGGCCTCGCACGAGGGTATATAAAAAATAATTAGGGATGAAAAAGGGTTAAAAATACGGTCTCACACGTGGGTGTGTAAAAAATTAGGGTTGAAAAAGGTCTCCGAAAAGAAACCATAAAAAATAAGGGTGAAAAAACACGGCCTACACGTAAGCGAGTAAAAATAAGGGTGGAAAATCCGGTCCCCTACGTGGGCGGTCTTGTGACGTCAAAATCCAAGCAGTGTTGCCATGTGTGTTAAGGTGTCTCAGTACTACTAGCGAATTAAGATTGAACTAGTAGATGATATCTTTATAAATTGAACCCATTCAGCTTTAATAAAACGTAATAAAATGTAATCATTTTAAGTTTCACAATAACAATATTAAATTTTATTTAATAATTTTGAAATTATAAAAAAGTTTAAAAGAACTCAAATCTTATTCTATGAAGCGTATTAAACAAATGAAGTAATAACCAAGGGTATTACGCCCGTTGCAAGGATCTCAACGATGAAGAAAAACGATTTTCTATTCCAACGCAAGCTGTTATTCGTCTTTGTAAACCGATATTTGGAAGCAATAGAAATGTGACAGGTGATAATTGGTAGGTACTTCTCAATACAGCTCACAGATTATCTTTTAAAAAATAAACTTATTTAAGTTGGAACCATGAAAAAAAAATAAACGGGAAATATCCAAAGAATATTTACCTTCCAAAACTAGAGAGGTGGGATCTACCTTATATGGCTTTACAAATAACAAAACATTGATATCCAGAGTACCAAAGAAAAACAAAATTGATGTTCTGATCTCTTCGATGCATCACTCCAAACAAGATGATAGCGCCTGAAATATATCCATTTAACAATTGTACAAAGTCTAGAGTGGATGCCGTAGATGAAAAAACCAAATATTGCTGTAGTAGGAGAACACAACGTTGGCCTATGGCTATATAGGGTGTAAATCAAATAGGGGCCACCACTGTAACTTTTGAACGGGTCGTTAGATTTCGTTCAAGTTTGGATGGGTTATATTAGAGCCAGTTTGGGATTTTTTTACATAAAAAACAATATGACCGACTTCTGGTTTCACCGGAAATGACACAAAAGCTGAAAGTTTAAATGGAACAACCTGTATATTTTTACACGTTTGGATTCTACGGCTTCAAATACATATAGTTTATCTGCCAAATGTCAACTCAAACGTTATTTTACTTTAACAGAGTCGGCTTCAGGAGCATTTTGTGTTAATAAAAATTAGAAAATTACTGCTTTATTTAGGAACTAAGAAAATTACTATGCATATCGTTTTACTAGGTACTTGAAAGAGCTATTTAATATACAGGGTATGTTTCGTGAGTTTTAGTTAAAAAACCGTAATTTTTAAATTTGATCATTAACAAACTTGACAAAAATTAATTGTTAGGAAAAATAATATTGTGGGGATAATTGTACGTCAATTATCTATAATTTAGATGACGTCATAATGATCTAAAATTTAAAAAAAACTAAATTTAAGTGGCGCCTGAGTTAACATTTGACAGATGAACTGTATGTAATTGAAGCACTAGAATCCAAATATGTAAAAATATACAGGGTGTTCCATTTAAATTTTCAGCTTTGCGTCATTTTAGGTGAAACCGGAAGTCGACCATATGGTTTTTTATGTAAAACATCCCAAACTGGTACTAATATAGCCCAGCGAAATTTGAACAAAATCTAGCGACCTGTTCAAAAGTTACAGGGGTCCCTATTTGATTTACACTCGGTATTCTACAGAATCGTGGATATGAGCTCAGTAAATGCATTTGTTACTCATCAGTCTTATGCCAACGTAGATAAACTTGAAAGATTAAACTTTTTGAAATTATTAGCAAAACAACTGTAAGAACCATTTCTACATGAAAGATCCGCGAAGGCAAATTTGCCAAGAGAAAGCCGGTATTTTCAAAATTTTGAAGGTGACACCTGAGCCTCCAGCTGATGCTCAAGACGTTTTGCCCAGAAATCAGAGGAAGTACTGTTCTATCTGCGACCCAAAGTTAAAAAGAAAAACCGGTTACTTATGTCTTCAATGCAAAAAACCAATTTGTCTAGAGTGATTAGGAGCCGGTTCTCGATCAGTTCAAGGTCACTCGCGCTCTGGTGGTGAGAAATGTAAGCTTTTGGATCTCTTCAGGGTCAAAGTTTTGGCAGGAAATTTAAATTTTTGGAGCTTGCTAAAAATAGAAATTGGAATTTCATCATCATATTACAAGGTCACTTTGCGGTCAAACGTTTTGGCGGAAAATTTGTATGTCAAGGTCAAAAGCTAAAAATAGACATTCCAATGTCATCATCATATTACAATTCTTAGAAGTCTAAAAATAGAGTGGTCAAGGTCAAAGATTATTGAGCTGTAGGGGGTATCGTATGACATTTCTTAGTTTATAATAAAAGGCTTTCTTTGCGTGTGCATGATTCAGTAAACTTTTTATAGGCAAACATGACGAAAGTAATGCATGAAGCAGCTACCCCTAATGTAAAAGCTACCCTTAGTAGATTTTTCTAAGGCCAGCCGTTTCAAACAAAACAATCAATTTTTCTCGAAAACGGGCCAGAATTTGCCAAAAATAAATTAACCCCCCCCCCCAACACCCGCTGTCTACTTTTCAACGTATCTAACACATATCAAATTGGGACAGCTACCCCTAGTAGGCGATAAAAATATTTTTTAAGCAATTTTTCAGCCGTTTCAAATAAAAAAAATAATTTTTTTTTTAATAATTTTCTCGAGAACTTGCCAGAATTTGCCAAAAATAAATTTAAAAACCCCCCAACAACCCTTGTCGGCTTTTCAAACGTATCTAACATATATCAAATTGGGGCAGCTACCCCTAATGTAAAAGCTACCCCTAGTAGGTTATAGAAATATTTTTTAAACAAAAAAATCAATTTTTATCGAAAATGGGCCAGAATTTGACACCCGCTGTCGACTTTTCAACGTATTTAACACATGTATTAAATTGGGGCAGCTATCCCTAGTAGGTGATAGAAATATAGACAGGCGGTGTTGGGGGGGTTTTTAGTTTATTTTTGGCAAATTCTGGCCCGTTTTCGAGAAAAATTCATTTCTTTGTTTGAAATCTGCTTAAAAATATTTCTACGCCTACTAGGGGTAGCTTTCACATTTGGGTTAGCTGCCCCAATTTAATATATGTTAGATACGTTGTAAAGTCGACGGGCGCAGATGGGGGGGTTTTTAAATTTATTTTTGGCAAATTCTGGCCCGTTTTCGAGAAAAATTGATTTTTTTGTTTGAAAAGGCTGAACTTAGAAAAATCTGTTTAAAAAATATTTCTATCGCCTACTAGGGGTAGCTGCCCCAATTTGATATATGTGTTGGATACGTTGAAAAGTCGACAGCGGTTGTTGGGGGGGGGGGGGTTAATTTATTTTGGGAAATTCTGGCCCGATTTCGAGAAAAATTCATTTTTTTTGTTGAAAAGGCTGGACTTACTTTCGTATGTTTGCCTATAAAAAGTTAACTTAATCATGCACACGCAAAGAAAGCCTTTTATTATAAACTAAGAAATGTCATACGATAATCTTTGACCTTGACCACTCTATTTCTAGACTTCTAAGAATTGTAATATGATGGACATTACAATTTCTATTTTTAGCTTTTGACCGTGACATACAAATTTTCCACCAAAACGTTTGACCGCAGAGTGACTTTGTATTATGTTGATGACATTGCAATTTCTATTTTTAGCGAGCTCCAACAATTTAAATTTCCCGCCAAAAGTTTGACCTTGAAGAGATCCAAAAAGCTTACATTTCTTACCACCAGAGGGCGAGTGACCTTGAAGTGGTCCAGAACCGGCCCCCTAATCACTACTATAAAGCATTTTTAGACGTTTGTCTTTTTTTTGGAGTTTCAATTTAGTATATTTTAGTTGTTGTTTTTTTTTAATAATTAAATAAACACAATATTATTAATTAAAAATTATTAAATACATAAATAAAAAGTTTACCTCGAGTAAGATTCGAACCTACGACCTGTACTTTGCTAGAGTACCGCGCTAACCAACTGCGCCACCAAGGTTCAAGCCCCAATGGATGTAAATTTTGTCTTTATGTATGTAGAACTGATGCAAATTCTAAACATAATGAGATTACAATCAAATTACTTATATTAATGGAATGTGAGCCTGCAATATTGCAGGCTCACATTCGATTCGAATCCTACTCGAGGTAAACTTTTTATTTATGTATTTAATAAAATTAATAATAATTTTTAATTACATATTTACCTTTGAACTTATTCGTTCATAAACTTACAATAATACAATATTATTAATGTTGCAGAATGTATTATTTTGGTATTTAATTTTTTGTTTTGTTTAATTTGTTCGTAAGTTATTTATAACAATAAAAGTTTGTTTTCTTATATACTTCGATAATTTATGACAAAAAAATTCTGTTTTGCATTTTAACATTAAGATACACACCACTTTTCTTCTAGAGTCCTGAGGACTCAGTGACGCATTGGGTGTTAAAATTTCTAGCCATCAAAGTAATTTATAATAAAATCATGAGTCAGTCACACCTAGTCAAGTATCAAACAGGAGTAGTTTATACAATATTTATTGAACAACATACATTATCTATATCACTAATAAAAAATTGATATTACATTTTAGAGTAAATACAAACCCTTGTGTAAACAGTTATCAAAATAAATATACGTATGTATACGTTATTATATACTTCTGGTATAAAAGGAAAGAATCGCATCTGTAAAGGATGTCATTAATCATTATAGTTCATTGTATTCACATCTGAAGTAGATCACTCATTATGCACCTAAATTTATTTCAAACAAAGCTATAAAAAGTTTACACATTAAAGTTACATTATGTACAAAATAGTACATTATTTACAGTATGACACCGTTCATTTGATTTTACAAAATTATAAATAACAAATAAAAGAAAAATTCAAACATATTTCAAATCTGCTATACCACAGTATCCAGGAAACATTTATATACACTACACTTAAAGAGGCACAAATATAAATGTGATAATAAATAGCACTTGTGGAATATGAATAATGCAAATACATTCTAACGTGAATATTTACGTTTACTAGGGGGAACTAAATGGTCAGGTAATTCTTCTGGCAAATCATTTCCTTCAATCTTTATATTGATTAAATGCTTTGCAAGTGCAAATTCATCTACGTCTAACATGCCATCTTTGTCAACATCTGCCAATCTCCATATTTTTCCTAATATTGAATTCGGTAATTTACATTTTACCATCTCAGCTTTTGCCACTAAAAAAACACAAATACTGAAGATATTTTAAACATGCATAAAAACACTTACCAGCCCCCGTTATTTTGCCATCAGTAGGACATAAGGAATAAAATATTGGATCAAACTCAGCCTTGTATTTACTCACGATCCATTCCAGTTCACCATAACCAGCATCGATACCATCACCCCGCTTATAACCAAAAGGTGAATCTACATCATCAACACCTTCAAAAGCACCTCCTTTCACCATAATCTCAGCCTCTTTGTAATTCACCTCCTCTTGTGGAAGCTTAGTCATTAAATACGAAATATCATCTGCTAACATGCGATCAACTGTATGCAAAAGATTTGGTATAATAGGAGGAAATTTAGTAAAATCTTGATCTTGTAATAACTTTTGCATTTTTTTAATGTCTGGAAAATCTCCGTAAGATATTTTATGTTTCCGTTGCAGTCTATCATAAATTTGACCTAAATTTGTTATTAATTCTTCCTTCTTTGAATCTTTACCGAATATATATGGCATCTCTTTATGTAGTTCAGCTGTTATATAAGCATGAACCTTCGCTAATCTAGCACGTTTAATTAAATCATTTAATTTACGTAGAACAGCATTTCGTGGTAACGACTGTAAATCTCGAATTAAGTCTTGTTCTTCATCTTGAAATAATTTTTTATTAGTATCATAATGTAACGGTTGATCCCAAAATGAACCGATATAGACACGAGCCACTTCTGGAGATTGTAACACTTTTCCTAAAGACCACATAAGTGCACCGTAAACTCTCATAAGTTGCTGATGATCTATCATATCTGCTTTATTAAGGACAATGCGAATTTTATCATCATGACCATGTAAAGCTTCAATCGACCTTCTAAATTCATCCGATATGTCTAATTTATGTGCATCAAATAATAAAATAATGCGATCAACTCGTTCGGCAAACCATACCGGTGACGGTATTAAGGAACATTGTAAACGGTTTAAAAATGCATTTCCATATTTAGATAGTGTACGAAATTGTTTCTTACCATCTACTACTAAAGCATTTCCAGGAATCATACCTTCTTTATCATCATACATTACAGCTATAAATCTATCTGTAGTAGGTTCTGGACCAATTCGCATTCCAGGAAAATCACGTTCCAATAAATATTTTATAAATGTGGTTTTTCCTGTAGAGTACTGTCCTACCAACAAAATCATGGGTTTTGCATCAAAATCTGAATCTTGTAATAGTGGATAGTGAAAATCATGGAATCGATGATGTAGTTCCAATGGCAGTAATTTATGTTTATAGATATTTTTAAGCCCTTGGATCATATCTAAAACACCGACTGACCAAAATGGTCTTATACGTTTTAACCACATGCTTATAAACGAGTTCCAATTTTAAGCAGTTCTTTAAGCTCTGTGAAAAAAGATTATTTAAATTAGACTATTTATTGCGATTTAGACAAAAAATTTGATTTCATGAGGTTTATCGTTTTTAGTTCTTATAGTCAACCATAACTACTCTTTTGTAAAAAAAAAATTGATGCTGAATTTTCAACAGATTTACACATTTTCAGCAGTTTTAAAACTATCTATAGACTATTTTCTACTTGTTATTTGTGTGTCTGTAACTGTTATAACTTTACAAATACGCATCCAATTTTAATAAAACTAAGTATTTAGACTTATCAGTTTACTTTATAAAAAGCATTAAAGTACATTTTAACATTATCTCGTATTACATTTAGAGAAAAATATGTAGCAACTGGATAATTCAATTTTAGATAAATGTTCTTTGTTTAACTTATATGTAACAATTCTTAAAAATAAATTAAACAAAAAAAATCTAATGTGCGCAGCATTGTAGTATTGGAACTAATGAAGCGAGCTAGTTGCGGAGAGGTGACACAACCTGATTAGCATTCAGGAGATAATGGGTACGATTCCCATTATCATCTACCTTGTATGAGGTTTTCTCATACACATGGTCACTGTGTATACACACATCATGTGTGGCTACTTAGGTAAATGCTGGGATAGTATTTTCCCCCTCAGAATCCCAACTCCATTTCTTCGGTACTATCCTGACCACACCCATCCTTAATGCCATCATGCATATATATGTAATGTATATATGTATGCAGAGAATCCATGTGGCTAAAGGAGCTTGGAAAGCTTAAACTGCCCGCCGTTCCCTTTGAGGAGGGAATGAAATATGTGACTTTTCGTTTTTCCTTTTGGAACTAATGATCTATAAATTACACTCAATCATTACCGTACCTTACCGGTAACTTTGTTGTAATACCTGCAGATGCAAGAGATTTGTCAAGAGAACTTTATAGATACCAAATACGTATAAAACTGTTTATATTATCAGCATTATTTTTTCTACAAAATACTGTAACTGTAATGATAGGAGGGCGTTTACTACATTTACATACATGTTGCAATATGCGAGTAGGGTCATTTCGGTATTTGAAGTTACAATAGTTGCATTTTCTGTATTTTACTGTATTATACTTCCAAATTGCAGAAACTGTTTTCGCCACAAATGAACTGCTTCCTTTCTTAACATTATACAACACATAAATTACAAATTACCTAGTTTATTTTGTTTCTATTATAATTGATATCTAATTATTTAATTGCTAGCTAAAGTGAGGTAAGATTTATTATTTACCGGATTTCGGTGGTGCATATATCAACGTTACCGGTAACTTAGGGTGTTACTAGTATAGTAACACAAAGTTCATGGTTAGACTAAACGCTAAATACGAAGACACCAACCTGCGCGAAAAAATCACGTGACCGTGTACTATTCAACCGGAAAATATTAGTTTTTTTAAGAAAAGTAAAAGTTAGGTTTTATACATTTTTTAATTAATAACCTCTTAATTATGATGTTTTTATTTTATAATTAGGACAATTTAAACAAAAAATAGTATATTATGTTATTAGGAGTAAAATGGACACTTTATGTGGCGAAGCTGAATGTTTATTTTGCCGAACGGAGTGAGGCAAATAATTCAGCTGAGCTACATAAAGTCACTTTTACTCCGAATAACATATACTTTTTTATCCGCAAACGTAAAAATAATTGGTAAAGATCGAAAGGAAAGATCAAACATAATTAGCATGTTAAAGAATAAGATAATCAGGACGCTATGCAAGTAAATGCTTTGCAAGTAATGGAACCATAACAACCCACATTTAATAAGCACATTTGGTAAAAATAAAAATGCCTAGGCACAAAAGTACAACTTTTACTCCATGTCTGAAAAGTAAAACTTTTACCTTTGACATTGAGTCATAAAAGTGTCACTTTTGTGACGTTTGCGGATAAAAAACATTTATTTAATTGTGAAAATTGAAATATAAGGTTATGTTACTTGTTCATAAATTTACTCGGAAATGTTGTAATTTGCATTTTAATTATTAACCACAGTTCTAAGGGTAAATAATCGTGTCTAAACGGTTGTATACTGCGATGATTGTAAATAGGTGTAATAGAGGGGGTAGAGTTTTATCGAATTCCAATATTAGATAGTATGCAAGTTCAAATAAAGTTGAAGAAGTTATATAATATGTTATGAGGAAAATATAGTATACGAATATAAACAGATGGTTTTTATACAACAAAACAGGTTTTATGGGGTTTGCACAATGATGTATTCATACAAGCATTGATCTATGGCAGTAGCATGTTAAAAAGGTCAACACGATACATATTAGTGTGTTAAAGATAAATAAGAAATTTTACATATAAATCAATATAATTAAGCAATTAAACACAACATATATTGATTACATGAAGTACAATAATCCTAATGTGTAGAACATGTATAATAATTGGTACAATACATAAAAGTCTGCGAAATATAAAAATGGTTATGGTACGAAGACGTTATGTTGGTAGATCATAGACTAAGTGTTTAAAAAGTGCTTAAGAAGTTAAGCTCCGAGTGGTATAGAGGTAGTCGACATACAGAGTGACCATGTTTCGCAAATATAGCATCAATTGAATATTCCGTGTAGCTCGGTTTATTACATTTTATTAAATCAGGCAGCTCCACTTTTGTTTGGGATTCATCATGTACGATCCCTCGTTCTTGTAACCAAGGTATCATTTCCATTTTTTTACTGCTAAAAGTTGGATGTTTAACTGCTAACGTGTTGTGATAACTTGCATTATCCATAACAATAACTGACTTTTCGAGCAAATTCGGTAATAACTGGTGCTCAATCCATCGTTCATAATTAATAAAGTTCATATCGTCGTGAAAATCACCTGTTTTTGAGCCCGATTTAAAAACCAAGAACGCATTATTGATAAATCCCATTTCACCACCAGCACATACTATTATAAGACGTTGACCTTTACCGATTGGACATTTTAAACCTTCATTGGAATCTTCTACCCAGGAATGTGGCGTTGTATGCGATGCGTGTATATATGTTTCATCTGTATACACAATGGGTCGCCCTGCTCTTCCATACTTTGTTATTGCTCGTATATAAGCACAACGTTAAGATCGTATATCGTATCATTCCATTAAACATTTACGATTGTCTCCGTTTTTGTCCATTTAAAACCTATTTTATTTAATAATCTTCTTAAAGACATTTCCTTCCCAGAGAAACCAATGGATTCGTCATCTTTAATAATATTGTAGATAGCATTGACGGTTGGTCGTCGTTTCTCCGTGACATGAAAATTGTGTACAATGCGTCTAATGACTTGTTCCCCACAATTATCGGCAAATGATCTTGGTGCGGTTTTTATTCTTTTATTGGAAGTCTTGAACGATTCTATTTCACCACGTTGAATTGCACTTCCTTCTCTAATAATTCTAACGACGGTACTTTTAGATACTCCAGTTGCTTTCACAACGATATCAAGAACGTTAACTGCAAAGAAATGTAATCGTGAAAAAGAGACAGATGTTAGTCGTACAATAATGACATACCTTCATTCATATTTTTATGAAACTGATAAACATTCCAAATAATTTCGCAGGCATCTCGCGATAAGACACACCGCTTCTTTGCTGGAATGAAAAATGATGTTCATTTTTTCACTGTTGACTGTTGCTATGGATCCAAAAGTCATCAAAAAGCAAACGACTCGGTTAATTTATTCTAGCGAATTAAACATTAAAATTCTGCCATTTCCACAGTTTTAATTATTTTAAGCTGAATTTGGTATTATTGCTAACGACAATTAGTGTTAATTATTTACCAAATCTCAGCTAAATGCAATTAGTTGCTTGGGCGCCACAACATATACAGTTTTTCTTAAAGTTTAAAAATTTTCATTTCTCTATTTATTTTTTTGTTTAACAGTAATTGAATCTCTATTCTCCGAAATGTCACTGAATTCGGGAAAAAAATTTCTCCGCCATCTTGGATTCTCCATTGTTAGAATTTCAAAACAAATGACACCACTGAATTGGTCACTCATGATATTAGTAGTAAAAGTGTCATTAGTTTCCAATTATCACGTACTGTTTCTGTAAAAACGTAAAAAAACTGATTCTGCAAAAGAAACTGTAGCACTCAAACGAAAAGCCGCAGAGAAAAAAAAATTATGTCAAAACATCTCCATTTGTTGCCCTCTACCCCCAGTCTTCAGATGTGCGTCTATCCCGGGACACCCTCAACATAGAGATTGAGGGTGGTAGCATAAAATGGTTAATTACACACGTTCTACCTCAAATGGGAAGAATTGGAAGGATATACAGTTTGACAAGTAATATAAACATAATCGCTAATCTTACAACAAATAAAAAAATTGGGTGGTGTGAGTGATTGGTATACTAACAAGGTAAGTTGCACCACGGTCTAGCTCAGCAAGGTACAATGCTTACGAAACTTACTATAGTTGAAAACTCATTATTTTCAAGTGTGAGGCAGGCAGGGATGTGTCTGTAGGTATAATCAGTAATGCATTTGCTTGTTTTTCCTTGTTGAACGCCACTCAATTTTACATGTTTGATACTTAAAATACAACAAAAATTGAGAAAGTTGTACATTAATAGCATAGGTAATCTGAATAACAGTAAACAGCTGTATTTATATGTATATTTAAGTAAACCGAAATGTCTGGACAATTCCAGCATAAAATATCTAAAACGGTATTTCTCGGAAAGCTTTACGATATGAAATAACTTCTTTAACACACAAGCTTATAATCTATCTTTACTTAAAATTCAAAAAGTAATATGGACAACACTGTCTCTAATAATAAAACGTATACTGACTTATGTCAACAAATATTACTTACTATCGGTTATGAACTCAAATGTTTTTATCTTAGAAACAGAAATCAGCTGTTTCATTATAACCGTATCAAAACAACACTATCCTCATTTGTTATTACCATAAACGTATTGGATTAAAAGGATACGTACTTACATTTCTCAACATAAATATAATGTATTAACTTTATTTTCGAACGAAAGTTTGAAAACTTCATTTTTTTTCTATACGATAAACACAGTATGGTAGACTGAGGTAATCTCCATTGTCTTCATTAACGTACAAACAACATAAACGAAATGTAGACCATGCTACAAAAGCAGGCAAACTAACAGTAAGTGGTAACGATACAAAGATATCCCCATTTTTAATTATTTAAGACAAAAATTGTCCCATAATGCACGCCATTTTTATGCACGTTAACATCCACCACGCCTTTTGTAAACGATACGAAATTAAGAGCTTTTCTTAACGCAATCGGTTTTCCTTAATGTAGAGGCGTACTGTTGGTCCCTATTAAATATAATATACACAACATGAAATATTACATACCGAGGCGGAAAGTGTTCAATTCCTGTCGAGAGAAGTATCGCCTGTCTAGAGATAGGGGAATGGTACTTTTACCGAGGTTTGTATACAATTTAATTCACAATTAAAGAACAAGCAACATTATACAGTTTAAATCAAAAAATTTTAGAACACATCCATCACGGCTTCTCCTTTAATATTGAAGATCGTGACAATGCGACTTTTAATTTTTACTTTAATCATAAGCCATAAATGTTATGCTTACTATTTTTCCACTGGTTTAGTCGTTACTTGTTATCAATAATTCACTTATTAAGTAAATATGCTTATTAAAGAAAACGTGTTGTTTGTTTCCACCTATCGCTTGCGTTCACTCGCCATCTACGCATGTGAGAAAAAAATGGTTGCATACTCTTGACCCTTTATTAAAATTGGTAAGTTGTCAATTTAACATTGCTAGTTTAAATCGATAGTAACTCCCCCACAGGTTGGAAAGTGGTCCATTACTGAACGCTTCATCTCATTACAGTCTCCCTTTTTTGTTATTACTGACCACTTAAAGTAAACCCGTCGAATCATTCAGTTTTCAACCTTTAAATAGTTAAAAAAAAACGGTATGTTACAAACTAATTCTTAATAAAAGCCTTTACATACTTTATACAGGGAGTAAAACTTAAAAAAGACAACGTATTAAGCTGGACAAAACGGTAGAAGAAACGGAAATTAATCAAACGTGTTAAGTTCGCATTTGCGCACAAAACAACAATAATTAATGTCTAAAATAACCTTTAAGTATATATACAGAGGCACTCGTATTTATGTACACTAAAGAGAAAATATCGAGAGATAACAAAAAAGATACCAACGTAATGTATATATATTTAACAATAATAACACAAATATCGAAACTTAAATTAAGGTAACGAACTAACGATAGCCAAGAATTGGCACGTTACAATCTGAAATCGAAAGCTATTGATTTTACAAATTACAGTATTAGTAGAATTAATCAGTAGTTTTTGAAAATGGTAGTAGTTCAATTAGTGGAGCTGTACTGATACTTGAACTATTTTATTCAACCTACATAAAGTGTTCTCTGTACATATACTATATTCAAAAACGAAACGAAACACAATTTACAATAAAACGTTCCTTGCTTTTTGCATCTAATGTGTCAGTTTATTAAATAAGTTACTACATGTGAATTAATCCTTCAAACATTTCAACAGAAAATTATTAACACCTTTAACATACTCATCTTTATAATGTGTAAAATGTTTAACATGTGGACTATCCTCAAACATTAATACTGAAACATCGACCCCTTTCATTTTACGTGTGTTGATAAAAGATTCAACATCCTAAAAAATAAGGTTGTAAAATAAAATAATCTATAAAACGCATAAGTTTTTATCTTAACACTTACTTTATAGTATATTAACTTATCCACTTTAGAATAAATAAAAAACTGTGGACATTTATTATCTTCTATCTTTAAATACTCCACAGGATCAGATTGATAATCATCGTGTACAAAAAAACTTTTTAATATCTACAAAAATTAATGTGTACATTTGTTTTTAATGAAAGTACTCACATCACATTCCCATATAAAAATTAGGAAACAAGTTACAATCGCAGCCATTAAAAAATTGTAAAGGAATCCACCTCCGATTATTGCAGATATAGCTCTAAAAAGGCTCATAAATCTCCTAGGTCCTGGACCTGAATCAAAAATAGCACCTGTAATCTATAGGGTCAATTAATTTCGGAGTGATGGAAATTATGAGAAACTTACGTGAATGGGTTTAGAACTACGATGTAGAGCTATTAAAAGGTTTTGGTATAAAAATGCACCACCATTTGAAAAGCAATGTATAATAATAGGATGATTTTCAAAATTCATATCTACTAACAATTTAACGATACGTTCACCTATTCGCTTTAATTCACTCCGTTTCCAAAATATAAATTTGACAGGTGCACAATATCGTAAAGTAATCAAGCTACAATCAAACTTTGGGGTGGTGAAATTAAGGTTGTGGGTTAACGTACCCGCCGTTTTCGTAAATTTGTGAATATTTTCTTAAATATCGGTCTTGACATCCGGCCCAACCAAAGAGTACAACGACTGGTGTTTTGGCTTTGTTAAAAATTGGGGTAACCTGATTGGGGGTCGGAAATTTTATGTAATATTCGAGAGTATCCTGTTCGCTTCCCATTTTCTTAGAATTTTTGGAGTTTTTTTATTTTCATAATGGTCAATAGTGGTTTGCAGTACAGAGTACAGTTTTGGTTGCTAAGAAACGTGACGTAAGCAGTTATTGACAAATATCCCCCCTCACAGCACAACTATTAAATTAGACGAATTCAATATTATGAATAAATCAAGATTTGGTTAATTAACATATTGGTTTCCGTGTTAGTAACTTAATTATTAATTCTTAATTAATTTAAAGCAAAATAATTGGAATCGATTTTTTGCGTTTAATCATCATTAGGGATTAGGGAAGGAGGTAGTGGTAAAGTGGGCATGCGCATTTGCCCATGTTCTTTTGTTACAAATATTCAAAAGTCATTGGTTGAAAGGAGAGAACAATATTTAATGTGTATCACATAAAAATGACAGATGAAGTCATATCCTGATTCCTTCCATTCTGTCATAAATCGTTGCGGGTAGAAGCTATAAGTGCACACTTCTTCATTTTTCTCGAATTTTCCCTCTTAATTACCTAATCATCAATCATGAGTGTACATATAACAAACATGGTAAGATTTTACATTAATTTAAGTAAAAATATTTAAAAAAAACGAGCAATTTAACCATTTTAGGCGTGGTTATAAAAATTTTCTTGAATGTGAGCGTTTTCTATCGACCTTATTCGGTTTTTCCCACTTAAAGTTTTGAAGGTTAATTTGTGAAAAGCGTCAATGTATTGATTATGTATTAAAATAAAAAATTGGTTAATTCTAGGATGATTTCAACACCAAATTGAAGGATGCAGGTGATACCTTAGTAGTTGTCGACTTCTTTGCGACTTGGTGTGGACCTTGCAAGATGATTGCCCCCAAATTAGAAGACTTGGCTAATGAACTTGGACAATCGATTTTAGTGCTTAAAGTCGATGTTGACGAATGTGAAGAAATTGCTACCGAATATAATATCTCATCGATGCCTACATTTATATTTTTCAAAAATTGTAAAGTTGTCACACAGTTTAGTGGGGCAAATTTCGATAAGCTTAAACAGCTTGTTGCAGAACATAAGTAGTAATTTATATTTATTTTTTTTTTTTGTATTGTTAAATATTTGTAAAATTTAAACTGTTGATAATTTTGGCAATCTTTATTTTTATGCATTTAAATCAAAAATGTTTAGAAGTGTAACGCAAAATTAGCAAGTTTCTAAGCTAACACGCTCATAGATTGCCTTAAATTTAGCACAATATTTTTGGCTATATTTGTGAAAATTTGTTACTGAATGAAGTAATAAAACCTGAATTGCACATATGTTGTTTTTATCTAAATCTGTTCTAATACAGATATTGAAGTGTGTATTACTATAATTAGATATGAATTAATCGTATCCCCTTGAGTAAACTGCTCAATATTTTTGAAATAAATTGCTTTATTGTCTATTTTTATTGACACTCAAAGCACGTATCTTGAAAATGATAACCCTTGTACAAGGTCATTTTAAATTTAATGAATCAAAAATGGAATTTTTTAATAAAAGTAGTTTTTTATATTATTAATGTGCTGTCAGTGCTACGACTCATTACATTCACTGAACATTGTATGATTCACTTTCTATGAATATGAAAAGAATTAACCAAATTATAATTTAATACACAGAAATAGAAACCTTAATTTTTTAACATTGTAATTAAAATATTGGTATAATTCACCACTCACTTGATACTTTATATGACGAAAACAATCATGCATTTTTTAACTCATTAATTTAGTTGCAATGTGAAATTAATGCTAGAGTAATTTAAATTATGGGAATGAATTTAATATTTATCAATACATATTAATCAACATTAGGTCTACATTACTCATATAAATTTTATGTCTCACACAACCGCAGTAATATAGCATTTTGTCTGCTTTATATATGCTTCATTTATTTGAAAAATTGCTTTGTTTTGATTGTGGGTTCGACTGTTCGTTGTTTTGCTTGTAAACCTTGTTCTAAATCACAAATTTGTGATATTAATTTTTCTAAATAAATACATATTAAATTGCTAGTAACAGTCTCATATTTTACAAACTAAGAGAATCTCATGAGGTCCACTCTCGATTTTCAAATTTTTTGTTTTAACTCATCTATATTTTACTTTTGATAGGTGTGTTGCTATGCCATTTGCAGAGGTGGGAAGTATCTTACTTTAAAGTATCTCGATACCGGTATCGAGATACTTTTTTATGAAAATAGCTAGGAATAAGACACATTTTTGAAATTGTATCGATATCTTACTTTCGATACTTTTTTATGTATCTTATTGAATTTTTAAAGATACCATTAAAAAAAAATGTTTGAAAACTGGAATGTATTGATTTAAAATTTTAGTGAACATCGTACGTTTATTTCGCTGCACTGTCACCTGCTGCGTTAAGCTTACTTTGTTCTCTTGTATTGTACATTTATACAGGTTGAATAAATAATGTAAGGAAGTGTCACGGTATTCTTTCTTATTTTTATTTTTTATTTACAATCCTTGAATGAAATAATGCACGTTACCTAATCTTCAATTAAGGTAGCATTTATTCTACCTAGATTCTACTTCGTCCACGTGTTTTTGTTTATTGCAGTATTTGTCGGAATATCTATAATCTTTTGAAATTTGCAAATCAAGTTTTAAAAATTTGTTTATTGCTTTTTAGTTCCTCTACAAAAATACCGACACTTCCTGTCGCTGGCTTAAGAATTCTTAAAAGGGCATGGATCTTTTTGTACTAATTTGCAGAAGTTAATTCATGCGTAGGTAGGTACATTAAATAAGTAGGTATTAGTTATTAACCCTAAATACAAGTTGGTATTGTACAGCACGTAATGTCTGAGTCAAATAAATCATACTTCTAAGGTACCGAATGTTGAAAATATATTCGTTTATAAATTTTAATAATACAAGCAATGTATACCTACTACAATTTAATCAGGCAAATAGTAAATACCTGTTATAGTAGGAAGTACGTAATACCTTTGCTCTGTAATAAAATTGAATATCTAATACAGATTCCGCAAAGAGATTAAAATTTCAAGATGTATATTTTTAAGATTTTAACAAAGCCGCTGCAAGGCTGTCATAATAAATACCAGCAATGCACTTATATTGTCATGCAATAATTCAATTTCCTGTTATTTATTTTATTATCTATGTCCATCTTTACAATAGTGTTTAGTTTTTAGGGACACAAAATGAATATTTATATATAAAAAATGTGAATATTGAAAACTTATGTAATTGTAGAAAAACGTAGTAATTAGGAAAAATTCGCAAAAAAATTCACGTTCTTACAAAATAAAAAAGGAAAAAACTAGTTCTTAAAAAAATAATGGGTTCACATCCCTTTTAAAACTTCGTTCCAAGTCTGTAAAAATTGGCTACTGTGTAAAAATAAACGCCATTAAGCAGATTACAGGAAAGCGATATAAAACGGTGATGATTCACCTTTTTGCGAATTTTAACAAAAGGATTTCAATATAGTACCTATAGTTAAATAATAAGCAGTACAATGTTATACCATTGACTTTAGTGTTAAAGTCAATGGTTATACCTACACATTTTACTTTACCCCATTGATCAGATTTCATTCTACTGATTGATGATTCAACCAATCACAGGAATATATACTGTGATGTAATTTACTTTAAAACGTTTTTGGGAAGTTGACGCACAGTTTCTTTACTAATTTAGGTGAGTAAAGAAGTAATTATTTTAAGAATACGGAGGTCATCTGTCTTGTTAACGTAACAATGGAAGGGAAAATTTTTTTACCGTGGGTGAGTTTATCAAACTATTTTTATATTTCTGAAAAGGACTTTTCCTTTAATTAAGGACTTATTTTTAAAATATAATACAGCTGTTCCATCTAGCGCAGCTGTCGAAAAATTATTTAGTACTAGTGGCCTGATTCTTAGTAAGAAAAGAGGCAAATTATCAGATACAAATTTAGAGAATTGTATTTTATTGAAAGGATCCTTAAATATATAAATTTAAAAAAAATGTAGTTTTTTAGTAGTTATCTTCATAGTATCCTCAATACTTTACATTGGGATTTAGTATCTTACTGAGGTATTGTTTTAGAAAAGGTATCTTACCTTCAAAAAGATACTTATTTCAGTCTAATATCTTATCTTATCTTAAGATGCTTTTGTAGAAGTATCTTCCCACCACTGGCCATTTGAATGATTCTTATAATCCAAGACCTTTAGGCTGAGAGGACTATGCTTCTATGTTATGAAAAATAAAAGACCACTCAAATACGGATATTTTGATACCAATAGATTCGTCTTGATAAATAAAACAAAGTCATAAGGAATTAATCATAAAGCCTTGTCGGTTATCTGTACTGGGATAGTTTTGTTGAGAAATTTTCATACAAGCTCGCTTCATACGATGTTTTTTCTTCAGCTACAGCAAACTGTTACAAAATTTTACATAGTGACCTACTACATAGGTGATCCATTGCCATTGAAACAATTTGAAATACCTTAGCTTTCTGCTCTACTATCATTTTAATGGTATTGATCATATCATCACCGATCAAATCAAATCTTTTATTTCTATATAAAAATCCAGTGCCACAGCTAGAGTATTTGGCGCCTGGTGCGAAAGTTGAAATGTCCACCTTTGATGACATTTTTTTAGAAAAAAAAAGGATGGATGAAAAGGTTTAGATATGCGAACCTTCAAAATAAGACGTAAATTCGAAATAACTTCAACTTGCTAAAACTTCGTTCACAAGAAGCTACAGAAACTGGCATAGTTAAAAAAATATGCAAAGCTGCTTCGACATTTGGATACACATTTTGAAGTTCGTAATTGTGAATAAGACCAACCATTTGAGGAGTAACAGTCCTCAAATCGTTGTTTTCAAATAACGTTGTAGCTTGCGATTTAAAACTTTCAATTTCGAAGCAAAACTCTGCAGGGTCTAGGGAAAAGTGGAGTAATGGTGTGCGGTGGGGAACCGTGCCCACCATTAAAACTCCTATTACGCGGTATTCTAAGAGATCCCGCCCCACTCAAGATAAGCAGTAGCATGCATATAGTCTCTGAAGCGATCAATCGCAATGCCAGTTGAGTTTTTAACTTAGTGAAAGGCAGAAATGTGCATCTGAGGTTTTTTTACTATTTTCCACGTTTAAAAATTAAGGCCGTGAGTACGTAAATCTTAACCAATTGTTTTGAATTCATCATATTCTTAAAGTGTATGATTTGCTGCATACATGCATGAATTTTTGTTGCATTTAAATAAGTAATTTTTGTGGGATGATTTAATTACATTTTTAAATCAAAGTGGGGTAACCATGCGTCAAATTGCACACGGTTCCAAAATATGTCTTGCATTTTCAGATGCCGCGAAATTATGTTTGAAAGACTGAAATCCATAAATATAGTGAAGAACTACTGGAGACTGTACAGAATTTTTTTGTATGATTGTGGACTTGAACAGGCTAAATTAGGCCTATCGTGTTAAAACACTCAGGAACACTTAGGAGGATGGATAGAAGGATAATGAATTGCCAATAGATGCCTATGAACAGCTACCTTCAATTTTCTCATATCATAAGTGAGAGGAAAACAGGAACTAGGGAGATCATTTCAAAGTTTAGAAGCCGTGTAGAAAAATGAGGATTGCGCCCGTTTGGTACGACAAGTGGAGATTTGTACTGCATACTGATGATGTGAATGAGCGAACCAAGTATTTCACGCAAAGATAGCCCGAGATGGTATCAAAGAATATAATTCAGCAGCACAATAGCCGTTGTAATAACGATAATACAAAGAAAGAACTGAAACCATCCTTCTATGCTCAAGGGACTGTATGTGAGACGTTAAGGACGGGTCATTTATAAGCCTAATCGCTCTCTTTTGAATACGATCAACGATATCGAGAGCGTATTGGGGAGCACTAACCCAAAGGTGAGAATTATATTCCAGATGAGGCCGAATTTGGGCCTTATACAGCAGAAGGAGTTGTCGAGAGGTAAAGTACTGCTCAGATCTGTACAAAAAGCCTATTTTACGAGCAGCTGTTTTGGTAGCTGACAGAAGATGGTCAACCTATGAGAGATTTGAAGATACAGTCATACCCAGCAGAGTAATATAGTCTGAAAACTTAAGAACTGAGCCATTCATACTTACAACAGGAAATGATCGATCTTTTTTGGCGGACATAAGGCAACACTGAGTTTTGTTAACATTAAATTTAACTAGATTATTGCTTCCCCAATCGAGAATACGTTGAACGTCTTTGTTGATTAAATTTGCCATTTCAGCTTTAATTTCTTGATTTGACATAGAAGGTGAATTATCACTATGAGTAGACTGAGATGAACTACAGTGAAGAGTGCTATCGTCATCAAAGCAATGGATGGGGTTAGTTGTTGAAGAAATAAGGTCATTTATGTACAGTAGAAAAAGTGTAGGCGCTATAACGGATCCCTGTGGTACGCCCGCGTTAATGCTAACTTCTTTTGAAAAAAAGCATCAACTATGACACGTATTCGTCTTTTATCAAGGAAACTAGAAACCCAGTTGATGAGCGTATCATTTAACCCAAACGAGGTGAGTTTGGCAAGTAAACACTTATGCCATACTTGGTCAAATGCCTTTGAGATATCTAAAGCGACTACAACTGTTTCACCGGACTGCTCTACTGTGTTGTTTCAAACTTGGGTCACATATGAAAGAAGATCGCCTGTTGAACGACTTTGCCTAAACCCATATTGGTGGTCACTAAGGAGTTTGTTAGTTTCAAGGAACGTGAGCAGTTGCTGATTGATGGCTTTTTCCATGATTTTAGATAAAATGGAAGTGATGGCAATTGGTCGGTAATTTCAGGGATTGGTCTTATCACCTTTTTTGGGAATAGGTTGAACATTTGCTAACTTCCATGATGAAGGGAATTCCCCAGAAGACGTAGAGATCGTATAGAGCTTAGATAGGACTGGTACTAGTTCGGGGGACCATTTCCTTAAGACAATAGCTGGGATACCGTCTGAGCCAGTCTCCTTATTGAGATCAAGCCTACTGATGATCGATTCCAAGAGCTTGTACCGAAAATGAATTGGTTTCATAGCGTATGAAGAAGAGTTAACTAGGGGCACATCTTTTCCAGAATCATTGAGACACGAGTTTGATGCAAACAAATCCACAAATACGTTGGCTTTGTCTACAGAATCGGCAACTACCGATCTGTCAATAGATGTCAGGGGGGGAAATGAAGATGTTCGAAAGTTTTTACTAATGGCTTTAGCTAAAGGTCAAAATTTACGACTGCCTAAAGGAGATGAGCTAGTTCATTGCATTTTCGTTGTTCGAACAACTTTTCAGTTTTAGTGATGACACTTTTGCAGATATTTCTAGCACCAACGTATTCTACATGACTGTCAACCGATTTATTAGATTTCCATTTATTGTAACATGTATTTTTTTAAAGGTATTGCATCAGCACAAGCCTTATTGAACCAGGGTTGGGAACGTGAATGACCTATACGGTACTGTTTTTTGGGAATGTATAACTCCATTCCCATGAGGATGACTTCAGATACTGAAAGAGCGATGTCCGAAGAAGAGGACGACTTAAAACAATATTCACGCCATTGAAAGGTTGCAAAGAAATCCCGTAAATCACTCCATCGAGCTGACTTAAAACACCACAAGGTTCTATCGGTTTTGCGAACAACAGTGGAATTAGGTATAGTAGAAATGATTTTTATTAGACAATGGTCGGAAAGACCTAAAGGCGAAAGAACGGAAGTTTTATAAACAAGAGGGTTTGATGTAAGAGAGAGATCTAGAAGATGTGGATTATGGTTAGGGTTATCAGGGATTCTTGTGGGTTCAGAAATCATTTGTGTGAGATCACATGAAATAGCAAATGTTTCTGCACTATGACCAGCGGGGTTTGTAGTAGATGAAAATTGAAGCCAATTAGAGTTATGAACATTGAAATCGCCTACAAATGAGACATCGCAAGATGGAAACTGAGACAGGAGATAGTCAACTTTCATATTAAGGTAATAGAAGAAGTCTTGAAAGTTGCTGTCATTAGGAGACCTATAAATGCAACAGTAGAATTTTACAAAATTGGGACCAGAATGTTTAAACCAAATCACGTAAAAATTTTTATTTTCTAAGGAAGAAACCCTCTTGCAAGCAATTCTGTCCTTGATGTACGCACATACGCCTCCTTTATATCGAAAGTTAGAGTGAAGATGGTATTGAGGAAATTGCAAGTCGGGTGACTCGGAGGTTTCAGAAGAGACTTGTGTTTCAGATAGAAACAAAATATCAGGTTGTAATTGTTCAAGATGTTGCTAAATAGCATTAAGATTAGACCTGATACCGAGGATGTTGCAGTAGTGAATGCAATAAGAAATGATGGGAGGAAAATAAGGGAAGTTGGAAGATCGTATGGTATTCCTGAATCAACTCTTAGAAAAAAAGCTTTCTCTTAATCAACTAAAAATCCCACATCTGGGTCGAAAGGCGATTTGAACGGCAGAAATGGAAGCCGAGTTAATCGAGTATATTCTAGCTCTTGCAAAATTGCTTTACAGCGTAACGCCCAAGAATCTGAGACAGTTGGCGTTTAGTTATGCTGAAGAGAAAAAATACCACATAATTTCAATAAGGAAAGTCAGTTAGCAGGAAAATGGTTGTATGGATTCTTAAGGCGAAATTCTAAAATATCGTTGTTGAGACAGCCTGCGGGGACTAGCCTTAATCGAATTGCAGCATTTAATGGGGACGACTTAAAACTTTACTATTCGAATCTCTTGAAACTTTAAATTTGAGGCGAACAAAATATTTAGCATGGACGAGGTGTTAAAAAAGTAGGAGTAGCCATTTCGGGCGAAAGAGGAAGAACTATTACAGCTGTATTTTGTACGAGTGCTGCAAGAAACTACATTGCCCCTATGTTGATTTACTCTAGACAGAGAATGGCTCCTGCTCTGCAAAAAAATGGACCGATTGGTACCAGTTACAAATTTTTCTTGATTGGCTATCGCACTTCGAAAAACAGGCAAAACCCAGGTTAAATGACCCGATTCTTCTTGTCCATGACAATCATTCTAGTCATATGTCCACAGAGGCATACGACTTCTTCAACCCCTCAACTGAACCTTCTTTACCCATTTAAAAAATGCGTTGTACAGGGAGTATGATATTTATCTGACTACAACAGGCCATGAAAAAATTACTGAATATGACGTAGCTGAGATGTTAAATAAAGCGTTCATGAAAGTCGCATCGTTGGAGAAAGCAGCTTCGGGATTTCGTTCTAGCCAGCTAAATGAGGCAGTTTGTTGTAGAAGGTTCTCCCGAACGTAGCACTTCCAATTTACGAACACCTGCAGCTCGTCCACTTCTAAAAATAATTCCTAAATATGAACGTATACCCAAGAGACAACCACATGCTCTACCTGTTCAAGATCATCTACCATCTACCTTTGGACAAGACCACCTATTATCCACATCTACATTGAATAACTCGTTCTTTCAGTTTGCTCCCATTCCAAGGAAAACAGAATAAAAAGTTTCTCGTTCGAAACAACATTCAGAAATATTAACCCATGAAGGAAAGATTAGAAGAAGCTTAAGTAAAGAAAAGGAAAAAGAAACGAAGAAAAATATAAAATTAAAAAGTGTCCAAACATTTCGAAAGAAAAATATTAAGGAAGGTAAAAAGAAAATGAAAAGGGATCCAACACCCAAAACCTGATGCATAAGAACGTGGTGTTGAAAACAACATAGAGAGCGCTTATTTCTCGATCCCACCTCTCACCTTCTATAGAAATGCTAAAGGAAAGAAAACTATAAAAGAAAATGTTGCAAGAAATACAGTTAAAAAACGCATCTGCCAGTCTCCGGAGATTAAAAGAGGGAAGAAAAAGAAACCATCAACACCTGAATGATCTGAGATATCTGACATTTGTGACGATGATGGGTTAGATGATATCAACCCCTACTATGTTGTTACGGTAACTTTCGATGACAACAAAATTTAAAATGCAAAGGCTCGGTGGCTCAGTACAAGTAGGCAAACATTGGTGGTGGGCTGGTAAATCTAGAATTTTAAGTATGATGTTGTGAGCAATAATTGAGTAAAGAATAGTGAAGAGAATGCACGCCACGTATTTCTTGGGTAGTTGTCGTTATAGTTATAGCTTCTAGTTTGAAATACGAAGAACTAATAGCTTATAGGTGAGTGACAAATAAGTAAGCAAAATGGGGTTAACTAAATTATAATGAACTTCAAAATAAATGGTAACTGCATGAATATATAAATTCGACAAATAAGAGGGGTAGATTGTAATACAAAGGTTAAGTTAAATATTGAGTTAATATAACAAGAATGATTGAATCCAATTTACCTTATATGAACTTTTAAGCAAAATGTGCAAAATCAGTTACGTTACCGTTCCAAAATATTTAGGATTCGGTTTACTCGAGGTGAGCAAGCGATTAAGTACATCAATAATCTTACCTGAATAACTATCCTTCGGTGTCGTTTCCTTGCGCAAGTAACGTGGGCCGAAACAATACGAGCTAGATGGAAAAAAAACAATAACAAATCGGACCATAAGCAATAGGTTGGTCCGAGAAATGAATACGTTAATTACTTAATGATTATCGACAGGTTCGAATACTGGAGTTAAGACAATAAATTATGTTTGAATAGGCAAGCAAGTAGTTCAAGGTAAATGTGATTTACAAATTTAGTAACAATTCAAGCTTAAGAATATGAATTTAGAATAGAAATAAATAGGCAAATAGTTACAGTTAGATTTTGAAATATAAATTATGACTGTACAGTATAGATGGCGTAAAACGCAATCTTTGAACTTAAGGAAGTAAAATGAGAATTTACTAAAATGAATAATTTCGGCTGGGCAAGTTACTTAATAATTGAATAGTAAATTATTAGTAATCTTGAGGTGAAAGGATTGCAGTTTTACTGGTTGTAGTTGGTTGAAATTGAATTTCTTCGGTCGAAGCTGAATCGATGGAAAATTAAGATGGCAGCGGCGTTGTTGGATGATGACGGCGTTGGATGACGTAGCGAAGTAGTAGAAAAGTAGACAAAACACGTAGTAAAACGCTACTGAAGATAATAGGACATTAGGTGACGAAATTATACAAAAAGGAGTACTGACCTTGTAAGCTGGTAGCCACAAGTGTTTAAGTAGATATTAAAAAAACAACACTCTTGAATGCTTTAAAGACTTAAATATCACGTTAATTAAGTGACGAGTACTAGCATAAGGTTCAGGCACAAAACTATTTGGTCGTTGAACGATGAATCCGGAAATATCCGTTTTTATAAGAAAATCGCGTCAAACGCGAATAGTGGTTCAAGTGAGTAGCGAATTAACAACTTTTCTAGGCACACTAACGGGCAGAAAACAAAAACTAAAAAAAAACGGAAGCAAGGGTTCGAGACTAACCAACACAATTGCACCAATAGGAATTAAGTAAAATGTATTTGTACGCCATCCGACGGTAAAAGTAAAGACGAATGATTCCATAGAGTAGAGATTATAGAAATGTAACCAATTTATATAAGAGAACATAACAATGTTCCATAGGATACAGAACCTGACAAGCAGACAGATTTATTTTGCATATGTAGAGCACAGGGAAAAGACGAACTATGGTACCGATGTGTTGCATGCGGCATATGGAACCACGCGGCATGTACCGGTGAAGGTAGTCCTGAATACCATATTTGCGACTTTTGTCAACCTTAAACCGACTCAATGTTATTTATGTTCACTCGATTAAATAATTTTTCTACTTGCATACTTTGTTCTTATACTACCTACTTGGTCCACCCTACTTGAATTTTCCAAACTACCGCGCACTATTCCCCATCTAGTGCGCACAGTTGCCCCATGGGGTGGGAAACGATGCGCAAATGTAATGTTTTACTTTTTTAAATTGTATATAATTATATGAAAAATTAATCGAGTATCGGAATATATACTGAAAGTAGAATAGTTAGTGGTTCTATTAACTTTTGTATTTTGATTTTTTTACTTAAAAGTTGACCTTTACAACAATTCACGCTTAAGTCCGCACCATTCCCCACTTTCCTCTACGTCTTCAAAATAGTTTAATGAAAAGTCTGAAGCACTTTTAACCAATAGATCAGTTGAGATATTAAATAAAGTTTTGCCAGTCAAAAAATTAAAGTCTGAACAAATGCTGTCCAATGCTTCAAATCGTGTTCGAAATTGTGTTAAAACCAAGCCATAAACTATATTGCATTCATTGATAAACAATTTATTGTTTTAAAATGTATAATCTTCATCAGCCCGTTCTTCGGGGTCTAGTCGTTTCATTTTCTTCTACGAGTGGCGCTTGCGACGGGAAGATTTAGAAAATGCTGTTTCACACCTATCGCTTCTTAGGTTTTCAATAGATAATAACAAACCTTTTAATATGTTTGATGCAACATCAAGAGATACAGTTTTATTTTGAAGAGCAACGTTAACCCAAACAATTAACAAACAAATAAATTTGTAATCAATTTGTTTAATTAAGCTTCTAAGCTCCTGAAATGAAAATTTTGTGGCATTTTAAACATATATGAATTTGATCACTTAATATTTTAACAGCTCTATTTTTAGATGGCATTGGGTGGCGCAATGCCCTTTTAAAGAAACCTTTATTAAGTTTTCCCATCTTGAAGTAGAGCTTGAAAAATAGGTGAAAAAGTTCTCAACTTTAGCAAAACAAGTAAACATTGTTAGAAGCATGAACTCGTATTGGATTTAGGGTATGTGCCGCACAAGGCACATACCTTGAAAATTTGTTTGGTCTGTATGTATTTTCCTGCCATATTAGCCCCATTATGGTACTCTTGGCCCTTACAATTCATAATATTTAATCATCTGACTCTAAATTTTCTAGTACTTCTCTTGATAGTTCTTCCTCAGTTTTTTCATTTGTTTCAATAAAATCAATACACCCTTCTTCTACAATATCTGCTTTATCTGTTTAACGTATTTTAAAATTGGTGACATTTGTTCTTGTCGTGACGAATCTGGAGCACAATCAAATAAAATAGAAAAATATTTAGCATCTTTTACTTGATAATTTTATTTCTCACTTTTTCTCCAATTAAGTTTATAATTTCGTTTTGTATTTCCCAAGACAAGTAACTTACAGTGTAACAAACCTTTTTGAGTTGTATTAAAATATACCATAATTTAGGCAACTTCGTTCATTTTTGTCATGTAAATTGCATACCTTAGTGGCTGAAAATGTATACGTTTAAATAATTTAAAGTGGGGTAGTACGCGCATTTCGTCTTGCACATTGAGTTCATGCGCAAACATCTATTTTGAAGTCGTTGTTGTTACGATATGAAAGAAAAAAGCGTCCATTTTTGCTCTTGATTATTTATTAAAAAGTGTCGTAAAATTTACGGTAAGAGCTATTTACACCTATTTTTCTTTGTCTATTATATTTATCCTGTTTAGGCGCTTTTATTTTTACTTTTATTACGTTACATTTTCCTATTACGTAATTTCATTGTATTATTACGTTTCAATTTAACGACGATGACACAATAGAAGTTGTTGCTATGCTGAAAATTATAAATAAATGGTACATTAACCCATTTAAATCAACCAACTTTGGCTTTTTGTAAAAGAATTTATTCATTTGGGATCAACGAATATCAAAACTCTTTATATTTCCATTTCAAGATTGATTGCCCAACCAAAATTGAAAGCGTGGCTTCGTCAGCACATCTTATGAGTAACAGTAGACCTGTAACAACCAAAATTTTAAAGTACAACAGGTATTTCATTTCTAATTATTAGTATAAGGTATTTTTTAAGTTACTAACATTCGTATTAAGATTTTCTAATTTATAATTTGTCTTAAAGATTTTATAATAAACTTTGTTATTGTTTTCAATTTCACTTTTATTACATTTACGGTTTACTTGTTTTCCATAAAATAAGTTGGCGGCCGAGGTATTTTAACATTTATTTACAGGTTGAAGTTACATTTTTTTTGTAAAGCGAACATGTTTAACCACACACACACATTTTCTAATTACAGCAAATCAAAGTTTAAGAACATGGACCCCATTAACCACTGGCTGAACTGAAGGCACAAAATCTTCTATTTATTATTAGGGGTGAAATTATTAATAACAACCAATACACCCTATTATTAATTTTTTATTACAACAGGATACTTTTTAGATTTGATATTTTCTATATGCTGAGCAATAATTGGGTCGTAATGTCCTGTAAATTCAAATAAATTAAAAAAAATTCCACAATTACGATCCCTTATTGCATTGGATGATCCCCTAAATTCAAGATTATTGGTAGCACAAAATAGTACACAATCAATAATTACTCTTAAAATTGTACACCATTTTTTGGTTTCAGATTAAGGCTTTTTTCCAAATGATCAGCAATTGTTGTATTTAAAGAAATACTTTTTCTAAAGTCTATCCAACTTATATACGATTTTCTATGTTCAGGACTATTTTCGTGATTAGGTAGCCGTGGACTTAAATGCCGCCAATCATTAAACCCCTTAAATTTATCTGAAAACCCTGATTTTTTTGTCTTTTGAAAATAGCAAGCACGAAAAACAAAATAAACAGTTTTTAGACGTGCTATACAGTGTGATCCAAAGTAGAGGGACCATTCAATAGCTTCTTTATTTTACGATATATAAAAAAAAAGTTAAATTATTTTTTGTTTAGGGCCATGTGCTACATTTAATAGGGCTATCAAATATTTTTTTTCATTTCCGGTTAAACCGGAAACGAACACAACTATTGTTTTTAAATGACATCCTGTATATTTTTTTAGACTATCTGATTCCTCATTATTTTTTCTTTCTGTAAATATAAAATTTTATGGGTATTATATCAGAAAATTTTGTTGCAAATCGCAAAAAAACTGTTTGAAGGAGTACAAGATCACTATTTAAAAAACAAAATAGTTATTGCCATGGAAAACGGAAACAACTGCTTTGTGAAGTTGTTTCAGATTGTTTCACATCTTTCAAAATTAGTTTTTATATGTAATTACTTAAGCTGTGACGGCATTTATAATTACAACGTTATTGTATGCAATTATTAGGCAACTACATAATGAATAATAGTGAAAAGGTCGATTTAATGTTAATATTTGGCGTGTATAATCGCAACGCAAGATGATCAATCGCACTCTATGCAGAAGGATTTCCTGAAGGTATCACCATCCACATACTTACTTACACAAAATTGAAAATTCATTAAGGCAACATGGAGCATTTCTTGGGTAAAAATCCAAAATAGGAACCCAGAGAAATAACCCGATAAACGAAGAACGAGAATTGCAGAGTTTAGCGTATGTTCGACTACATCCACGTTCGTCTATTAGGCATGTAGCTCAGGAAGTAGGAACATTATTTGGATATGTTCAGAGGACATTAAAAAAACACAAGCTGTACCCCTATAAACCAAATTTATTGCAATACCTACATCCAGCAGATCCCGAACGCCGATTAACATTTATTGCGTGGTTAGTGGAACAACTGGAAGATGACCGACGCATTTTAGACAGAATTTTGTGGACCGACGAAGCAAAATTTATCAATAATGGTGTTATCAACAAACAAAATAATCGTTTCTGGTCGGACGAGAACCCATATTGGACATTAAATACAAACCATCAAACCGTTTGGGGTACTAACGTTTGGTGCGGTTTAATAGGAGACAGATTATTGGGACCTTATTTTATGGCCCAACTCTCACTGCAAGAGGATTTCTTCATTTTTTAAATACTGAGCTTTTGACCATGTTAGAAGATTTTCCACTAGCATTGCGGCGAAGTATGTACTTTCAGTTGGACGGAGCGCCAGCTCATACTAGTAACATTGTTAGTGAATATCTAAACGAAACCTTTAATTGGCGTTTAATTGCCACCCATGGATCAGTGGAAAGGTCGCCAAGATCGCCTGATAATACACATCTGGACTATTTCTTATGGGCCTATCTTAAGACACTAGTCCATGCAGATCCGCTACAAAATGTAGAGGATTTAAAAAACAAAATCCGGTTGGCTTGTATGCAGTTAACACCCAATGTGATACATAGACTCATCATGAACTTCTAAAGCGGCTAGAGGCATGTGTTGCACAAAATGGTGGTAATTTTGAACAATTTATAAAATAATTTTCCTGCACACCATCTTCGTAGTTAAAAAATACCTGCTTAATACTTGTTGAATTTTGTATTTTGTTTATGTACCCGTTTCCAGATTTCTTACTATTCTAATAAATACTAATAATAAAAGCAGTTGTTTACGTTTTCCATGGCAATTGCTATTTTGTTTTTTAAATAGAAAAAGTAATGAGGAATCAGATAGTCTAAAAAAATATACAGGGTGTCATTTAAAAAACAATAGTTGTGTTCGTTTCCGGTTTAACCGGAAATGAAAAAAATATTTGATAACCCTATTAAATGTAGCACATGGCCGTAAACAAAAAATAATTTAACTTTTTTTTATATATCGTAAAATAAAGAAGTTATTGAATGGTCCCTCTACTTTGGATCACACTGTATATTAGCCACTGCCGTAAATTTTTTCGCCGTTAGGTAAATTCTTGAATAACCATTTAGAATTGAAACTTCTCCCATCTTCTGGACAAGGTGAAAATTTTTCTTGATTTGGTTTTGGCCCGCATACTGTCATGTAATGAATCATTTGTTCAGTTAATAACAGCCATTTAACAGGATCTTCGAAAATGTTAATTGAGTCATCATCCTGTGTTATTTCTGTTTCAGTTTCTTCTTGCTCTTTCTAGTCTCAGTGGCAATTTCAGTTTCATCAACATCAAGACTAAGATTGGAAATTTCTGTTTTATTTTGGTTATCTTTGTTGTCGCTTTCCATTTGTACGTGTATGTTTTCGTAATAAAGTTCGTTTTAGTATTTATTTTCGCTGTCATTATAAATATTTTCAATTAGAGTTTCATTTTCGTTATTTTTGGTCGCATTATGGGTATCTTGTGTTACTTCTTTGACATTATCTATTTCTTGTTCTTCTCTTACAGTTTCATTTTCAACTCCTTCTTCTACAGAACTAGAGCTGTTTCCAACGCTTTTTCTTTTTTTTGAAGGTTTTGTCAACCAGATTATTTTTATGAGGTTTCATTTTGATTTAGCAACACTAAATTGAACTGAACACTGCCATACAATCCAAAACACATTATTGTTTGTTAATTTATTAATAGAACATACAGGGTGCCCAAAGTGTATGGAATAATGGTTCTGCAGCCGTAACCGTACGATTTATCACAAAACGTTTAAGGTCAGAGTTGTTTGACGAAATAATACGCACGTTGTTCATATGTCAAAAAATATTTTGTTGTCAATTATGAGATTGACGTCATTGGCATGTTTTTCACGACTTTTATTCCTCTTTCAATTGTCAAAATGACAGGATAAAAATTTTGATACCTTACAAAAGAAAATTTTTGAGAAAAAAATATTGAAAGTTAGAGAAGATAAATTTTACTACTAACAAAAACACATAAAAAACTAAAGCACAACTCAAATCATTAAGGATTAAGGATATAAATATACACATATTGAAATGCTATATAATCTGCTAGTGTAGTGTTTTTGTGCGATCGTTCATATTTGTCAACTTACTGTCACTGTTTTGACAACAGTTGCTGGCATTTTCTGTTTAATGAGTCTAACTGAACGGTAAGTAATTTACTTACCGTTTAGCGAACAGTAAGTGAAATTCATAACCTTGATTAGCAGAATTTCTGACAATTATTTTACAACTGTCACATTAACATTCAGGTTACTAAGGAAACAATACATACGCTTGTGGCTCGGCTTGTGGTCATCTTTTAAGCAGGATAAAATAAAATGTGTTTTGCCTACATTTTACCATCAAGTGTATTGTTGATCGCAAAAAAAATAGCATAAGCATTTCGAATAGTAAGGAGTTCACCGATCTCCTCCAATATTGGCGACTTCGCTTAGCTCAGTCGCCAAACGTTGTCGTCGATCGGTAAACTGTCCTTACTGTTCTTAATACTTAATATACTATTACTTATTTTACAAATTCAAAATTTTTTGTTTTACTTCACCCATCTATTTTTTATTTTTGGTAGGTGTGTTGGTATGGCATTTGAATGATTCTTATAATTGAAGACTTTTAGGCTGTAATTTTAGATGTAATCATCATGTGGTTTACCATCAGTAGTCATAAGGGATTAATGACAAAGCCTTGTCGGTTATCTGTACTTGCGAGTTGTATTAGGAAACTTTCACACAAGTTTGCTTCATATGACGTTTTTTGTTTAGCTTCAGCAAACGGTTACAAAGTTTTACATAGTAACCTGCTACCTAGGAGATCCATTGCGGTGGAACAATTTGCAGCACAATTTGAAATACCTATTCTTCAGCCTTCTGCTTTAGTAGCATTCTAATGACATCAATGATATCCCCATCGTTTCATTATTGATGAAATAAAATCTTTTATTTCTATATAAAAACACTATTTTATGTAACAGTGTATATTTTTCATGCGGTATACAGGGTGTGGCGCGAAGAGTTTTGATTAAAAGTAATGGCGAATACAGTTATGTTAAAAATCTGAAATTACGAAGCTGTAGGTTTTGGATGACGCTGAGTTCAAATATAATATTGTCCTGAATGTGGTACTTCCGGTTATACCGGAAGTAGGCTTCAACTTTGTTATTTTAAATGGAACCTAATATTTTTATTTTATTTTCTAATTCTACACGAAATTCTAGATAAAATTTGTGCACAATGTCCTATACTAAAAATGAAGTATTTTCGAGGTATTTCGATTTTTTTTTAAATTTTGAAAAAATCTTAGTCCGCATTGAATAACGATATCTCCATTAATAACGAAGCTAGTGACGTGAAATTGTAACAAATAAACAACAAGCGCTTACCCGTTAACTCCACATATACATCTCATTGATATTTCATACAGGGTGTTTTAAACGACAAAGGAAGATATGATGCAGAGAGTCTTACTTGCTTTTAATTCTCTAACATCCGACCATATTTCCAGAATTACAAGACATAACTTAATGAAAAGGATTCATAAATGTTTAGAAGTAGATGGTGCTAATTTTGAACACTTATTATAAAACTTTATTTGTTTAATATTACATTTAGTTATTTTTATTTGTAAGTTATCTAATTAAATGAATACAAAATACCTAGTCAACGTTTTTAAAGAGATCCACAATTAATAAGCCTTTCAGGCTATTGGTTACTTTTCAGAATTAATAACTTATGAAAAAACAACAAAATATCACCTTAAATAATGGAAATCATGGCCTACCCTTTACTAATGTTGAAATAATTAAGTGTTGTTATGTTTTAACTAAGATAATGAAATATCTCAAAAGTGGTTGGATTTAAGTATAGCGAATACTGATACAAAACGAATTGACTTAAAAAAATACAGCGGAAAATGTAATAAAATAAAATAAAATGTTCTATTTAAAGTAAGCAACTTATAAATGATTTAAATTGTGCATGTTGGCGGCTAAGTTTAAAACACCCTGTATGAAATATCAATGAGATGGATATATGGAGTTAACGGGCAAGCGCTTGTTGTTTATTGGTTACAATTTTACGTCACTAGCTTCGTTATTAATGGAGATATCGTTATTCAATGTGGACTAGGATTTTTTCAAAATTTAAAAAAAAATCGAAATATCTCGAAAATACTTCATTTTTAGTATAGGACATTGTGCACAAATTTTATCTAGAATTTCATGTAGAATTCGAAAATAAAATAAAAAATATTGGGTTCTATTTAAAATAACAAAGTTGACGTCTACTTCCGGTATAACCGGAAGTGCACATTCAGGACAATATTAGCGTCATCCAAAACATACAGCTTCGTAATTTCAAATTTTTAACATAACTGTATCCGCCATTACTTTTAATCAAAACTCTTCGCGCCACACCCTGTATATTAGTAAGGTGAAGTGGGTAAATGTAATATATAGATAGATATCTAGATATTTATTTAGCATACATGTTTAGCTACATTTAACATACATGAATTTTATATTTCTCTTTACTTTAACACACATAAGAGAATATAAAATAAAAGAAACCAGAAAACAAAAAATGAACAATCTATAACACTTATTTCTTAACATTGAACATAATATATATGCACAAAAGAATAAGAAAAGATAGTACACTCATACATACACCCTATGCCTTAACCCTTAACCCGAAACATAGTACTTTTAGTGTTAATGCGAAACATATGGTCTATTGGACCAAGATAAGTAAAAACTGAAATAAAACAAAAACAAATATAATATTTCTTTAAAAAATGCAAGATTTATTACGTATAAACAAACAACCGAAGAAACATACATACTCCAAGATAAAACAAAAAATATGATCCAAGTACTAATTTTGAAGACAGGTAACGCAAACCTTTCTGATACACTCCAAACAAATAGCCTTTGATCAACGGACACATCCATCATTTGTCTTCTTAATTTTCGATGATGGACAAATGCTACACAATTTTCTTTTCGGAAGTGTATCATCTGGCACATTGTTGTCTATATTCTCGATAGGCAGATAGGAATTTATTCCCAAAAAAATCTCTATATCCTTCCTTATGTCTCGAGGAAGATTTGTTTTCAGTCTTTGCCTTAGATCAGGCTGAAGTAGTTCAAAAGCTAAACTTTTTACAAATTTGAAACGAGAAAGTAATTTTTGTTAGCTTGGAATTCCAAAGGAATTTCTAGCTTGTTTTTTTTTAATGTACCCACATAAGTGAGATTACGTTTTTTCAACTCATTGACTAACTCTATTGAAGAAAAATAGTTGTCAGCGATAATATTAACACGGCCAGCTTCGCTAGGTCTTCCTCTATCCATGCTCACTATAAAATTACAAATTATGTTCATTAATACAAAATATAAAATACCTTATTGTTCATCAATACACAATACACAGGTCTCCTAGATCTATCATAAAAGCACCGTAATCCGAAACACCTGGCCTACTAGACTTGCACGTTTACAAAACGCCTGTTACTACGACGCAAACACTATAGGAGTCACAGACGATACTGTAGGACTATGTTTGTTTTAGACTGATCAGAAGGTATTTAAATGGATGTACGCGTGGGGCTTACACTGTTGCCGCGATCAGTAGGTATTCTATGGCTTGGGCCTGTAAGACCAATGTTTTTGGTCAAGGGTTAACATACACATACCTACACGTAGATACATATTGCACTCACTGTTCATTTAAAATAGTTATAGCACAGAATAAAGTAAAATTCTTTACTCTGTAGTTATAGTCGTATTATCTCACATTACCCTACAAATTATATATATATATATATATATATATATATATATACATATTTTTACTTGCATATCATATACAGTCATTTAGTAGCACCCAAGTCTGTCTATTTTTGAGATAGCTAATACTTATGTTTTTTGTATATTATTTGGTAATTCATTATATATAACAGTACCTCTAATGAAAATAGAATTATGTGCTGTTACATACACCTTGTGACGGTTGAATCCTCTAATTATTCTTATTTCTTGTGTCATAATTATGGGTTCATCAAATTTTACCAAGATCTCATTCAAGTATTGTGTGTGGCATAATCCCTAGTTTAATTTTATGCAAAAATAATAAAGTGCACATATCTAACAAATCAGACACATTCAACCAGCCTAGTGAAGAGGAGCAACTAAGGAGAGGAATCAGTTCCATGACCTGCGCATGCGTGAGAATTTGGCAAATTTGTATAGGGGAGGGGGTGTTCAAAAATATAATGGCTACATTACAACGGACGATAAATAAATAGAAAAGTTCGGTTACTTTAAATATTACAAAAAAACGCACAGTAAATAGTATAGATAGTTGGGGTTCATTCTAATTTAAATACTTTCATTCAATTTAATGCAAGACTAGAAAAAAAAGTTTTTTTTTTGTATCTTTATTGCAAAAATGTACATGTACTTAACTATAATTTATTGTTTTGCATTTCTCCACTTAAGTATTAAATTTAGTGAGCATTTATGTATTTTACAAAACAGTAATTTAAATAAAATCAATAGACCAAGAAGCGAATCTGATGAATGTCAACTATGAATCATTATAATAAACTAAATAAACGGATCAATGTAAATAGAACTTAAAATAAGTGAACTCTACTTGCTGATAAATTATATTATTTTTTTGTTTTTAAAGCATTTTAAATTATATATATATATATATATATATATATATATATATATATATATATATATATATATCACAGCGTAAGCCAAAAAGAATGGGGTCAACTTGAATTTCCCGCAAATTTGAAATTTTACACAGTTGGTAGGATTGCATCATTTCCTTTAGTTTATACATGGGCATAGCACTTTTAGGGGTTATGAAGTACATATTTCAATATTCTAATTAACCCTTTCAGTCACTGTGTATTCAATTGAATACACTAAATTCAACTATTTTTTATCGCCATCTATGCAGCTATCTAAGTATGTAGTAACATTCTGATCAATAATTGACCCTTTCGTATTTCAAATATGACTTGTGTCTCCATCTAGTTATTATTTTCTATAATAAAAAATAATGTACAAGAGAGTAAAAACTGTTTAGATGAGCGTTTAATGATCTTTTTGTTTATATTGACATGAGTGGTTTGAAATAGGCAATAATGTATGAATTTTGTTGTCAGGTTGAAAATGAATAATCAAAAGGTAATTCATAGCCAAGGGCGGCAAATTATCTACAATGTGTACCAATTTATGAAAAAAGAAAAAGAAGGAACGATGACAATGCAATTATCCCAATTACAAGAATGTGTTGCTGAAGAAACCATTCTAGACAAGCTACTAGTTGAAAATGGTCATGCTGTCCTTCGTCTCCCTTTGTACCACAATGAATTAAATCCCATTGAAAAATCGGATAGCAGTGAGGAATGTGACATTTCAAATGGAAGGTGTTAAGCAATTGGCAATGAAGAATTGAAAAAAATTATAGCTGAGAACTCGAAGAAAGTGTGTGAATATGTGGAGAGTGAATATTTAAAAAAAGGAGTAATATTGGATGATGTACCTTTACAATGACATTAAAACATTTAAATGAATTCTTAAAATGAATTTGTCATTAATCAGAAATCAATGTATGATATATTTGTTAAATAATATTAGTGAAAACAAATTACATGTATGACTGGTTAGTTTATTATAAATGCATACATTCAACATATTCGGCACAAGTCAGGTACACCATTTTTGCTGACCACCTTTGAATGTACACTGGTGAACATCACAAATACATTATAATGGAAAAAAAGAACTTATTTAACTTAATGCTAGATATCACTTTTGCATTGCATTCTAATTTCTGAAAACAAAAACTTATTTCAGATTATATACCACTGATTTAGCCCTTCTCATATGGAACAAGTCACCATGTCTACTTTATGATGTACCTATTGTTTTTTAAGATAACTCAAATCTGTATATATTGATCTAAAGCACAGCAAATAATGAATTAATAATGCATTAGATCAATTCAGCTAAAGTATAGTAAATAATGAGTAAAGATTCTTCTTCGTGACATAGCAGCCCAAACACCTATTTTCACAGGATGTAAAGTAGTTTCTTCAAAAACTTGTGGATTTTCTGCTGACCACAAACGGTAATTCTGCGAATTCACATAACCAGATAAATGTAACCAAGCTTCATCAGTAAAGAAACTTAAGTTTAGTATTTCGTCATCTCTCAAGTTGTTGTTGAACCATCGGCAATATTCTAAACGCTTTTGAAAATCTAAAGGTAGTAATTCTTGCACAACCGTTATTTTGTAAGCATGAAAATTAGTTGACGTTTGACTGCTTTATGGCATGTACCATAAGAAAGACCTGTAACAATTGCTTACATTGAAATATGTACAATGTTTTCAATCTAACTTTACTTATGTAATGTTTTGGTTTTTAAGATTCTTTTTATTTTATTGCTTACACATTCATGTCAACCATGTTACCTGTTTGCTGGGCCAATTGTCTTAAAGGTTTTGTCGGACTTCTTTCCAAATGTGTGTGTACATTTTCCACTACTTCCTCTGTAAGTACAGTTGTGCGACCCGTAGATTTTCCCTTGCAAACACTACCAAGCTCATGAAAACGACTAACAATTCTTCGAATGTGTCGGCATAAAACATCATCATCTAATTCGATGTTCTGAAAGTGATGTTGATATTCTTCAACACATAATCGTACTGAATACTTCCAGTTTCCATCTACATCTTTTTCGCCGTTTCGGAAATAAGCTTCCAAAATAAACTTGTCTTGTTCCACAGTAAAAGGCATTATAACCCAACAAAATTTATTTACGAAAAAGGCATAAAATACACGAATAAATTTACCTTGAAAGTCCTGGTTAATTTAGTAATGAGTTTTAAAAAAAACTATGGTCCATGTTCGATTTAGAAAGATGAATTTTTTGGCCTAATGTAGCTATATCGACAGGAAATTGTCTCCTGAATCCGAATCTGCGCTTAGTTTGTTCCGGAAATGTAAAATAAAAAAGTTATAGGTATTTTAGTGTGTAATGTTATTTCCATGGAGTTTTTTTTATTTTTCGTCAAAACCATTAATCTTATAGATTGCTATTGAGTACAAATAACTAACCTAACCTAACATAACATATAAAATAAAGGAACTAATGTGAAATATTTATTATGGAAATATCACAAAATGTGAAAAACAAAATGCAAAATTAAAGTCGAAAATCGCCATATTCGGCGCGAATACCATAGTAAGAGTGAAATAATGTAACCTTCCTCTTTGAATAACCAACACAAACTGACTCCAATATGGACGCTACCTTCCTTATTACATTGTTGCGCATGCGCAGTCCACCATCTGCACGTGCAGGCTTGTGTGATTTAGACAGCGCAATCTCTTTTTCGCTAAGAATTAAATCAAAACTCCATGGAAATAACATTAGGCACTAAAATGCCTATAACTTTTTTATTTTACATTTCCGGAAAAAAATAATCGCAGATTCGGATTCAGGAGACAATTTCCTGTCGATATAGGTACTTTGGCCAAAAAAAGAATCATCTTTCTAAATCGAACTTGAGCCAAAACTATTTTATTGTAATACAAATGTAGATAAAGGAATAATTGAAAAAGGAAAAATCTATGTACGTTTATGAAATGTCAATCGAAGATGAAATAAATATTTGTGCCTAATTTCACTAGTAACTTGGAATAAACTTTTGATAAAAATTCTGTAAAAAGCAGTTTTTTTTCGGTCATTCATTGTTGATAGCCCGGTATATTTAATATGATTGAAAAAATCATAATATAATAATATAATAATAATTTTATTTTGCCACCATAATGTTCTTTATTTTATTTTGCCACCATAATGTTCTTTATACGCCCCAAATGCGGGCGTAATGTGGTCTTTATAGCATGGAAATGTCATTGTTGCTAAGCAGCATGATTGACAGTAAACATATGACATGATATGTCACGTAAGTTGAAAGAATTATTGAAACAACCTTTATTAATAAAAATAAGTAATGAAACTTATTCTTTATAAAAATTGAAAATACAGTTGGATGGATTTGAAATTGTTTAGCAATATCACAGTATCTTAGTAACAACAAATTAGCCTACTGTGACTTTATTTCACTGCATTTGCATTTAAAACTTGTGGAAAATACTGAATCTTTTTCAAATTTTGTTCCAGTTTCATGGTGCAAAATAAAATAAAACATTAATTACCAGGCATAATTAGATTATGGCTCAGAATATAAAGACCTCCGCTTCGCGTCGGGCTTTAACATTCTCGAGCCATAATCTTCTGATTATGCCCTTACTACATAAATATCTATTATCAGCCAGCAAGAACCGAGGAGGTGAGAGTCCGTATTTTGCCAGGAAAGGAATGTGAAAAAACGGATTTTGGTATAAGTAAAATTTGGTGGCAATCTCAAGTGTATACCACTGATAGGTTGGTAAGAAGCTGTATTGATCTAGCTACTCTAGAGCATGGTTCGAGTAAAACTACGATCAGTTTCAAATCTGTATGAAGGTCATTAATTTATACATATTATAAAATATTATCTTAATTTAAATAATGACTATTTTGTATTTGATTAGACTGCATCCCTATAAAATACAACAAAATAAATAAAATATTATTTAATGATTGGATTAAATCATTACAAAATAATGAACCTCAAGTGTTTAAATGTTATAATTTCATTATAATTAAATAAGATTTACAGTATGTACAGGGTGTCCCAACGATAGAGTAAAGTAAGTTTATGCTTAACTAGAATTATTTGTGTAAATATTGTATGGACCATGGGGTAGAGGTAAGAAGTGTGCATTTTTTAAAATATTGGAAGTTATACAGGTGTGCCAGAAAAGCAGGACGTGAAAAGTATAATTTTTAAATAGAACACCCGTATTTGATTTTAGTTTTTAATTCTACGTGTCCATACAAACATATTTTGTCATACAAAAGATTGGCTGAAAGTTTTAGTTCTTGAGATATTCGCGTTTAAAGATTATTATGGTCATTTTCGTGGGGTTGATGAATGGGCAATTGTTCCGTTATTTCACAATAAAAAAATTGATATTTCGTGTGAAAAATGAGTGATATTATACTAACGTTTAGACCGAGTAGTATTTCTAATTTTCTCAACAGGGTGTTTGTTATAACCATTCAAATTTGAAAATTCTCAAATTAAAAAATCAGTTTTTTTAATTGCACACCCTATATATTTTTATTTCATTTTATTCGGGATTAAAAATCTATCATTTTTGTCAAATATATCCTATATCTATCTTTGATAGTTTTCGAGGAATTTCGATTTTCTCACTAGCTACGTTACTGAATACTATAACATTATTGTGGATCGTGGTAGCCATGGAAAACAATTGACAAATAAAACAAACCACCTAAGCGAGAATATTAACAGTTTTTATTAATGAAACAGTAATTCAATAATAATTCAACATTGTTAGTAAATGCTCAAATAGACGCCTTCTTGCTGAATACAATATTGAGCCTTTTTCATGTTCTGTCTCACTTGGATAACATAAGAGGGGTTACTGTGACAAGCTTCCGAATATCTATTTTCATGTCCTCCCTTGTTGTAGGTTTAATAATATACACGATCTTTTATGTATCCCCATAGGAAAAAATCCAGTGGAGTTAAATCATGACCTGGGTGGCCATAATATAAAGCCATTACGTCCTATCCATTTCTCGGTATTGCTGGTTCAAGAATTCCTTACGTCCCGATAAAATGTGGAGGTGCACCATCCTGTTGCAACCACATATTTAGTCGTCCTTCTAAATTGATATCCTCAAGTAACAGGCAATTCTTCACGTAAAAATGCAAATAGCTGCCTGTTAATGGATCATCAAAAAATAGGGACCGATAATTTGGTCATTAAATACCACACCACAATTTAGTGACCAATGATTTTGGTTTTGAACTTCGTAGCCAAAATGGATTATCAATGGCGTAATAGTGCATATTATGCCGATTTACAGCCCCATTACTTTTAAACGTCGCCTATCGGAAAACATGGAGCACAAAAAGTTGTTATTTAATTGCAGCCGTTGATTAATGATATTGCAGAATTCAATTGTCTTGCAAAATCCTCTTCGCAATTCTTGATGAAGCTCAATGTGATAGGGATGGTACTTATACTTCAGCGTTGTTCGATTCACGTTTGATTTGGAGGTATCACATATCGTCGCTAATGTTCTAGAACTCACTTGGGGATTTTCTTGAATATTTAATAATATTTCAAGTTCTTTTCTTCATTAGCAGCCCTTTTATTAACAACTTTACGTTTGAAGTATTTAACACTACCGCTAGAATCAAATCTATCATCAAATTTTCCAAGCCAACAGTAGTAGGTATTCGACGTTCAGGATATTTCATTTTGTAGATATGTTCTAATGGTTTTTTCATGCCTCAATATCACGTTATGATACTCAATAGGTGTTTGAATTTCTTAAAGTATCAACATTTTACTATGTTGGTATGTAAACTAATGAAGTTTTTTATTTTGTAAACGTAAATGACATAACCTATTCTTATTTAAAATTATTATTATATATATATATCATCAATATATTAATAATATATATATATATATATATATATATATATATATATATATATATATATATATATATATTATACTATGATGAATTATTCTATTAATGTATTGAAATGATTAAGATACAACCGAATACGGACGATTTTCTTTTTATTATGTTTCAAGATAAAGCGTCAATATGCTACAATTAAGATTACATCTTTGCGTAAAATAAACCTTTATTTAACCTCGATAACTTCATGAGTGTAAATTATTAAGTTTACATAGATATGTAATTTTATTCCGATTATAATGTATATAGTATACAACTTCTATTGGAACATACTTATAAGGTAGTTTGAAATGAATTAGAAAATAATAGTTTTAATACTACATTTGTATCGAACTCAAACAAACAAATACCACTGTTGTAACCTACATTCAAAATTATGAAATAAGGTGACAAATGGATTTACATTTTTCAAAATTTCCAACAAATACCAAAATAGAAAATTACGTATAAAAACTGTTTCATAAGACGCTTTATCGCATTTTGTGCGGATCGTTTTCTAAACTTGGACTCATGCGATAAAAAGTCTTATGAAACTTTTTAATAATATTATACCGAAATGTTAATGTGTCTTTATAGCATGGAAATGTCATTGTTGCTAAGCTGCATTGACAGTAAACATATGACATGATATTCAAATAAGTTGAAAGAATTATTGAAACAACAACCTTATACAACCTTTATTAATAAAAATAAGTAATGAAACTTATTCTTTATAAAAATTGAAAATACAGTTGGATGGATTTGAAATTGTTTAGCAATATCACAGTATCTTAGTAACAAAATTAGCCTACTGTATTTATTTCACTGCATTTGCATTTAAAACTTGAAAATACTGAATCTTTTAATATTTTGTTCCAGTTTCATGGTGCAAAATAAAATAAAACATTAGATACCACGATAATTGTAGATTATGGCTCAGAACATTCCTCGAGCCATAATCTTTGATTATCTTATATAAATATCTATTATCAGCCAGCAAGAACCGAGGAGGTGAGAGTCCGTTTTCCAGAAAGGAATGTGAAAAAACGGATTTTGGTATAAGGGGTAAAATTTGGTGGCAACTCAAGTGTATACCATGTGATCAAAATATTTAAGGTGGTACCACTGATAGGTTGGTTAGAAGCTGTATTGCTCTAGCTACTCTAGAGCATGGTTCGAGTAAAAACTACGATCAGTTTCAAATCTGTATGAAGGTCATTAATTTATACATATTATAAAATATTATCTTAATTTAAATAATGACTATTTTGTATTTGATTAGACTGCATCCCTATAAAATACAACAAAATAAATAAAATATTATTTAATGATTGGATTAAATCATTTCAAAATAATGAACCTTAAGTGTTTAAATGTTATAATTTCATTATAATTAAATAAAATTTACAGTACATGTTTATGGAATGACAATGTCTTTTACAAATTTTTTTTAACTCCTTAGGTACACATTAGTTATCACACTTTGCTTTACAGCATATGTTCAAAATGACCGCCATTAAATTGTAAACATAAGTTCACCCTACGTTGCATATTCGCAAATACATTTTGTAACATTTCGGCACCAATATTATGAACTTGTAGTTATAGCATCTCCAATTCTTGAAGAGTATGCAATCTTCTGCTGAACACTTTGTTTTTAAATAACCAAAAGAAAAAGTCTAGCGGTGTCAAGTCTGGTGAATTCGGTGGCCAACGATTTACACTAATGATTCTATCTTCAAAGAAGTCTCGTAAATAATTAATTGTAGCCTGTGCAGTATGTGGGGTAGCGGAGTCCTGCTGGAAATATCCATTTCCTAATTCACGATCATCCAAATTATTAATAAATGGTTCTAAAAGTATTTCCCTGTATCTTGCCGCAGTAATTGTGCCATCGAAAATATTCAAATATTCGTTGTCGCGACAATGCTATCCAGACACCGACCTTGATAGGGTGTAAGGTAGTTTCTCGAAATACATGTGGATTTTCTGCAGACCACGTACGATAATTTTGGCTGTTTATGTAACCGGACAGATGAAACCAAGCTTCATCAGAAAAAAAAGATACATCCAATAAATCATTGTTCATCATATTGTTAAACCATTGACACACTGAAAATCTCTATCTCGCAACTGTTGTAATACCGACACCTTGTACGGGTACAAATGTAAATTCTTCTTTACTGCAGTGTGGACACTTCCATAGGATACATCTAAAAATTATTTATGTAAAATTATGTTTGTATGGTAAAATTTTTCATACGTGTTTGTGCAGATAGTTTTCGCAAAGATTTATTGGGGCTTGCATTCATCCTTGCTTGGATATCTGCTAAGGTGTCCTCTGTTAAGACAGTAGCCGAAGCTTCACGTTTGCGTTTTAAAACACTACCAGTTTCCATGAATCGAGCTATCAATCGATTACGATGTTGACTAAATGTTTCGTAACTAATATTTTCATTTGGGTACTAAACAGTAAATTGATCGATGCATGATTGCAATGAATAATGCCATTGCCCATTACCATCTTGGAAGCCGCTACGAAAATGAGCAACAACAATGTAAACAAGGTAAATTTTCATAAAGATTACCAACCTTCCAAAGGTATGAAACTCATCGTCTGGTTCAATTTTTTGCCTTTTGCGATTCCCCTCTAAGCTGTTTACAGCTGAATTTAACGACAGCTACTGATGCCGAGTTACCCACAGAGCCACTGTGTACTCTCTTGCGAGATCTGGGAAGACAATCGGAATCATTTGACGTTGATCCCGAAGTGGTAGGCAAATCTAAATTTGAAAATTCCTCCAGTGTTCCCTCAAAGAGTACTTCATTTTCCTCTTCAGCATCAGGTTCAGTGATTTACTTTAAAAAAGTTGTGTAATATATAAGAACAAATCAGTCACATTACTTACTGTCAATTCTAAATTAGATAGGCTGTCCCTTACAGAATCACCTTCAAAAAGGAAGTTGAGCGAATCAAAGCACCACAATGTTGGTTTATAAGCTTCTGCAGGTGCTCCGCTTACGAGGAACTTCTTACATACACCGAACTCCTTTAAACATTGCGTCCTTAAGATGTGAATTTTTTTAAGAACATCACTGTTACATAAAGTAGAATAGCACACATCACAGGGTATTTTTCTTTTAGTTGTTCCTTAATATAATCAACAGCTTCTGTCCACTTGTTTTTATTTTTGTATTCTTTCAACCTGGTCACGTAGAGCACTGGCTGCCCTTCATAAAGAGTGATCAAATCTGTAGTGATATCGCGTGGCCAGGTGAAAATCGTGTTTTTAGATGTGGACATCTTTGGCAGCTTTTAATTAAAAACATATGCAATAGTTAATATTTTACAAATTACGCAAATGTTACATGCTCACCTGATAGAAAAGAAGTATTGAAAAACTTAAACAGTTGGCGGAAAAATTAACGAATATTTTCAATGATAACTAAAAGCACAAAATCCGTAAAAGGTTATGTAGCACTTCCACGCGCGCGTTACCGCCTTGCAGAGCGAAAGTACCAACTTAACAAACATCAATTGGCAAGGAATAAATCCCTGCAAAGCCACTAGAAATGCACAATTAAACTGCTCGAAAATAGCATGATACAAATACAATATCATGAAAAAAAGAACACGTTCTAACTACGTGCATCATGCATCTTGTGATGCTGCACCTTTTATAGTGTGAACCAAGAAATGCACGCTTCTTGATGCTACAACCAAAAATGCAGCATGGAAATGCACAAGTGTGAAATACCACTTTAGTATTTGTTTTTTTGGGTTAGCCAAACACAATATGTGTTTATTAACAAGAGGAAGAATTATATTACATCTTTGAATTGACTCCTAGGCGTTTATTTTAGATACTGTCCAGATCTTACGAATTACATTTATTGCTTAGCTAGAAAAGTGCTTAATGTTACTATAATATTTAAGGCTGCTGTTTATTACTTCTAGTTGGCGCCCTTTTTGCTTTTAACTTTTTGCACCAATTTCGTCATGGTTACGGATTTGCACTACCTTTACTGTACCTAAGCTACCGGCAAGACTAGACTATTTTCATTGTTACTCGTTAGCCTCTGGTACGGCAAGTTTTGGTAACCTCATGTAGAGACGTTCACTAAATTGAAAATTTTATTGTGTTTGTATATACATGCTTAACTAAGGTGTACAATTCCATTTAATGAACTCTGAGAAAGGAATTAAGTTTTGATTAAATCGAGTAATGTGTTGTAGCAAGTTTAGTTTTATTTAGTATGTTTTACTAAATTTAATCAATTTTAACATTATACATAGATTATCGGATGTAATACACTAAGATTAATGTATTCAATTATTATCGTACAGGAATCTCCTTTACTGATGCACAATCAACTAAAATCGTGCTGAGGAGGGAATATACAAATTACTAGAGCGATACTTAAGATGCAACTCATCAAACTTCTCTGATGATGTATAACTCAGTTTAACTTTCGTTACTCCAGGTTTTTCTTTCTCATTAGTATGCTTAAGCGCGTCTGCAGTTGCTAACTGATCGTATGACCGTGTTAATCCATATATGGTATCATCCCCTTCATGATGAATCATAACATTTTGAAAATAACAATTATCTACATAAAAAACAGTCTTCTCAATGCTTCTATCAAATGGAAAACCTAAAGCAAAATCATCTAAACGTTCAACACCAAGTCCCACGATAGGAACAACTGCATCCTTATCCAACACCAGTGGTTTATACGGACTAACAATAACATACATATAAAACGTTTGACCACTAGCTCTGCCTTTTGGTAAGAGAAAACGTTTAGGAAAAGCGTGTGGTTTCTCAGCCGTCTGCATTTTTACATACATATCTTTAAAGCTAACGCGATCATTATTAAACAGAAGATCTTCAGAATTCCGTACAATTACGTTTTTTCCAATTTCAAGCACATGCCTAAACCGGTCAATTTCGACAAAATTCAAGCGATTTTCATCCAATTCGATAAAACGTCCGTACTCATCCCATTTTGGACCTATGAAAACACGTATTACACCTTCAACCTGATCAGTGCTTGACACGTTTATTTTGTAAGTGAAAGGTTTGTGATTTAAACGAAATTGCCGTGTGTGTATGTTAAAATTATTCCCCTGAAATTCATCATCATTAACGAACACTGCGTTCGAAATATCAATATCGAAATTATCAAAGAAGGTGATAAGCGGATCTACCGTAATACCATCGACTTTGACGCCCGGAAAATTTAACTCTTCACGGGTGTATGCAGGAAGATTAGTTTTGTATTTTTGAAAGTGTAGGATGAGGCGTTTGTATAATTGCCAGAAGCCTGGGTCTCGCAGCGAAGTTTCGAAATTTTCCAAAGCTGATGGTACGGTTTTGTAAGGGCTGAGTGGTTGGAAGGTGTAGCCTATCAAGTGGCGAGCAAATACTAATAGGTGACCATAGTATTGTGAATTAATCGCTTGAGGATTGGCTTCCAGAATATCGGCAAGCGTATTAAAACCATCAGGAGTATAAATGTTCACCTGCTTTCCTTCTTCCTGAAACATGCCTAAATTAGCTTAGGCTTTGCTCAGCTAAACTTACCGTGATGACAAATCCTAAATCGATGGCATCTCGAATTCTTCGCTCATAATCCATAACTCGATAGTATGCGTATGGGTATTGTCCTTTGGTCGAAAAACTTTGGCCATGATTATAATAATTCATGAAAAATTTCGCCCAATTTGGTCTTTGGGGAAATTGTACTCCATTTGGATAAGTCAGTGATGGGAAATAGCCCGTTTCGAATGCGTCTTCGTAATCGTAACTGCCAATTTCCCCGAAATGATTCGATAAACGCTCTAGGTAAAATCGAGCGATGAGCTGTTGGTAAAAGTAATAATATTGCTCGCCTCGCTTGTAAGTATTAACGCCCAATTCTTCAATATTCATCCAACAAGGTCGATATAGATTATAAAAATAGTAATATGCAGCAATACCGACATCTTCAGTAAAATAGCTTAAAGCTTGCTCCGGATGCACGTTCATATACCATCCAGAATAATTTGCTTGAAAATGATATTCTGAAACGTAAAGCTCAACATCTATAATGGAATCAAGTATCAACTTACCTGGCTCTGCAATTCCTATCTGCTTGTACCTATGTGCTTTCTGTATGACCTCTGTGTTAAAAAAATAATAAGGGTTAACTTCATAAATTGGTGGTAAAACCATCTCAAATGTATCCGCACGATTTTGAAGCGCTATGGATAAAGCGTACAAAAATACACCTTGATTTACATTATATCGTGCCCAACACGCTGACTTGTAAAATGTATCAAAATCCTTAGCGAAGTAAAAAACTTTAAAAAGAGCAGCTGCTTCTTTAAGGTGCGAATCGTAAAATAACCCATAAATTTCATCCATCGGAAGTAATCCATGATCGTACAGCGTTAAAAACTCGTTTACAAATTCAGGGTGCTAAAATAACATTAATGGCACAATTAATTTAACAGCACACACGCTTTTTAATTTATGAACTAATAGGTCTCAGAGTTTGACCAACATATATATATATATATATATATATATATATATATATATATATATATATATATATATATATATATCTAAATTTTACAATTAATTTTTCCAACTCGTTCAATGTTGTTAATATTAAAAGCACTAATGATAATATAAAATGCACTTTCAGCAAGTTCGATTATTAATTGATATAACAGGCCCATGAAGTTAGAATTTAAAACACAATCCACAGGAATGGTGTTAATCGTTACTGCTTTATACATTGCATTATTGATACCGCCCGTTTCCAAGAAATCAACACTCTCTTGTATAGTGCTGGCGCCTCCATTATTAAAAGCATTAACGGCTGGGCTCGAGCCAATAGTTAGTGCTGGTATTATACCATTATTCAAAACTACAATGGTTAAACCGGTGCCAATTGTTAGTGCTTTTTAGTGATTTACACATTGCATCAGCAAAACCGGCCGTTCCCAAAAAATTAACACCAAGTTTTATGGTGCTGACATTCCACCATTATTGAAAACATTAACGACCAGCCCCATCCTAATCGTTGATGCTTCTTAGTGCTTTATATCAGTCTAACCGACCATTTCCAAGAAATCGCCATTACCTTGTGCGGTGCTGACGTCCAGCCATTAATAAAGGCACTTTAAGGGTAGGACGTCCAAAAGTGCATTGATCTCTTAGAAACACGTGGTTACGTTGATGCAAGATATAAACCACTAATTGCGTATTGATTTCTTGAAAACAGTCGGTTTCGATGATGCAAGGTGTAAAGTACTAAAAGTTACTACCGAAGCATTAATAATTAGAACTAGTCCGGTCGTTAGTGTTTTCAATAATAATCGCACGAAAAGGTATCGAACTCTGGGAAACGTGCGGTTATGCTGATGCAAAGTATACTGCACTAATAAGCACTAACAAAGTACTAAACATTTGCACCGGCCAGTTCTATAGTGCTGTCATTAGTGACAGGGCCTCATCGCCTCACTAAAAGGTGTCAACATTTTGGAAACGGTCGATTTCACTGATGCACGAATAGTTCTTAAAACTAAAAGCACTAATGATAAAATCTCAATATAAAATGCATTTTCGAATTAGTTTTTCGTTGATAAAAGATTAAAAATCCTTATGAAAGCTGTTATTAATGCAAATTTAGTGCTATTTGTTAACAAAAATTCTATTAACACTAATATAGACTATAGAATAAATTATAAAAAACGAGTTAAATCCCACGTTTGTGCTTGTTCTTTATAATTTATGAACGAACAGCATTTTATTTTAAGCATTAAACATATGCTGTAAGCTACACAATAACGTAGTACTGATTAAGTTCACATTTTCACCTTTACAAAACCACAGTATCTTGTGTTAGTGCTTATCATAAGTACTAAGGCAAACAAATTTTTATCATAAGTCTGATTCGCTGTCAAGCAACTATGATCATTTCTGTCTATCACTTGATCAACTGTACAAAGCAAAATTGATTTCTAAAGAATTAAATTGTCAGTTCTTATCACTAAAAGCACTAATAGATTAAAATATGAACATAAAATAAGTTTTCGATTAATAATTGATTAATAACATTGCTGTCTTACTGATCAGCAAAGGTCTAATGGTCTAATGAGATATTTCCTATGTAAAAATTTTATTTGTGCATATTTAGTGCTGTGCTAGAAAAACTTACTCCCAAAATTTTATTACTAATTAGCTTAAAGGGATTGATCGACTTTACAAAACAAGCATTTTCAAAATAATTTGAATTAAAAAAAATGTTATTAGTTTTTATTTAGTCCTGCACTATGCAAACAGGCGTAGGTAATACTATCACTAATGTAACGTAAAGAGAGTGATATATTGTACAAAAACAAAATTCATTTTTGGCAGTTCTTATCATTAAATGCACTAATGTGTCGCTGCCAAAAACTTCAATAAATAATTAATATAGCATTGGTGCGTTACTAACAGATATTCAAAAAAGCGTTGTGGTACCATTCCTATCAAACATTGTTATTAGCGCGTATTTAGTCCAGCACTAGAAAAACCCACTATCCCAATTCTAATAGCACTAGCATAGCCTAGAGAGCTGGATCGATTATAGAAAGCAAAAGTTAATTTAAGAAAGCTGAATTGTCGCTTCTGATTATTAAAAGCACTAATACATTGATATATCAACATACATTGTTTTAAAAAGTGTTCTGGTTTAATTGACATATTAGGTAGTTATCAAAAAAAGATTAAAGTAAAGCTAATGGTATCATCCCAATCAAAAATGCTAAAAGAGCATGTTTAGTGCTCCACTAGAAAAATTTAGTACCCTGATTCTAATATCACAAATATACCTTACAAAACGTACAAAACAATTTTGAAAAAAATTAGATGTCAGCTCTTATCACTAAAAGCACTAATGCATTGAAATATCAACGTGAAACGCGTTGCCGACAAACAGATTAATTAATAATTAATATAATATTTGTGTGTTAGTAATAAAAGGTTTAAAAAATCCTAATGGTATCATTCCAATCAAAAGTGTTATTGGCGCACTTTTAGTGCTGAACAGGAAAAACCTAATACCCCAATTCTAATAGCCCTAATATAGCTTATAATGCATGATCGATTGTGCAAAGCAACCAGTTGGAACTAAACAAATTGGTTTGCAGCTTTTGTAACTAAAAGTACTAATGAATTAAAATGATAACGCAATATGCGTTATCGACAAGCAGTTTAATAATAAGTAAGCGATATATGTTAGTGTGTTGCTAATAATAAATTGGAAAAGCCTAATGGTATCATTCCAGTATAAAAATTTTATTAGTGTAAGTTTAGAGCTGCGTTTGCAAAACCTAGTATAAATGTACCACAATTCTAATAGCACTAATGTAGCCCAGAACACTGGACCAATTGTACAAAACAAGCGTTCTGGCACTAATGAATTAAAATATCAGCATAAAAAGATTAATTAATAATTGATATATTAGTGTCTTTACACTAAATAAAAGACTTAAAAAAGCCTCATAAGTTATATTATTGCTGCACTAAAAAAAACTACTCCAATTATAATAGCACTAATACCTATAGCATAGAGAACATGATTAATTTCACAAAACAAATAGATATTAGTTTCTATTCAAATTGGAATTGAAATATTAACATAAAGTGCGTGATCAACAAAAATTTCAAAAGTTTAACTATTATTGATATAAAATGAGCACTAGAAAAGTTTAATACCCCAATTAAAATATCACTATAATTTTCTTAAAAGTTTGATCCATTGTACTAAACCCATGTTAGTTTATTAAAAAAATGAATTATCATTCAAAGCACTAACGAATATTAATATACAATGCGTTTTTGGGAAAACGCTAAAATAATAATTAATATAATAGCACTAATATAGGTCAGAAAGCTAGATAGATTGTACAAAACCAAACGATCTCTAAACAAGAATTGAATTTCCATCTATTATAGCTAACAGCACTAATGGATTGAAACATCAGCACTAAAAGTATAAGTAAATTTAGTTTATGACGCAGCTTATAACTTTGCTATAGTGCAAAAATATTGTCCAAACTAAACATAGTACCATTGGTAAAATATTTTAAACATGTTTTACTTTACACCAGTACCACTAATTTAACCTAAAGTATAAAAAAATTAGTTCGAACAAATAACTAACAGTGCTAAATTAGTGCTCAGTTTTTGTCAATGTAGTAAACCGGATTTGTAGTTTTACATAAAAGCAGTAATAGCAATATAAATCAAACGCTCCACTTTAAATCAAGTTTATCAAAAATGAATTTCTTAACAATAAAACATTACTTAGAAGGTTAACAATTAATAAAACATTATTGTTCAATTTTTTTTTATTTTTGCAGGAGCATTTAATATTAATATAGAATCAAAGAAGTCCCGATGTGACTATTATATTGAGAAAACTTTTTGCTATAAAGTGTTTATTTAATATGCACTATAAAGAAATTATTAGCACTAAAATAGCTTCCTACAACCCTGCGCCGGTTCAACAAAATCAAGGATACATTTTGCAGTATTTATTAATAAATTAAATACCTAGTGCTTGATGAAAAAATAATGTATTATAACTACATCACCTCATTTTAGCACTAACTAGGTTCTAAATTATATAATAATGTTGAATTCGCTCAAAATGATTAAATTCTACTCTGTAACATTTGTCTTTAAGGGTTATGACTAGGTATTAACGTAGCGCTAATCAAACGATGTTTAAGTACTTATTTTCAATTTTATGTACGGTTAGTGTTAAATAGTATAAATAATACATAAATATAAATATGCTTGATAAAAATAATTTATTACAAACCACACCACTAAATAGATTCTGTTGAATTCGCCTAAAATCATTAAGTGTTACAGAAGGACAGTAACGTAACGCCAATCAGACAGTGTTTCAGTGCTCATTTTCAGTTTTATGAAATCATAAGTAATAAACAGCTTAAGCACTAATGCATTAAATTGTTATCACACACTATACTAATTAAACAAATACTTAAACCGTGAAATTTTACTACTACAAAAATATAATGATATAGTGTTACAAACTTTTAAACTTATTAGGTGCAACTGTTAACTACAGATATTAACGTATCTCAAGGTTCTACATTGGGGCAGTTGCTCTTTTCTTTGACGAATGTGCAATTTTATATTGGTATCAATACTGATTTTTTAGAAGAAATAGAAGACAACACTTGATTATGGTTAAGAGAGTACACAAAAAGTAGTAAGGGATAACCTTCGCGCAGGCGCCCTGTGTAGTTTTTAATTCCAGCCCCAGGAGGGTATGTAACCGTGGACACGTATCTTAATCGCCGGCATTTTCAACCCCTTGATGACGTATTTATGGTCGGCGGCCTGTAATTAAGGGCGTTTTGGCAGTATTAAAAGTCATTTTTAGGGCCCATAATTACCAAAATTAGCTTCTATCAAAAATCTAGGTTATTACCAGTAATAAAAAGACAAAGAGCTTTTAATAATTTATTATAAGTAATACTATTTTTAAGATTACATAAAACACATCTCATGTGTCAACAGCTGCATTATCATTATTCTTATCTATTAGATCTCCAGTTACCGCTTCTTTTTCCTCTTGTCTCGAGTGAAAGTTTACAATAGGTTTAGATCGGGATGAGATGTGCTAAACCAAGCCGGTATTTTTGAATTGAGAGTTGGTTTTGCAAGCTGTAAGTTAAATTAAATTGGTAATTTTGAATTGCTTGTTGTTTTTTTTTGCAAACTGTAAGTTAAATCAAAATTGTAAATGAAAGTCGACTTTTTTCAATTGAGAGTTAGTTTTGCAAGTTTTGTAAGTTAAATCAATTTGGTATGAAGTGTATTATATAAATTGTAAAAGAAAGTCGACTTGTCTGTCTTTTATGTAATTTCAAGGTCTGTTTACCTCTCACGTAATTAGGTAATTAGTGTGTTTTCCGAAAATCCCTAGAGACATTTGAATAGGGAAAGGTTGTTGTTGTGGTTACACAACGGGGTAATCTAGAACATAATTACTTTGTATTAATGATAATTGGAAACCGTTAAGTACTTTTTGTTGTTCATTTATATACAAAACGCAGAAAGTGAATGTGCCGTGCCTGTAAGCAATAAAAACCAGCTGTCCCCTGTTAAGGCGTTCTTTCAATCCGATTATCGACTACAACCCTGGTAAGTGATCATTTGTGGTTCTAGCCCTTACCTCTTATTTTGTTTACTTTATTTAATTACTTGTACATCTCTTTATTGTTATGATTCATCACCACAACCAACGCATCTGGGCCTAAACCGATCAACACACTTTTGTTATACCTTAAAGCGTACATCTACAGTGTTATGTAATTATTATAATGGTTGTGTAATTAATAATAATTATAAGCGTTGGGTAAAATAAAACACAGAGTCCTATAGTTGCCATACTAGATGAAATCGGTATTAGTTTGAAATCACATGTGTACCTATTATCAAAATTGGAAATGAAAATCAGCTTGTTTATTTATCAGCAGGTATTTGTCCATTTTTAATAACGACTTAGTGTGTTCAAGCTTGTTTATAAATCTAGCACCCTTTTTGACCGAGGTAATGCCGATAAGATTTTTCACTAATTTAACTGTTTTATCACATTAGGCAAAACTCGACAACAGTGCCACACGTTAATTTGAGTGATAGTACAGTGTGTGTGTGTGTGTGTGTGTGTGTGTGTGTGTGTGTGTGTGTGTGCGTCTGCGTCTGTGTCTGTGTGTGTGTGTGTGCGTCGCGCGCGTGCGTGGTCGTACGTGTGTTGAGTGAGGGGGGGTTGCGCGTGCGTGTCGAGCGCGAGTGCTAGTGCCAGTGCCTGTGTGTCTGTGTCGGTGTGTCTATGTCTGAGTGTCTGTGTCTGCGTGTCTGTGTGTCTGTGTCTGCGTGTCTGTATCTGTGTGTCTGTGCCCGTGTCTGTGTGTCTGTGCCTATGCGTCTGTGTCTGTGTGTCTGTCTATGTGCCTGTGTCTGTGTGTCTGTGTCTGTGTGTCTATGTCTGAGTGTCTGCGTGTCTGTGCCTGTGTCTGTATCTGTGTGTCTGTGCCCGTGTCTGTGACTATGCGTCTGTGTCTGTGTGTCTGTGCCTGTGTGTCTGTGTCTGTGGGTCTGTGTGTGTCTGTGTCTGTCTGTGTGTCTGAGTCTGTGTCTGTGTGTCTGAGTCTCTGTGTCTGTGTGTCTGTGTGTCTATGTGTGTGTGTGTGTGTGTGTGTGTGTGTGTGTGCGTGTGTGTGTGTTGTGTGTGTGTGTGTGTCTGTGTGTGTGTCTGTGTGCCAGTGTCTGTGTGCCTGTGTCTGTGTCTGTGTGCCTGTGTCTGTGTCTGTGCCTGTGTGTCTGTGTATCTGTGTCTGTGTATCTGTGTCTGTGCCTGTGTGTCTGTGTGTCTCTGTCTGTGGGTCTGTGTCTCTGTGCCTGTGTGTCTGTGTATCTGTGTCTGTGTATCTGTGTCTGTGTGTCTGTGCCTGTGTGTCTCTGTCTGTGGGTCTGTGTCTCTGTGCCTGTGTCTGTGTCTGTGTGCCTGTGTCTGTGTGTGTGTGTGTGTCTGTGACTGTGTGTTTGTGTTAGTGTGCCTGTGTCTGTGTGTCTATGAGTCTGTGTCTGTGCCTGTGTGTTTGTATTGTGTGTCTCTGTCTGTCTGTCTTTGTTCCTGAGTGTCTGTGTTTGTGTATGTACCCGGGTTCTGTGTCTGTGTGTGTATATGTGTGTCTGGTTGTGTGTGTGTGCGTGTGTGTGTGTCTGTGACTGTGTGTCTGTGTCTGTGTGTTTGTGTCTGTGTGCCTGTGTTTGTGTGTCTGTGTGTCTATGAGTCTGTCTGTGTGTCTGTGCCTGTGTGTCTGTGCCTGTGTGTTTGTACTGTGTGTCTCTGTCTGTCTGTCTTTGTTCCTGAGTGTCTTGTGTTTGTGTCTGTACCCGGGTTGTGTCTGTGTGTGTATATGTGTGTCTGGTTGTGTGTGTCTGTGCTGTGTGTGTGTGTGTGTGTGTGTGTGTGTGTGTGTAAGTGTACGCGCGCGTGTGTGTGTATGTGTAATCTCAACGTAGCATTGCTTTGTATGGATTTTTTGGCTGCCCAATTATAGTGTACAACAGGTTGTATGTTGAAATGAAAATTCAAGTGGTTTATTGGATAATCACCATCTCATCCCGGTCTAAACCTGTTGTAAGCTTTTCACTCGAGGACAGAGGAAATGGCAACGGTAACTGTAGATTTAATAGATAAGGAGTATAATGATCATGCAGCTGTTGATACATGAGATATGTTTTATGTAATCTTAAATCTTAAAAATAGTATTACTTATAATAAATTATTAAAAGCTTTTTATCTTTTTATTACGTGGTACACGTTTTACACGTGTTACACTTTTTACACGTGTTACGTCTATATACCTATATATTTTAATAGAAGCCGATTTCGGTAATTATAAACCTTTGCCTTAATTACACGGCGTGAACCATAAATACGTCATCAAGAGGTTGAAATGTCGCCTGAAAAGAAACGGGCAATTAAGATAAGTGTCTGCGGTTGCATACCCTCCAGAGACTGGAATTAAAAGCTACACAGGGTGCATGCCGCGGATGTTGTGTCCCTATTCTGTACCCCTGCGACTCACAAAATATTTAAATGTGTCATTCAACTCATACATCAAAATTGGTTATGGGCAATAAACGGTAAACAAGTTAATTTTAAAAACTGCGTTGCAGGCGTTGTTAAAAGACAATCTAACTACCTTTTTAATTGTTAATAAATTGAAATAATCTCATTCGGGCATTACGTAACTAACCAAAAGTGCATATGATAAGGTCTTACTAGGAGGAAGGTCTGAACAGTCCCAGTGAACGAGGAATAATATGGATTCACAAATATATGCTAGTAAAAGCAATATGAAAATGCAAACTTTCACGATTATCATTCATAATTAAAATGCTTTTATTATTAATATTTATATGGTGTTTAATAATTCATTACAAATTAAAACGTTTCCAAAACAATTACAGTTATCGTCTTCAATAAATTCTAATAGTTTAAAAAAAGAATTACGATGACAAATAAATATATGAAACCTCAAAACGCAAATATAAGTATGTTATACTAGTTAAGGAACGTATATGAAAAAGCCAACTGCGGAATTTAACTTTATTTTAGTAAAGATTATCTAGATCTTTAACCGCCTGGAAGATGACAAATCAGAACACTCTAACGGACGTAGGCTAACAATAAAAAATTTCATAATCAAAAATCCAGTTTAACAAAATTTAATCAAAGTATAATGTAAGTCCAAAGTTGTAAAAAACTTCAACTTCAAAGTAGTAAAAGTTTCAACAGCATTGCATTGATGAATATGTACTTAAAATGAAGATTGTACACCCAACGATGATAGTCCTTAAATATTAACGGAAAATTATTTCTTTGTTGCATTTGTTATTATTTAACTAAATATTTAATTGGTATGTTGCCGTATTCCGTATTTATAGATTTATTTAGCGTCTTGGAAACGAAACGGTAAGCTACGCACATGATTTCCTCGTGGCTATCACCAAGTGAACTTGCCTTCTCAGTAAAAATTAAGCGTGTGCTCTGATTTCTTGTACCAATCCATGTGGTTGAAATCATTAGGGGAAAGAGGTTTAAAATAACATAGTTGCAAAATGACAGTTTCAATATTTTGTAAACCGGTGGCGACATCTTATATATTTAATGACAATTAAAGCACATCGATCGGTTTTGTGCGGATTTTAGTTTTACAGAAATCTGCATTTGAACTTAAGATTTCTTTTCTTGAAGGATTGTTTTGAGAGACAGAAAATATCATTTCTGTTGGCATTTTAACCGGTGGTATCACGTTAAATCTTGCTAGTTTTAAAATTTGTTTTTGCGGAGTTTAAAGAGCACAGTGAGGACTTGTATAGTGACATTTTGATTGTTCACATTTGGACTTGGTTTCTTAAAAATCAGGTAAGTTTAATTTAGGTGTATGACGTCTAAAATGACACATTGTTATGGTAAAATGGCATAGTGTCATTTTATACAACTCAACCTGATATTTAAAAGGGTTTTGTTTTCGGTTAAAACGTCTATGGAAATTAATTATTTTCCTCTTGCTGATAGGTCAGTCATGGCTGGACGATACCCCAGAAAAACAAAAAGGCAATCCTGAAAAGAAGAAAACATGAAAGAGGCTATTAAAGCAGTGAATGAAAAGAAGATGGGCTGGCTTAAAGCTTCAAAAACGGCAACTATACGAAGAAGGGCCACCAACAAAAATCAAAGAGCTACTGGCACAAAAAAATTTTGCGTCTTTTTTCTCTATATTTGACGAAAAAACAGAACCAGACTTGGTTAACCATATTAAATTATTAGAGTCAAGATTAACAACAAAAGTAGTTCGACAACTTGCTTTTCAGTTTACGGAGAGAAATCAAGTTTTCCATACATTTAACAAAGACAATAAAATCGCTAGAAAGGAATGGCTCAAGATTTTCTTAAAAGAAACCGCAACATTTAATTAAGGCAGTCTGAGTCAACTTCAGCAGCAAGAGTAACTGCATTTAGTAGACCTTATGTGGAACTTTTTTTAATTCTAAGCGCTACTGAAACAATCGATGCGGACCGAATATATGGCACGGGTGAAAGAAGACTGTTTACTGTTCAAAAGCCACCCAAAGTTCTAGCAGCTACCGGCATCAAGCAGGTTGGAGCACTAAAATGGGGCAACACGTAAGATGTGATCGTTGTATGAATCCAGTGTGCAATTTTATACCTCCAGCTCTTATTCTTGCAAGGAAAATAAAAAGGATTGACTGCTAGATAAGGCACCACCAAGAAGGTTGGGGCTGTATCAAAAATCTGGCTGGATGATAAATTATTTGTGAAGTGGTTAGAACATTTTTGTCATTATGCTATACCGTTACCAGATCAGAAAATGATTTTGCTTCTTAAAATCGGCCATAGTTCAAAATGCGACCAGTGGTTTTGCTACAACATGAATGTGTCTATTAAAGCCCAATATATTTCTGGAACATGAATAACGATAGTATTCTAGGAGATCCCAACAAGAATGAAACCCCAAAAACTCAAAAATTAGTAACTTTTGAAAATCTTTCGTTATTGCCAAAAGCGGCGTCCCAACCCAAAAGAAGACGGACAACACACATTGCTAACTTATTCCACTAATCTTGTCGAACTAAAAAAATATCAGAACGAAAAAGAAAAATTGAAGAAAAAAAGAAAAACAAAGCACAAAACACGAAAAAATAAAAAAGAGCTTATTCAGTGAAGGTGTTAACACTAATAGGAAGACCTTGAGGTAGACTCAGAATTCCATAAACTATTGTAAAAGCGACGGTCAGGGGGAACCAGATCCCTTTAGGGAGAAAACGATGTTGCTTGCTTATATTGTAATGATTTTTACAGCAACTCTAGACCTAAAAAAACATGGATGAAATGCATGAGCTGTTCAAAACGATATCATACTATATGCGCTGGGTTATCGCCAAAAGATAACCTACATTTGCGAATTATTTCGTAACCATTTCATTTTCTGTTAATGTTTACATACTTGTTTTATGCAGTTTTGTAAAATGAGATACACTCTGCCTTTGTCGGTTGATAAAATGGCATAGTGAGCATATAAGGATGTATTTTGTTAATAATTATTCGTAAAAGATAAATGTTTTTTTTTGTTACTTGGTATGTACAGGGTGGTTCATTTTCTGTTTTCTTATGGTAAGACCATTTCTATTACAGATAGACAAAAAGTAATATGGGGTCCTTGTGCTCGATTTTGGTGTTAATTAAGATTCAATAGTCATAATCAAGATATCTCTGCTCGTTATTGCGCAATTAAATTGAAAGGCGATTTTGAAAACTTGAATAACTTTTTATTTCTAAATGTATCGACAAAGAAACATTCTTAGATTTTTAAGTAGAATCCGTTAGTTATCATTTAATACCTTTAATTTAAAAGATTGCATTAATTTTATGACCATATGTTGGCTGACATTTAAAGACATTTGTGCTTTAAAAATATAACACTCTATACTATTTAATAATTAATTGATTTAAGTTTCTTAATTGGTATATTTATTACAAATATTGTTAACTGTGTTGGATGCAGACTTCGCATCTAATTGAATTTATAGTTAGATAATGGCGTTAATTGTAAAAGCCACACCTTCTTAAATCTAGTATTATTAGTTCCTTTTGTATATGTTTTCAAAAACCCCATAAAGAAATCTAGAGGCGAAAGATCGGTGAATTTTGTATGGCCACAACCAATAGGTGCTGTCGTCCATGACTATTAGTTAAAACGTAACATTTAAGTAGTCACTTATTACAAGAATATATAAGCAGCTCCGTACTATGCTGAATAATTAATTGAATATTTTAAAGATTCTAGAATCATTGATTGGTATACGTTTTCATGTACAAATAAACGTTCGTTTAACTGCAGCGCCCATTTGGATGCAGACTTCGCATCGTCTTCTAATTGACACTGATATGAGCATTAGTATATAGATTAATGGCGTTAATTGTGTAAAAATACCATCACTACTGATATGCGTTCGTCTGACCATGCAATTGAGAGTATTAAATTAGGTATATTTTGTACTGACTTTTACAAACCCCATACAAAAGACATACTTCTGTCGTCTATAGTCAAAGAATGTCTTGAAATCTATAGCAATGGTAAATTGTGTTGTGTTCCCATTCGAAGGGCTTTATAATGAGTACATGATACGATTTGAAATTTCATACACCTAGTACTTTTGATGCTAACTACAGCCATCAAGTGATATTATGAAATGCTGGAGCTCCGTCTTGCTGAAATATGAATATTATTAGATACTTGTCCTAAAGGATTAATTTTATATTTTGAGCAATAATTATTGATTTTCAGAGTTTTTTCGTAGAAAGATCTCTGAATATTTTCTCGAAAAATGCAACATTCTTAAATAAATGGGACTTCAAGTCCATCATTACACTCGAAAAACTATTTAAAGGAATATAGATGAAGAAATTAGAAGAAGTCAGACGAAGTTTTAAATAAATATTTTATTAAAAAAAAGTTCAAACTCAAAACGTCGGAAAAAAATTAACCAAATTGGTCAAAATGCATTCCATTCTCTTCAATGCACTTCTGACAGCGTCGTTGCAGACAGCGGCAATTATTTGATGTCTGTTCTGACGAAGGGTTTAGGATGACTTCATTTATTCTCAATATTAGTTCATCTCATGTATTGACTGGAGTTGAATAGGACTAAATCTTTAAATACCTCAAATAAAATTCAAGAACGTTTAGATTTGGCGATCCAGAAATGTGGAGTTTAACGTAATCGTTATCTGGCTCTCTGTAAACGTCATGATCGGCATTGTATTGCAGTGTCATACACCAGGTTGAAAACTCCAAGTCGTAATAGCACAGCACCATCCAAATTGCATCTAGTCTTTGAGCAATAGGAATATCATTCAAATAATTTACGAGGTCGTGATTACACGAAAGTATTAGAATCTTTCGTGCATTTAATCATTAGGCAGTATTGCATGGTCAAATTTATAAAACACCCATCCAAATATTAACGCTAAATTCATTCTGAAATTTACGAGGTCTGATTACACGAGGGTTTTCATGTGATCAAACATTAAGATTATGGAAATTTACTACACCTCTTCTCGTAAATGTGGCCTCATCAGTCCAAATAATTCGTTTAAAGAAGGTATTATCTGCCTGAAAGGATCTCAGTAGCCAGTTGCAAAAATTAATTCTTTTAGGAAAATCTTCAGGTTTTAAATCCTGCACTGGTTGCAAATGATATACCTTCCTTCTGTCACGATGAGGGGTGCGAAAAACTTTCGTTTTGAAACCCTGATATTTTGTCCTCGTAAACGTTCAACGGCACGACGGATACTCAATGTTGATTCTCGTTAAACAAACGAAGAATATTATTCCTATGTCGCTCGTTCTTACGATCGTCTTCCCTCGGGACTCTTTTCAATCCATATTCCATGAAATATCGATGACTATTGATGAACACTCGGGCATCTTCTATTTGGAAAACGCCTTGAATATTCTCTACGGGCTGCTTCAGCATTATCATCACAGAAACCATAAATGTAATGAATATCCGCGTATTCTCTCTCTTTAAAATATCAAAACTTAGAATTAAAGCGAAAAAATTATAAACAATTAAATCAGAAAATAAATCTATTCAAACCTTAAAAAAATGTCAAAATGAGAAATTATTACAATTCGTCATTTACCCATGTATTAATAGAGTGCAGTCAAATTTGAATAATTGTCGCTTGATTTAAGTGTTTTAATTTACAATTTTTTATAATTTTACAAAATATCAGGATTTCAATAACGAAAGTTTTTAGCACCCTTCATCGTGACAGAAGGAAGGCATATCATTTGTAACCAGTGCAGGATTTAAAACGTGAAGATTTTCCTAAAAGAATTAATTTTTGCAACTGGCTACTGGGGTACTCTTAAAGATTTAGTGTATTCAACACCAGTCAATACACGAGATGTACTAAATATTTAGAATAAATTAAGCATCCGAAACCCTTTCGTCAGAACAGACATCAAATAAATGCTGCTGTTAATTCTATGCAACGACGCTGTCAGAAGTGCATTGAAGAGAATGGAATGCATTTTGAGCAATTGTTGTAATTTGGTTAATTTTTTTCCGACGTTTTGAGTTTGAAATTTTACAGGATGATTCATTTGAAAAAACTGACAAAATCGTGTGTTGGAGTTTTGGCTCGCTCTATATTTTATTCTATACTTTCTCGTAACACTGTACCAATGTCAAAAAGTTATGCCTGGAAAAAATTATTGTTAGGTTGTTCTGTCTAGGGTATACAAAACGTTGAAATGAGAATGATTTTCTTGTACAATTGACCATAACTTTTGAAATACCCTGTATAACGTAATGAAACCCTATATTGGAAGTATGGGGGAGATGAGCTTAATCTAAATTTGAAATAATATAATGGGTGTCCCATTTAAAAAAAGTATGTTTGGTTCATCCTGCTAATATGTAACACCCTGTAAATACGAAAATAATTTTATAATGTAAAGTTTGAAGTTGCCTATAATTTTTGTAAATAACTTTTTTTGATATCTCCTTTAATAACGGATATATCGTACTTCGACGCACTAATATATATATATATATATATATATATATATATATATATATATATATATATATATATAAATTTATTAAAGATCCAGTTCAACTATACTAAAATAAAATTAAATTCCGTAGCTGGCTTCTTCATATACATTCCCTAATTATTATAGCAGACTTATATTTGCATTATCAGATTTCATTTATTTACCATTATTATTTACTGGAGACGTTAGCTATGATTTTTTTAATTTGTAAAAAATTAATAAAAATACACGATTACATAGCCAAAAGAAAAATATTTTAATTAGTAAAAGCAGTATTTAATAGATGAGCTGAAGTACATATAATCAACATTAACAGTAAAAGAATGAATAATTACTCCATAATCTGTATGCTTAAAATTTTATACACTTCTATTACAGGGAGTACACTCAATAGTTAACTTTGTTTAAGGTTTACCTCATGAAATGTAAATATAACATACTGTTTTCATACAATTCTGTTTGTGTCATCTACGATACAAAATGAATAATTTTTATAATTGTAACATTACTACCTTCTTAGCGATTTGAATTTAATGCATAAATCGTTTCCAGTTTATACGAGAAACAACCATTGGATTACATAAATTAAATTTTAGTTTGGAATGGAAAATAAATTTTAGCTCTTCACTCTCGTAATTCATAAAAAAATTTGCAACACAAAGTAAACAATGCCAAAAACATTTTAGACTATGTCATGGTTTTGGTAATTTCCATAAGTCTATTTTGAATTAAAGCGATATCAGTATTGTTTCTGCGATGAATGATCTGGAGCTTTTCTTTATAAACTTGGCGCATTTTTATTTAATAGTACAAAATTAATCATGTATGTACTGATATGTACATAATACAAGCAATGTAACGATTTGCACACTTTGTTGTATTATCATTTTGTAAAAAAGTGCACAACTCGTACATACACAGAAATTACAACTGAATTGATACCTTTAATGCATGTTCGACATACATATTCACATTTTCATGTATGAAGGTGTCATGTATATGGCACCTGTTAGCTTGTTAAGTAAGTATGAACCGGGTTACTATAACTGAAAACCTTGCAATTTAATCAATTTACACTTACCGTATATTTATCAATACTGTCTTTTATATTGAAGCTGTTAGCAATATCAACATGTTTTTTCAAGCTGGTACGTTGGTGCATATATTTAAATAGATCTAACACATCTCGATATTGCAATAATTTTAAATCAACTAAAATCAAACTTGTACAAAAAATTTTATA
>JARFJB010001476.1:0-55000 GCA_036346205.1 Vesta saturnalis | reverse complement strand
GACACCGAAGATGTGCACAAAGATTAAGACTCGTGAAATATATTTATTGAATTTATATGTTACGGTATTTTGATGTTAGAATGCCAACTGTTAAACATAAGTTTTTGTCACAGGATTGAAGCAGATTAAACGCATTCGGACGCCACAAACATTAGCTACTAGGCGGTCTTTGTATCCTGAATTGTGGGTTTTCAAACGGCTATTACAGTGGAGGATAATTCAGGTTGAATCACGGACTTAATTAATACGGATGGAAGGCGAATACGATAGACAAAGATCACAGGTTTGACAAACAAAATTCTTCACCAATGATGGATGAAATGAATGATTCTTAATAAATATGAACTCTGAGAATTATTCAGATTTAAAATCAAAACGGTGCTCAGTAGCAAAGTAACTTTGCTAGTTATTGAAAATAATGGATTTCGAACGTAATTACAGAGCAAGTCTTTTAGTTTAATTGATTAATTAATTGTTAACTTCTTTTATCAATTCACAATTGCATTAGTCTATGTAACGCGGTGAGAACTAAGATAAAGATTTTTGTGAAAAAGCACTAACCTATATAGAGTACGACATTTAAAAGTGGGAAACGGATGGAAATTCCATAATTTTAACGTAAAGCGTAACAATTTGTTTTAATTGAAATTAAATCAATCAAGGAGCTAGTATTTATTTCAACGTGATGAAACTATTATAAGTAAAATAACAAAGCGATTGATATAAAATTCGGTCAGTTTCTATTAATAAAAATACTTATTCTATCTAACGGTTTAATTAGTAATTAGTAACACTTCTATCAACTCAAAATCACGCAATTCAAGAAGCTGATTACTCTTTGACATATCTGTCGGTGTTCGCGTTATTTAAAATACATAAAATTTTACACAATAGTGAAAGATTGGATACATTCTTTTGTAGTTGGAATTCATAGAAAGTATTTCAGATTTAACTTTACTTATTTATATCAAAACGGCTATTTTACAATACAATTCTTACTAACTAAAAAAACTAATTTATGAGGACCGTGTTAATTATTACTTGTATATATTAATTTAAAACTCTCTTAATTAGATGATCGGATTTTGAAGTCTATTTGAGGGCTTTGGTTTCTTATCATCTCTAACATAATATAAAAGGTTTTGAATGTAATTTCCATTTACATGTGCGTTTTAATATAAACTGAATTATTACTTATCAGGTTTTAATTTCGGAATAACAAAAAGAAAACTTATATTTATATTAACGGTTGTTTATAGTACTTGATAAGTTTTAATTTTGAAACAAAGAAAAGTTTCTATTTACAATTAACGGCTACCTTTAAATTTTCTTCATATCAATATTCAACGGTGCATTATTAATTATTTTACAGACTTAACTATTGTGTGTTATTTGTGATGCAAAAGGAAAAAAAAATCTTCACAAGGTGTGTGTGTGAGTGTGTGAGTGTGTGTGTGTGAGGTGTGAGTGTGTGAGTGTGTAGTGAGTGTGAGTGTGTGATGTGTAGTGTGTGAGTGTGTGTGTGAGTGTGTGAGTGTGTGAGTGTGAATGTAGTGTGTGTGTGTGTGTGTTGTGTGTGTGTGTGTGTGTGTGTGTGTGTGTGTGTGTGTGTGTGTGTGTGTGTGTGTGTGTGTGTGTGAGTGTGAGTGTGTGTGTGTGTGTGTGTCTGTGTGTGTGGTGTCCGTGTGTGTGTGTTTGTGTGTGTGTTTGTGTGTGTGTGTGTGTGTGTGTGTGTGTGTCTGTGTGTCTGTCTGTGTTTGTGTGTGTGTGTTTTTTTTTATTAATTAATAGTTTATTCAGCATGCCCCGTTTACAATTAGAAACATTACATGCTTTAACAGTAACAATACATCTACGTATATAAAACGTTACATTTTAATATCATTGTCTCTAAGCAATATTGCCATACCGATCTAGGTTATTTTTATTTAATTATTTAATAAATTGTTTAAAATACTTTTCTGTTAATAATTTTTTTGGAATAAGCCAAATAGTCTCATTATTTATCACACAATTCCTTAAATTTTGTGGTTCGTTTTGTAAGTCTTCACAATCAAATATCAAATGGTCAACCGTTTGTTCATCTTTGTTACAAATACAGTTTGCTTCATTAATTATCTTAAATTTTTTATAGTAACTTTTGATTTTACAATGCCCACTAAGAATTGCTGATATATTTTGTAAAAAATAAATTTTTTGTTTTAACCTATCTTGTAGATTTGGAAAAAATGATTTTGTTGTTTCACCTATTATACTATTTTGCCATAATAAATTCCATTTCTCTTTACTATTTGTATTAGATCTATGAATAATTTCGAACTTTTTAACTTTCTCTCTAATTGGTGGAACCTTTGCCTGTCGCGTTCTTTGTTCCCCACGACAGTCCATAAACGTTCCGCGTTTTAAGCTGGCTCATGTGCACTTTGTTATCGAATCGAGTTATGTTCACGAATTATGGCGGAATTCTCGAACTCTGATAACATTAGCGTGCAATGTTTAAAGACAATTAAATTTTCTTCACTATCTTCAAAAGAAAAAATAAAAATCAAGTGGCGGTCGTCCAAAACCAAATTTGCCCAAACCCGGCGTTAAAGATTTAGTACATTTATCCGAAAAAATAAAAATCATCATTCAAGGTAACACCTATCTACTAAATTAGGATTTAATATATTAAGTAAACAAGATAGTCGGCAACAATTAAATAGTGCACACCGATTAAGCATAGAAAAACATAATAATAAGTAAAGAATAATAGGTATGTCTTATGTACAATTATACACTGTATTAAATTTTGTGGTGCTTTTGAACTTGCTCTCCATGGACAGGATGAACGAAAGAGTTATTACTAGTACCGGGACACTTCATCTTCATCTTCATCTTGGATTTTTGTGATCTGGGGCACCTTGGCCGCCATTTTTTATGTGCCCACGTGGGGATCGTATTCTTTACCCCTTTTTTATGGCTTCTTTTGGGAGGCCATTTTCAACCCTTGATGGAATTTTCACCTTAATTAGGATCCTATTGGTTGTATTTAAAGCCTTTCTGTCAGTTCAGCCCCTAGAAGGTAGGCAAATGCGTGCGCATACAATGTTCTTATTGGTTGTCAACCCCTTTACCTGATTAGTTTCTGATTGGTTCTTAGCCCCACCCAGCTTCTGAGCTCTGAATGGAGGCTTACGGCTCTGCAATGTTACGGTGGGAAATTTGAAAATGTTCTAATAAGGGGTCCTAATGCTATCTTATATGATAGCTATAAGAACTTATGTTAGGTCTGTGCCCTTTTGTCGTGGCCCCATTGGCTGGAAATAGTATTATAATAAGGGGGATCTAATGCTATCTCATAAGACAGCTATAAGAACTTGTGTAAGGTCTACGCCCTATTGTCGTGGCCCCCCTTGGCTGGAAATAGTATTATAATAAGGGGATCTAATGCTATCTCATAAGACAGGTATAAGAGCTTGGGTTAGGCCTGCGCTCTCTTGTCGCAGCCCCCTTGGCTGGAAATAGTATTATAATAACGACGCTTGAATGCTATTTGATAAGACAACTATAAGAACTTGTGTAAGGTCTCGCCCTCTTGTCGTGGCCCCCTTGTTGCGAATCTTGAATTTGCTTGTAGGAGATTTGTACTTGTATTATAATAAGGAACCTAATGCTAACTTATAAGACAGACATAGGGCTTCGCAACTTGCTTTCGGGTCTTAGCCCCTGGTCCCTTGGTGAGAAATTTCAATTTGTATTTAAGTTTTTACATTCTGATTACTTATTGCGAGAAATTTGAACTTTTAGTAAGTGGGCTTAATGCTAGCTTATAAAATAGGTATAAGGCCTCGCAACTTGCTTTCAGGGCTTAGACCCTTGGCACCCTTGGCGGGAAAGGACCACGTCATTTTTTTATGGTAAGTGGCCTTCGGTTAAAATGTCTAATTTTTTTATATGTATTAGTTCTTGTCGTACTCACTATTATTGTTCATAGGCACAAAGTCATCCAATGGCTAGTTTTTGAAATACAGGGTGTTGCTTTCCATAAGAAAATGGCCTGGTCCTTTGAATTTGTATTCTAATAAGAGGGGCTCTAATGTTAACTTGTAGACAAGTGTAGGGCTTCGCAACTTACTCTCGGGGCTTAGACACCTTGTCCTGGCCCCTAGGTGTAAAATCTGATTTTGTTAATAGCACGATCTATTTGTGTACAGACTAACAAATGTTTTCTGAAATATAGCTGGCGCCACCTAGCGATATATTTTAAAAGTGCATAAAGGTCCCTGTAATGGTTATGGTGGGAAATTTGAAATAAGGGGTCTAACACTAGCTTTTAAGGTAAGACGTATGCATCTGGGCCTCATATAGGTAAAAATTTGCGACGCGAGGCTTTCGGCGAAGGTTGTTTCGGCGACCCCCACTCCAGCCCTCCCGAACATAACCGAGATTGTAGGATTGTCGTTATCATAACTTGTTCGTGGACCTTCGTGTATTGTCGTGGCACCCTTGGCGTAAAATATGAATTTGTATTTAAGTCTCTGCAGGTTATGGCTGGAAATATGAATTTGTATTATAATGAGGGGTATAATGCTAACTTGTAAGACAGATGTAGGGCTAAGCAACTTACTTTCAGGCACTCGCCCCTCGACCAAAAGATGAATCAGATGAATGTATCTCACATCCAAGATGATGATGATGATTACAGAAGAGGAAGAAGAGCGATGAGGTAAGGAGAAGGATGAGTCTCAAAACCATGATGATGATAGCGACGAATCACGGTTGAAGTAGAAGAAGAAGAAGACCGATAAAAATATGATTAAATAAATGATGTATTGTTGTTTATAATATATTTTCAAACGCTAAGCTTTCCTTCAATTTTATTAATAAACTTGTTTTCCTAACGGCGTTCGAACCTGCACTAACAATGCTGCAGTTAACGCGAAAGGGCTTAGATGGGTAATTAATTAATAAGTGTGCGATTGGCCTTTTCACCGTAAGTTAAATCATACTGCTATTTTTGAATTGAGAGCTGATTTTGTTGATTAAGTTAATTCAATTTGGTATTTTTGATTTGTGGTTGGTTGGTTTTAGCAAAGTGTAAGTTAGTCCAATCAGTATTTTGGACTGTAAGCTAGTTTTGCAAGCTGTAAGTTTATTTGATTGATTCAGATCACGACAAAGGGCGAAGACCTGAGAACAAGTTGACACCTTACACCTGTGTCTGTGTGTTGTGTGTGTCTGTGTGTGTCTGTGTGTGTGTGTGTGTGTGTGTGTGTGTGTGTTGAGGGCAAGCTTCACTTGCCACCACCGAAAACCCATTACAAAAATTGGCGCTCGAGCAGGGACTTGAACCCTGGACCCTTTTTTTAGAAAGTAAAAAGGGGATGTGAAGATTAGTTTTTTTTCCCTTTACTTCACTCATATCAAATAATAAGTAAGCTCGTAAAATAATTAATTATGCACTGTTGAATATTGATAAGAAGAACATTTAAAGATAGCCGTTAATTGTAAATAGAAATTTATCTTTGTTTCAAAATTAAAACTTATCGAGTACTATAAACAACCGTTAATATAAATATAAGCTTTCTTTGTGTTATTCCGAAATTAAAACCTGATAAGTAATAATTTAGTTTATAAGCACTCAAATAGACTTCAAAATCCGATCAATCTAATTAAGAGAGTTTTAAATTAATATATACAAGTAATAATTGACACCGTCCTCATAAATTAGTTTTTTTAGTTAGTAAGAATTTTATTGTTAAATAGCAGTTTTGATATAAATAAGTAAAGTTAAATCTGAAATACTTTCTATGAATTCCAACTACAAAAGAATGTATCTAATCTTTTACTATTGTGTAAAATTTTATGTATTTTAAATAACGCGAACACCGACAGATGTGTCAAAGAGTAATAAGTTCTAGAATTGCGTGATTTTCAGTTGATAGAACTGTTACTAATTACTAATTAAACCGTTACATAGAATAATTTTTATTATTTTTATTAATGGAAATTGAACGAATTTTATATCAATCGCTTTGTTATTTCACAAATAATAGTTTTAGCACGTTGAAATAAATACTAGCTCCTTGATTGATTTAATATCAATTAAAACAAATTGTTACGCTGTTACGTTAAAATTATGGAATTTTCAGCCGTTTCCCACTTTTAAATGTCGTATATAGGTTAGTACTTTCACAAAAATCTTTATCTTTTTAGTTCTAACTGAGTTACGTATAGAATTGCTTCACAATTGCGAAGCTGCAATTGTGAATTGATATGAGGTGAATAATAGTTTAACAATTAATTAATCCAATTAAACGTAATGAAGACTTGCTCTGTAATTACGTTCGAAACCTAGTTGATTTGTTTCGATAACAAGCAAAAAGTTACTTTGCTACTGAGCACCGTTTTGCTTTTGAAATCTGAATAATTCACAGAGTTCATATTTATTAACAATCATTCATTTTCATCCATCATTGGTGAAGGGAATTTTGTTTGTCAAGAGGACTTGTAACCTTTGTCTACCGTATCCGCCTTCCATCCGTATTAATTAAGTTTTAGGTACACCTTCGATCGTGAGGATTGAACCCTGAATTATCCTCCACTGCGTAACCCGAGGCAGCCGTTTGGAAACCGCACAAGTTCAGGAGTGAATTCAAAGATGCAATTCAATCTTATTTACGGGGGGTGATACACATTTTGATATTATAGTTTTTAAAAATATATATTTTGCTTTATTACAGCCACATAATTGCTACAGACTTCATTAGATATGATATTGTATTGGTGAAGTAAATAGTTATAAATATATATTATACAAGGTGATTCATAAGTTTTGTCCCAATCATCAATTCTTTGTAAAATCAAATACCGGAACCCTCTGTATGTGGGAATTGATTTTGACTTCATGTTATCCTTTAGTTAGACAGATTAGGTACTACTTAAGATTGTACAGGGCCATTCAATAACTTTGCAATATATTAAATATAACAATAAGTCGAAAAACCTTTGCTTTTTTCATCACCCTGTATCTAAAAATTGACTCGGTCAAGGTATATTTATTTTAAAATCTTCGAATACAGCATATTATAATTATTCTGTTCCTAAATTTTCGTTTCAATCTAATGAGTAGATTTACAGATGGAGTCTGGCAAGTTTCACCAAGACACGTCAAATGAAATTGTTAGCGTTTTTAAATCCTTATGGAAAGTGGCCTTTAGTAAAAATGTGTAATTTTCTGATATGTATTAGCTCTCGACGTACTCATCAATATTGTTCATGAGCACAGAATCATCCTGTGACTAGTTAGAGAGTTAAAGTTTCAAAATACCACGATTCGCATGTTCATTATTTTTTATTTGAAATTACTACGCTAATTTTTTTTTCAAAATGCGATTTTTGCACCTTTATGGAATATGTAGATACACACAAAGGGTATAATTGAAGGAAAGGTTTTTCGACTTATTATTATACTTAATATTTTGCAAAATTATTGAATCGCCCTGTATAATCTTAAGTAGTACCTAATCTGTCTAACGAAAGGATAACATGAAGTCAAAATTAATTCCCACATCAGGAGTGTTACGTTATTTGATTTTACAAAGAATTGATGATTGGGACAAAACTTATGAATCACCTTGTATAATATATATTTATAACTATTTACTTAACCAACACAGTATCATATCCAATGAAGTCTTTCACAGTAGCAATTATGTGGCTGTAATAAAACAAAATAATTTTCTTAAAAAACTATGTCAAGTTGCTTTGGTATGTGTGAATCCTTGCGATATTGCAGGCTCACATTCCATTAATATAAGTAATTTGATTGTAATCTCATTATATTTAGAATTGACATCAGTTCTACATACATAAAGACAAAATTTACATCGATTGGGGCTTGAACCTTGATGGCGCAGTTGGTTAGCGCGGTATTCTAGCAAAGTACAGGTCGTAGGTTCAAATCCTACTCGAGGTAAACTTTTTATTTATGTATTTAATAAAATTAATAATAATTTTTAATTATGTCAAAATGTGTATCACCCTGTAAATAAGATTGAATGGCACCCTTTGCGTACAACTACATATCCTATAAAGATGTAAAAATCGAATTTAGAAGATAAAATGAACATTAGTACTTTTAAACCAAAAATAATCAACATGGCAAAGTAGTTATTTTGAAACTTTAATATCCTGTACCTCTAAAACTAGCTGTAGGATGACTTTGTGCCCATGAACAATATTGATGAGTACGGTAAGAACTAATACATATCAAAAAATTAGACATTTTAACCGAAGGCCACTTTCTATAAGAAAATGGCGTGGTCCTTTCAATTTGTAGACAAGTGTAGGGCTTCGCAACTTACTCTCGGGGCTTAGACACCTTCTCCTGACCCCTAGGTGTAAAATTTGATTTTGTTAATAGCACGATCTATTTGTGTATAAACCAACGAATGTTTTCTGCAATATAGCTGGCGCCACCTAGCGGTATATTTTAAAAGTGCATAAAGGTCCCTGTAATGGTTATGGTGGGAAATTTGAAATAAGAGGTCTAACACTGCTTTTAAGGTAAGACGTATGCATTTGGGCCTCATATAGGTAAAATTTTGCGACGCGAGGCTTTCAGCAAAGGCTGTTTCGGCGACCCCCACTCCAACCCTCCCGAACATAACCGAGATTGTAGGACAAGTGTAGGGCATCGCAACTTGTTCTCGGGTTTTCGTCCCTTGTCGTCATCGGAACTTGTTCGTGTATTGTCGTGGCACCCTTAGCGGAAAATATGAATTTATATTTAAGTCTCTGCAGGTTATGGTTGGAAATATGAATTTATATTGTAATAAGGGGTATAATGCTAACTTGTAAGACAGATGTAGGGCTAAGCAACTTACCTTCAGGCCCTCGCCCCTCGACCAAAAGATGAATCAGATGAATGTATCTCACATCCAAGATGATGATGATGATTCACAGAAGAGGAAGAAGAGCGATGAGGTAGAGGAGAAGGATGAGTCTCAAAACCATGACGAATCACGGTTGAAGAAGAAGAAGAAGACCGATAAAAATGTGATTAAATAAATGATGTATTGTTGTTTATAATATATTTTCAAACGCTAAGCTTTCCTTCAATTTTATTAATAAACTTGTTTTCCTAACGGCGTTCGAACCTGCACTAACAATGCTGCAGTTAACGCGAAAGGGCGGTTAGATGGGTAATTAATTAATAAGTGTGCGATTGGCTTTCTTTTGCACGCTGTAAGTTAAATCATACTGCTATTTTTTGAATTGAGAGCTGATTTTGTTGATTAAGTTAATTCAATTTGGTATTTTTGATTTGTGGTTGGTTGGTTTTAGCAAAGTGTAAGTTAGTCCAATCAGTATTTTTGGACTGTAAGCTAGTTTTCGCAAGCTGTAAGTTATGATTTGATTGATTCAGATCACGACAAAGGGCGAAGACCTGAGAACAAGTTGCGACACCTTACACCTGTCTTACGATCTCGGTTATGTTCGGGAGGGTTGGAGTGAGGGTAGCCGAAACAGCCTTCGCCGAAAGCCTCGCGTCGCAAAATTTTACCTATATGAGGCCCATATGCATACGTCTTACCTTAAAAGCTAGTGTTAAACCCCTTATTTGAAATTTCGCACCATAACCATTACAGGGACCTGTACGCACTTTGAAATATACCGCTAGGTGGCGCCAGCTATATTTCAGAAAACATTCGTTAGTCTATACACAAGTAGGTGGTGCTATTAACAAATTCAGATTTTACACCTAGGGGTCAGGACAAGTTGCGACGCCCTACACCTGTCTTACAATCTCGGTTATGTTCGGGAAGGTTGGAGTAGGGGTCGCCGAAACACACGTTCTTATAGCTGTCTTATGAGACAGCATTACAGCCCCCTTATTATAATACTATTTCCAGCCAAGGGGGCACGACAAGAGGGCGCAGACCTAACACAAGTTCTTATAGCTGTCTTATGAGATAGCATTAGGGCCCCTTATTAGAACATTTTCAAATTTCCCACCGTAACCATTACAGAGCCTTAAGCCTCCAATCAGAGCTCAGAAGCTGAGTGGGGCTAAGAACCAATCAGAAACTAATCAGGTAAAAGGGGTTGTCCTTAGGACTACCAACCAGAACATTGTATGCGCACGCATTTGCCTACCTTCCAGGGGATGAACTGCCAAGAAGGCTCTTAATACAAAAAAGGGTCCTAATTAGAGTGAAAATTCCATCAAGGGTTGAAAATGGTCTCCGAAAAGAAGCCATAAAAAATGAGTGAACTGACAAAAAGGTTCTTAACATAACCAAAAGGGCTCTATCAGGGTGAAAACTCCATCAAGGGTTGAAAATGGCCTCCGAAAAGAAGCCATACAAAATGGGTGAAAATACGATCCCCACGTGGGCATATAAAAAATATCGGCCAAGGTTCCCCAGGTCACAAAAGTCCAAGATGGCGGCAAGTGTCCCGGTACTACTGTCCTTAAACCCTGGTATATTTAGAGGCCTCATAAGTTTTTCTGTCGAATTGGACGCAGCACTGAGGGATCATTTGCACCAAGCTATCGTGTTTAAAGGCACGTCAAAAGACATTCAAAATGATTTATTAGAATGTATGTTTTCCGTGTGTCAGGCACATAAATTTTGTGTCCGTTATGAGCGACGAAACAAGTGATGTTTCAAATATTTTCCAAATAGTTATAGTTTACCGTTACATTTTAGCCAATGGCACCCCGTTGAACGATTTTGGACTTTTATAAAACCAAACGAACACGATGCTGTTTCCATAGCTGGCTGCATAGAAGAAGCTTTAAATTATATTTTAAAAAATTCTGATCAGTTAATTTCCCAAAGTTACGACGGAGCAAGTGTTAGGAGTGCGCACATGGTGGTGTACAAAAACTTATTAAAGACAAATTTTGATATGCATATTGTATTGATTGTTATGCGCATCAATTGAAATTAATAATGTCTCAGGCAACAAGCATAATTACAAATGGTATATTTTTTTCCGATTTGAGTGATATTACCATTTTTTTTTCAAATTCTCCACGAAGAGTAGCCATATTACATGAAATCGTTGGAAAGAGGGTTCTTAGAGCATCTGCTACAAGGTGGAACTTTAAAATTAGAACCTTTAACACTGTATATGAAAACAGAGAAGCACTTATATCGTGTATGGAAAAAATACAATCCACATCCAGACAATCTGATACCATCCGAACTTTTAAGGTTTTTGCATGAACTTATGTTGGTTGACAGTGTTTCATCGTGTAATGCTCCACGTTGATATTTTGTATTCCCAGATGCAAAAAAGGGCTACTGATTCCGTTACCATAAAACGATGCATTACTGAGTTTGAAAAAAATATTCAGAAAGAAAGAGACAACATACATACTGATACTATTAGAGAAACTGAGTTAGCAGATATTGATGAACAAGCTAGGAAGACAGATGAGACAAATTCTTATGTTTCCACGACTAAGGAAGTATGTAACGCCAAATTGCAGAAATAAAATAAAAGTTTTCGTTTACAGGCCATTTGGAAATGGAACGCTTATTTTCGGTGGAAAATTTTGAAACATATTCATCAAATTTTCCTATGCTACATTTAAATTCAACAATTCGAAACTTTCCATTTTTAGATAAAAACAAATTAAAGACAGAATAGGGAAATAATACACATGTAACGCCCTTTCTTTTTGCTTTACAATAATTGATTAAGTTAAAAGGGTTTAATTTAATTTGCCTCGGTCTAGCTCAAATCGGGTCTTGTCTTAACAAGACGGGGGTGGTTCGTATCCTGGTGCTCAACACTGTACACTTTGAATAATACAACAAAACTATTTTAAGCGTATATTACCTATTTGTTTACAAAACTAAAATAATCTAACCTACAGGAAATAAATTAACAATAATACAACAAAACAAACCTTATTGGGTGTTACCCGGGATGTCCTGGTTAGCAGTGCCCGTTTGGCTGGTCCCTCGTGGATGGTAGTGGTTGTTACTGGATCCTGAGCCGCTTCTGTGGAAATATAAATTATTGGGGTTCAATTGCTGGTGTGTTATGACCCAAAAAATCCTACTAATGACAATTTAATTTTGTCTGTTACGACCGCTCAGGCCTGCCCTGTACACGGTAGCCTGATGTTTGTTCAGGTGGCGCTGTGTAAAATTCTATCTCTTAGATAAGCCGGGGAAATGATCGCGTTGGTGCCTTTAAGCAGATCAAAGAGAAAATCAATAATTTAAAGTAACCTTGGTGCGCATGACATTCTTATACGTGATTTGGCTTTCAGACTGACTGGATATGAGCTCAGTACTTGGAATGCTTTATACAGGACAGGTTAATATTTACATGTTTTAAATGCAAATTGTACGTACGCGTTTAATTATCTACCCTAACTAAACAGGTTGATCTCAGGATTTCTTAATTAATGGAGAACGTATTTACAGTAATGAAGTGAATATCAAACATTTAATTATGCCCGAAAATAAATGTATTAATTCTTTATTATTAGAAAAACGTCTGTTTTTGTTAAACGCGGATACTTTTCGTATGAGCGAAACTTATTCTAACTAACAAATACAGGGAAGACGAAGTTTATCACGATCTTTTACGTTAATTATTATTAAAGATTGCTTCTTTATTAATTGTTATAAACGAATTAATCGGAGGCGAGTTTACACGACCTTTTAGGACTGCGTGTACTAAATTGAACAATTCTGAGAATTGTTTCCGACGGAATGCAGGCGTTTCAAGTAAGTGATTTATATGCGATTGCGAGACGCAGGAGTACGTTTAATGTAATTTATCACGTAGACGCACCACGGGTTCCTCTTTATTTCTGGAGGATCACGCGGGTGATCTCTGCGAATGCGGCTTCTGGTATTGAGAGTACCTCTAGGTTAAGGCGTCGCTTGTTTGTATTGCTAATTTTCCTCAGGATCAGGTCGGTGTATTGTATGTGTAATGTATGTGTAATATCTGGTTAATGGAGAGCCCTTCGTAAGATTCTGGGTCCAGCCCGTCGACTGATGTACAAGGGATCTCCCGGGTGGAGCGGTAGAATTTGAGCGAGTACCCTTCTTGCCGCTGGAGTAAGTGGAAGATGCCTTCTGGGCGTTAGCCCTAAGTAGCAACGTCCTGGTTTGTGTGTATGTGTGCCGAAGGTAACTTCAGGCTATACAACCCGGCGTATACTTTTAGAGTGTGTATGAATGCAGAAGGTAACTTCAGGTTATACAGCCTGTCGTTTCTCTAGGTATCTGGTGTAAGGTTTAAGAAACGTGGTGCAATAAAATTTACGTGCGCGTATCTCAACCAGCAGTTTGATTGTATAATGCTGATTTACTGGTGACGGCGGCGAAGTAACGCGACTAAAGATGTACGATAGTTCAGGATAAACGGATGCGGTAATCGGCAGGTCGGCGACGTATACAACGAAACTAACTACGGCAGGCGCGCGGTCTGAATCTCGGTTCTGGCTGCTGGAGACGCGAGCGTGTCGGGATAGCGGAGTCGCGAAATAACAAAAATAGCAAAAATAGTAGTCGCGATTGAAGTAAAGTAGTCGCGGAAAAAGTAGTAGGAAGTAGTAGTCGCGATAAAGTAGGATTTCTTCCGGTAGCGTCTCAGTTTTTATAGCTGATTCGCGGTGGGTGGATCCGGCTTCTATGCAGGGGTCCTCTGGCTGTGATTGGCTGAGGGTTCTCGGACGTAAGAGCATTTGATGCTTTTTAATATCTACATCGGAGGGGATTGAAATTAATTATTTATGGTGCAATATCGCGCAATCTTTTGTAATGGGTTTTAATTTTAAACAACTTTACCTGTCTTAATTACTGTAGGGCAATTAAAAAGGAATTAATTACATAAATTTTAGTAAAGTGAAGCTGGATCTTTACGCACATAAGAACAGATTTTAGAGAAGTTTTCGGTACAGTCCACTTACTTAAATTTTTAATTGAAAATGATTTGCAACAGATTTCTCAGAAACATTTTCAGTGCTATAAGCAATTGCTACGATGCCCATGACAACCACAGAAGCGGAACGTTGTTTCTCCGCATTAAATCGAATGAAAACTTTCTTTAGAAGTACAATGGGCGAGGATAGATTAACCTCCCTCCCAATGTTATCCACTGAGAAACAAATAATTCAGGAAATTCCAAATTTTAATTAATTTTTCATTGAAGAATTTATCTCAAAAAAGGACAGACGACTTCATTTTTAATACAAAATGTGTTTGTGGAATATAAAAACTATGATACATTTATCTATAAAAACAATTGCTTGGCGAGAGCGAGGTACTCAGCGAGGTGTTACTTAATATCTAATTTCTTAACAAATTCCTTTAATTTCTACGATGTTATAGTCCAAAATAAGATGTGCACCCCCAAAGTATTAAACCACGCGCCGCCCCTGTATTTTTCACTAAATTTTGAAACCGGTTACCATTCATAGTTTTATGATAATCCCGATTCGGATTCCCCGAATCGAGTAAATAGTCGCAGTTTTCCAAAAACCCCACATACACCCCGTGTGTAAAGTGGTATACCCATTACCTTCATTTTTAAGATTGGGTGGATTACTTTTAATCTCAGAATCGTGCACCCAACGATGCGTATTAGAATCATATTTCGTCTAGATACACAAATTTGACATCATAGCCTGAACTTTGCAACTGTAGAAATGTTCTGAGAAATTTAATGCTTAATGGAAATATTGTATTATCGTCCTGCTTAGCATTTACTAAATCTCAATTTAAGTATAAATACCCTGCTTTATCCATCTAGCTAAACAATGTTAGGTAAGAAGCGAAAGAGTGCAGGTGTTGGTTTAGTTAATGCTCTAATCAATGAACTTCCGTTTGAATTGCAGTTACCCGGTTACCAGTATTGTGATCCTGGAACAAAATTAGAGAAACCGCTCGCACGCGGTGACCCCGTTATTAATCAATTAGATGCTCAATGCAAACTTCATATCAGTTACAGAGATTACCGAGATTTAGAAAGTAGACATAACTCAGATAAAATTTTATAAAAAAAGGTTGCGAACGCTTTAAATCATCAGACGCAACGTGAACCATGAAAGCATAGAGAAAATTAGGAATGGGGTGTAAACGTAGATCTAATCTGAAGAAGAAGAAATTGTTACGCAATGGTGGAAATTTATTGCGTTTACGAAAACAATATCTAAAAAAATTAAACCTAACGGACATTTCACAGACACAATAAAGTCAGCCCTTTCAACGACAAAACGTGTGGTAAAAAGTTTAGGAGGAAAGAAAAAGTTTCTAGAGTAATTCCCATACCTAAACAAGGAGGGTTTTTACCATTTCTTATTCCGTTATTCGCTGGATTATCAGCAATCGGTGCATTAGCTAGCGGTGCATCAGGAATTACTAAACAGTCATTCAAGCTAAAATGCCAAAAAAATTGCAAGAGACATCACGCCATAATCGTATGATGGAATCGAACGCTATCGGCTCCGTGAATAAGAAAGGCGGTGCACTTTATCTAAAACCATACAAATCTAGTGGTGGTGCGTTATACTTAAAACCGTTTCCAAAAAAACTGAATAAATTACCCGAAAGACCGTTAACAGATATTGATTTAAAGAAAAATACACCAAAAATGTACCCTACTTTAGGGATATTTTTATGAGAGATAGCATGCCTAAATTACCATGGAAAAATGAATCTGGAATTATTAACTTAGATAGCCAAAGCGGATCAAATACACATTGGGTTTACTACAAAGAGCGTGGTAAAAAGGTATGGTATTACGATAGTTTCGGTAATCTTTGACCACCAATCGAAGTGATTAACTACTTTCGGGGATGTATAATTACAACCAAGATCAAGAATTTAATCCATTTATTTGCGGACACCTATGCCTGCAATTTTTATATAAATAATCAATAAAACATCAAATTTTCTCAGTTATGTCAATAATATTCAGTTTAGAAGACGTTGGTAACACAGCTAGCTACAATTTCTATCCACCGGATTGGTTGGATTTTACGGTTGTAACAGCATTAGAAACATTTATAATGGAAACGATAGATTTTATTTTAGAACAAATCAATCTCATTTGCGAGTGATTAATATTCCGCACGGTGCGTATCAGTTAGATGAAATTAGCGATTATCTAAAATCTAAGATACCTGCATAAAAGTTTAGCATTAGAGCAAACAACAATACACCTAAATGTGAGATAAAGTTCATTTGAGATCGATTTTACTAAAGAAAATAGTATTGGCCACATGCTAGGGTTTGAGTCTAAAATATTAGAATCAAATATTTTACGTACGTCTGCGTTAGACATCCAATTACTTAAACACACTAATCTACACGTAGAGTGCAACATTATAAAATGATCTTATCGAAACGTGAAACCTGAAAAAGTATTATTTGAGATTGATGTTTCAGTTCCACCAGGTTATCGTCTAGATAAAACTCCAAGCAATACTCAATATTTAGAAGTAAACACAGACATTATTAGTAATATAACAATTAATTTGACTAATCAAAATGGTGAATTAATAGACTTTGGTGAAAGTGAACCATTCACTGTACGCTTAGAACTAAAAGAACATGGGTCTGAGAATTAATCCAGGACCAATTCCATCTTTCAAAAATTCATATAAAAGACACAATCCCTACAGTAAGTCATTTATTAGTCACCAACCTTCATTGCGGTTAACATATGCAGAGAAATACTTTCTAACGTCAATTGGTTTAAAAGTTCTCACTGACAATGGCCGAATCATTTTGGCTTCCTTTCACATAAAATGTTCTGTCCATTGACACGTTTGTGTTTGAAACCCATTGATTTCAAAATTCTAAATAATGTCATTCGGCCCCATCGAAATCGTAATCTGTGTTAACGTGATGGTTCAATTTGCCCAAATATCCATTTTTCGAATTAAATTGCCAAATTAGTCGATGTAAATCTTTCCGAAAGGTGAAATCCCAAACTACGTGTTCACCACAATATGTCAACTTTAAATGTTGAGCTCTTGCGGTTATGATGTCTTGTGAAACCTAAAACCAAATACATAATTAATGTGTGCATGAAAAAGTGATTAAGTTCTTGCGTTCTTGAAATATATCCGACACCATTACGATAAGTTCTCCATTACTTTTCCCCGTTACACTATTTTTAAGGTGTTTGTAGCACCTTAAAGTTTGCAACTTTATGTGCAATGATGTCTGGTATTGTCTCAACAAATTATTATTAATTCAGCATCAGACTTCAACATCATCATGCGTTACTTAATTAAGCAACATAGCACGGTTACTTTTGACAGGACGGTGCCAAATTGACTTTCTGTCATTTTGACAAAAGGGAATATCACTACAGAACAAAATATCATGACTTACTCTAATGCAAAATAATACGGAACAGAGTGTAGCCGTAAAAATATGTACTTATACAACGCGATCAATAACACCCGACACAACCGATCTTATGAAACATGACGTTAGTAACCATCTGCCGCATCATACAGAAGGCGGTAATCAAAGGAACAATGATGAGGATGGTGCCGATCTGTGACGTCGATGTGTGACGTTGTCATAGCTCATTTAAATAGGTATTTTATAAAACGTGTGTGAAGATAGCGACGGCCATCTGGACGCGATGTGTACGTTGTCATAGCTCATTTAAATAGGTATTTTATAAAAGTTAAATACACGCCATCTTGACAAACATTGGTATTCGTGAAATTTCAATCGATTTCGTTCATAAATAACACAGTTAGAGACCGGCGAGAGACGCATGTCGCTGCCCGCATGTAATGAGCGCGCCTTGAACCGTCGCCGGTCTCTAACTGTGTTATTTATGAACGAAATCGTTTGAAATTTCGTATTAAAATACTTCATACTTTTGCGAAAGTCTAATAATTTAATTAATTGCAGAAGCACCAATAGTTTGTCTAAAAACTGGGCGTTGATATTATTAATAAAAAACCATCAATGTAATTCTATATAGCACGTTTCGTTATACGCATACTGGTGGATGACGTCACTGCGTCGCTCAGATACCCGTCGCGATCTTCACACACGTTTTTATGAATGGTTTAAATATCTCTTTCAATGTTAAGCTGCTAGAGCGCTGGTGGCGTAGTAATAGTCGGCTTCCACGCTTTTGGTGGGTGTTCGATTCCCGGCCCCTGCGCTTTTTTTTTTCTCTTAGGTTACAGTAGTTTTGTTTTTCTTATCTAAAATGGATGACGTCACACATCAGTATCATCCTCATCCGATACGAGGCGGTAGATTGAGACTTTAGTTCCGTGACGTTGCCGTGTTTCTAACCTCAATCAGTCTAAAGATGTAAATAAATAAGAAAACTAAAAAATCTACGGTAACCTGCTATTTGCCTTAAATAGAAATAAAAAAAAAACTAAAATCTACGGTAAACTAGGTTAAACTAGATTAGATAAACAAAACTACAGTAACCTAAAAAAAAATTGTATGGCCGGGGATTCGAACCCACACCAAAAGCGTTGCAAGCCACTCCGCTTTCACACCACCAGTGCTGTAGCAGTTTGACATTGAAAGTGATATTTAAACCATTTTTAAATATTCGTAAATGGTGACGTCTAACACGCATGACGTCATGGACGGGAAGTCTCAATCTACCGCCTCCTCATCCGATGTCCTTTGTTTACCGCCTCCTCAACATACGTGATAGTGCGTCCATACTAAATATAACCTCAAAATTCTCATTTGACGTTTAATGTTGATGAGTGGAAAAATAGATGGCGCCGCTCCTATGAAACGTCGTTAGTAACTATTTGTCGCAACACATGACAGTACACCAATACTAACCTTAACTTAATTATAGTGTTACTCATATTTGTTAATTATTAGTAACAATTTGTCAAATAAATTAAATCACGTTTCAATTTTTTTTGTTCTTTGCGTAATCACATGTTATGTTGCGCAAATGGTGACTAACGTCATGTTTAATAAGAGCGGCCGAGTCAACGATTTTTGATATCATTGTATAAACATATTTTTCTTGTATCATTAAGGGCACATTTTGGCTTATGTTTCTTCCAGTTCTTAATACTTTTTTGATAGATTTTTAATAGATTTTAGTTTAAATCTAGGATATTTATAACTAAACATTCCCAAATAGTACCCTATGTACAATATGGCAACGCTGGGTATAGCCTGGAACTTGGAAGGGCGCTTATACTTTGCTAATGTCTTTAAAAAGTAGATTTATGTTTTCATTATTATGATTATTCATGTAATGGTATTGTAATACTTTTCACTGGGTTTTATTAAACTAACAAATTCTTAATGTCTGGACAGATTGATAACAAAATTATTAAAGTCGAACCTGATGCAGAAGCACAAATAAATACATTTCTAAATGAGGAGCATGTTATGTTAAATAATGATCTAATCAAAAAAGAAATAGATTACGAAGTTGATACAAAGACTAATGTTGACTTTACTTATGTCAAAGAAGAAAAATTTTCTTCAATAAGTGACATTTCTACAAGTAAAGTCCAATGTGATGGTTCAACAAAGATATACAACTTAAAGGATCATAATTTTAGACGACGTTCAGGTACTAAATACAAATGTGAGCAATGTGATTTTGTAGGGAAATATAAAAGTAATCTTGAAAGACATGTTGCCATACATAATACGAGTACTAACTATAAATGTGAAGTATGTGATTATTCAACAACAGTGAAACACTATTTAAGTGGCCATCTATTAAGGCATAATTTAATTTATAAGTACAAATGTGAGAAATGTTATTATGTAACAAAATATAGAGGTGATCTTGACAGACATAGTGCAACACATAACACAAGTAATGATTATAAATGTGACCATTGTGATTATTCAACATCGGTGCAATGTAATTTAAAGAAACATATCGTAAGGCATAATTTAATTGAAAAATACAAGTGTGAACAATGTAATTATGTGACAAATTATAAAGGTCATCTTAAAGAGCATAATGCAATACATAATTCTAGTATTAATTATAGATGTGGCCAGTGTGATTATTCAACATCCGTGAAACACAATTTGAAGAATCATATGATAAGACATAAATTAATTAAAAAGCACAAATGTGAACAATGTGATTATGTAACAAATTTTAAAGGTCTTCTTAACAGACATGTTGCTATACATAATACAAGCACCGAGTATAAATGTGACTTATGTGATTTTTCAACAAAAACAAAACATTATTTAAAAAAACATTTTGTAAAACACAATTCAAGCAGTACTAAATATCAATGTAACGATTGTGATTATGTAACAACTTATAAAGGTCACCTTAAAAGACATGTTGCAATACATAATACAAATATTAATTATAAATGTGAGTTATGTGATTATATAACAAAGGTGAGACACAATTTTATGAAGCATCTTGTGAAGCACAATTCAAGTAGTGCTAAATATGAATGTAACGAGTGTGAGTACGTCACAAAATATAAAAGTCATTTTAAAAGACATAGTGCAATACATAATATTAGTACTGATTACAAATGTGACCAATGTGATTATTCAACAAAAGTGAAACAGTATTTAAAAAATCATCTTGCAAGGCATAAGTTAATTCATAAATATAAATGTGATCTATGCGAATTTTCAACAAAAGTGAAATGTCATTTAATGAATCATCGTGTAAACCACGATTCAAGTATTACTAAATACCGATGTAATCAATGTAGTTATTCAACAATAGTAAAAAGGTATTTTAAGAATCATCTCATAAGGCATAATTTAATTCAAAAATATAAATGTGAGCAATGTGAATATGTAACAAAATATAAAAGTGATCTTGAAAGACATGTTGGAACACATAGTACAAACACTGATTATAAATGTAATCTGTGTGATTATTCGACAAGTGTGAAATGCCAATTGATGAGTCATCTTGGAAAATACACCTCAAATAATACTAATTATAGATGTGTTCACTGTGATTATTCAACAACTGTAAAACAATTTTTAAGAAAGCATTGTGTAAAGCACAATTTAAGTATTAGGTATAAATGTGATAAATGTGATTATCAAACCAATTGGATTACTACTTTTAAACGGCATCAATTAACACACATTTCAAGTATTCAATATAGATGTAATCAATGTGATTATTCTACAAATGTTGACTACAACTTACAGAAACATCTTTTAAGAAAACATTCGAGTACTAATTAAAAATGTGTATGTAATAAAATGTAGACAATTGAACCATCGTTATTAATTAACAAAAAGAGATTCCATTTCAATTTTCAAAACACGTTATTAAATATAAATACCGTGACCAATATGGTTTTCCCAACAAGTGTGAATTGTATGTGTGAATGTAATAATTTTTTTGTACGATTGAGCTTTTTCGTTTATTTACCATAGCTGTTTCCAAGACAGAAGGATAATGTTTACTGGTTGCGAAGCCCAACTCATTGGTACTTACCGACGTCTTTTACTTTCCAATGTAAAATTGTATATAGGTACTATATTTCACAACAACAAGAACAAAAAATTTGGACATTTCTATTTAAAACGTCACTTTTGACTTTTTGTTTATTTAGTAGAAATTAAATAATTTCAATTGTGCTAAATTTCATACAATCGTGCAAAAAAAACATGAGCATCATGAACATTAAGGGTTGTACCGGTCTCCGGCCAAATTGGAGGCTTCGTTATATCGACCGGTAAACGTCCCTTACTGTTCTTGATACTCAATATACTGTTTTTAATTTATTTCAATTATAAATGTGTATATTATTATGTAATGTATACATTAAGTCAGGGTAATGCAATTTTCAGTATTTTTATTTGTATTATTATACAAATTATTATTATATTAAAAACAAATTTATTTTAGGGTCGGGTTTATCCATTCTGCACCAACGTTGATTTAATATGTTAATAGATGCTTATTAAAACGACCATTCATTTTTTGATGTTCTAGATAACAAAAAGTTATTTCCATAACTAGTGTGCTGTGTTTACACCTTTCTTCGTGTGAGGCTCTAGTCAAGGACTGCAATAAAAGTTGGAGCACCATAAATATGAAATTAAATACATAAAACGTTTATATATTTAGTTACATACCACTTTTCTGTTTATGTATCTAAGTAACGATTATTACAAAACGTTTAGGCAAAAATATGTTTGAATGTTTGTTTTATTTTCCAGAAAATATACATATACAGATCCAACCAAGTCAGTGACTTAACGGTCGGTTCCTTAAGGCTAATTAAAATACAAATTCAAAATAATGTTTGTGTACAAACAACCTTATACTGAATTGTGGTTGCTGGCACAATACATGTACTACTATTTACAGTTGCAAAGAAATGTGTATAAAGGAGTTCTCCTTCATGAAGTAAGTCACGTATTAAAAAAATTACAATTTTTAACAATTGTGTGGCATCGTATGATGTAAATAATCTAAAAGTTAAGTTGTAAACGTTTAGTTCTATAGATACAATTTTTTCAGTGAAGTTTAAAAAAATATAAAAATAAACGAAAAAAATCATTCTTAAAAAAAAATTAGCTTAAGTCTTATAAACACAAGTTTTCCACTGAACATACAAAGTATGTTCTTGAACATATCCGCCAAAATTAATGTGTAATGTATTATCTAAAATGTGTACAGGTAGATAATCTGAAACTGTAAATATTTTTTATTCATTTCTATTATTCATATGCTTCAAATGTTTGTGAGGGTATAAAATCCCCGGAATTGTCGATGTATATTACTACGATTAGTACAGAGTTCTCAATGATAATTAAATGAGTTCTATACTTTCTACGGATGCCCATATGATTTGTGTTGTATCAATTGGTTTTCCTTGTAATAACGAATTAACAAACTTTTCTGATGGTCTAATTGTTTATTGTACTAGTGAAAATTGGGATCATTGCAACTGTGTTCACTAATAGTTTAGGATCGTTAGGAAAACTAGTTTCAATTGCAAAATCCGTGAACTATTGTTGTCATAAGTAAACTACCACATGGTAGCCATTGACTTCTGAACAATTGTTTTATAATTTACACTTGTACCATTGAGTAAATACTCAATGCTTGTATTTTACCTTAATTCTATCTTTAGTATTTGTGGCAGTAGCACTAGTACAGTGGCCAGGGTGCTCATTAACTGAACTATCTAAATGTCAACAATATGATACTTAAGATCTCTTTTGGGAGTACATGTTGTCTCCATATGTAGAATTTTTACTGGAATAATTAGTTTTTGTTAAAAAAATTGGTAATTTAGGTATATGCTAAGTTTGGTAAGTAATGGTTTTTAGTCTTGAATAGAGGGTTTAGCTGAAGTTGCTAGATTTACTGGAAGTTGTAGTAACAAAATACATCCCCATACCACACAAAAATTAAAAAATACCGAAAATAGCTAAATTATCATCATCAGCGGTCGACTTGGACGAACTAAAGAAATTTCTAATATATATACCATCAGTGACTAATGCTTCGTTGCTTATCTGGTAAATGTTATGAACGTTTAATGAGTTCTGAATAGCCTAAAAGTCCTTGATCGTCACAATTCATTAGAATTTGTTTGTTTTTGAAGATCTCTAAACTTTCATAGCAATAAACTTCGTACTTATTACTAACATGCTTGATTAAAGATACCTCATCTACTACATGATTTTTATCAAACATGTAGAGCTACGGTAGACTTGTCCCAACGTCTAAGCTAAATGTTCTTTAAAACGAATTTTAATAGCGCGTTTAGTTTGCGCTATATAAATTCGTTCACAATTTTATAACTCGACCTATCCTGCTTTGCGAACTATTATCTGAAGTAGTTTTAAAATTAATTTTGGAAAAGATTTTTGGCAGACCTCTATAAGCAAGATAGCTTGGTAATGTTACATACTTTGTTCTCTAGAGCTACCTAATGTAGTTACTTTTCTAAAGCCTCATCCTATGTGTTTCTTTCCTAACTATATCCATAACCACTTCATCTAGAAACTCACTGTATGCAGCAAATTTTTACTATTGAGTAATTCTTTATCATTTTGAACTGAAAGAGGAAAATTAAGCAATCTATGAACGAAAGAATTAAAAGCTTCGAACCCACGCTGCTTACAGTGATTGGAGTCATTGGTTATGAATCTTTTAGTGCTAGTTTCCTTACGATAAATATCAACATCTAGTTTACTACGATTTCTTGTTACCAGAGCATCAAGAAACCGGAGACTGTCATTTACCTCGATCTCATAGGTAAATTTGATTGCCAACCGCCTTTACCAAATCTTTTTGAATTAATTATTTGCTAATTATCCTGCTTAATTAAAATTTGCAGAAATAATCAAATAATGACTTTATATCCCCTCCGACGTGATTTTCAATAACGTTGAGAGGTTTGTTAGGTTAGAGTCCCAGCCAGACTATCCACTAATCACGGTATTAGAAATCGTCTCCGCCCTCGGCGGATTCTACATAAAACGCGAGACGAGTTACAGGCGTTCTCATTCGCTGTCTGCAAGCAGATCAGTGAACATCGCGTTTAACATTGTAAACGTACTTTGTTAAAAGTTTTTACGTGTGTACGCTCTGCTACCTGCGTCGTTTTCACGATGTCAGGTAGAGAGCCACCGTTCCGGCAGAGGCATCCGTACGCTCTTCGGAGTCGTTACGATGAGAACGAGTTTTTCCCGCTACCAGACGACCTCGTGCTGACCGACGAGCAAGTCCCGTTCGAGCCCTTGCCCTTCTACGACGAAGTGATCCATAAGAAGACCAAGAAGAAAAAGAATCCCAAGAAGAAAAAGAATCCCAAGAAATTGGAAGAAGAGATGGCTGTTACACCGCTTCCAGCAGCTCCAAGGACCGTAGTTGCAGTAGAAGAATCGCCACCGTCCGACGGGTTTCGGCTCGAGAAGAAGAAGCCGAAGAAATCTTCGAGAGACCGCCCGATCACGCCCACAATGGTTATCAACGCGTTCGAGGACCTAGCTGACACCATGGACCGCCCGGACGTAGAAGAGCTTTCCGCTGCCAGGGAGAGGGTTCCGCCAGTAATCCTTCGCGAGAAGGAGAACTGGGTTGCGTTCTCCCGAGAATTAGATCACATAGGGATCGTCTTCACACGTGTGAAGACATACCGGATCCAGCCTGCCACTGCCAAGGACCGTGATAGGCTAATACGGTATATGGATAGGTATGGTACACCGTACTATACCTATCAGGCAAAGAGGGAGCATTCGTTCAAGGTGGTTCTACGGGGAATACCCGTAGAAATCTCCGAGGCTGACGTTACCTCTGAGCTTAAAATGCACGACGTTAACACCAGCGCTTGTTTCAGAGTATTTTAAAAATCCTTCAACACACTTTATACCTGATAAAATCTGTTCACGTAAACCGCGACGATAACAAACACTGGAATCGTTACATGAAGGACGCACTTGCTGAAACACACAGAGATTAGCTTAGTGTATCTTAACGTCGGTGTTGGGATATTCTTTTCCTGTCTTGTTTCCAAATCGTAAAAGATCAATAGCGTTTCTTCTTTAAGTTTAGGAGGATCGGCAGGGTAAGTATAGCACGAATGATTTTCCAGTTTGTATTTAGCACAATATTTACAATACGTTTCGCGCACACATGAGATGACTTATTTTTAGTATTATAAGTTTTATAGTTATTAATGATACTAGTTCGATATGAACGTCATAATGAAACGCGTGTAAAGTTAGGCGTTAGCCGAGTGGTTTATTTACACAAGTTTCATTACGAAGTTCATATCGAACGTGTATCATTCAAAATTTAATCTATGCCAGTCCAAATAGATTTTTTTTGCATAGATTCGATTTGTTTACAATATTAGAAACGTTTTTGTAAATAAAAATTCAAAATTATTAAGTACCCATGTTAATCGATGTTATAGTAACCGCGCTTGTTGATTTTGCAATTTTTACGTTGACAACGTCATTATTTGCGTTCAATTTTGTGTTTTACATGAGTTTCACGCACTGACTGAATTTAACAAATTGTACAGACTATAATTGATGTTTGCAATAAATAAATGTTGGCAAAGATTTTATAATGAAGTAAAAGTTGTAACTAACTTTCTTTATGCCTGCTTTTTATTTTAAAATTTGCGTGTTATTATGAGTTCATAATGGCAGTGGGTGCTATTGTGAAGGCCATAATGACACCCAAATGAAGATGATAAATATGTCATAATGACACTGGTGTAGATTAAAGCATTTTAAACACTTACGTACAAAGCTGCATGTAGAACCTCCTTTCTTTTCCTTCTTGTGAATGTTGAAACGATCTAAACATCTAAACATTCTTCCGCACTCGCTATATGAAACTTCCTTCGGAACTTTTTCACACGGAGGTTGGCTTCTACAGCAAGGGCAGAAAGCAGAGTATCGATGTCTATTTTTGTTATTGTACGGTGTACGACAACTTTCACAGTAGTAAATACATGTAAATACGGCATTCAAAGATATAATTACTTTATAATGACCTTCATGGTAAAGTAAGTTCAGTTTATTAGCTTCAGGTCCTTCAAACTCTAATTGTCTTCCTTTTGTATTGTGTTGATACAACGAAATTTTATACCCCTCTAGATGGTGCTGAAATTGACGTAGTTCTTCAATTCGGCAACCTTCTGGGGGAATTATTACACCTGATTCGCTAATCATAAGGAGCGCTTGTCCTTTTTATTAATGCATATAAATGTTACTCATAGATAAAATTAACTTTTTGAGTAATAAATCAGGATTCGTTATAAACCATAGGCTTCCTGATGATACAACTACAAAATTCAATGTATTGAAATATATATATATATATATATATATATATATATATATAATAAAGTACGTATTTTACATGTGTTTTGATGATCCAGTGTTGTAAACTACGAATTTTTTAATAAAGTTTTTTGTTTTTTTCTGAATAGTGTTTGACTTTTTAATTAAAATGAGCAGAGTTAACGTTATACGTAGTGTTTAATTATTCACTTAGTTCTAAATATGATAACAATAACAAACACCTATGACATCATAAGAATTTATATAGATATCACACTTAAAACATTTCATATCTAAAACAGGAATTAGTCCTGTGGTTATCACGCATTCACATATTTATCACACCAACTTACTAGAGTTTGAATCTGCCAACAACCTATTTTTATATTGAGCTGTCGACAGTGTGACGTCACGAACTAAATCATATTAATGCAACTTCTTCTACACCATATTAGTAATGTATCACGATAGATAAGGGCTAAAAAAATGAACTTTCACAGGTTCAAATCTCAAACGATACAATTTTTCATGGTATATTTATGCTCTCAATCATTTCAAGCGAAATAATAGGTTCAGGATAAACAACAGTAGCTGAAGAACACGTTGACGATGACCATTAGATGCAACATGTCGAGGATCACAACGTTGATGGTGACACCGGAAGCTGAAGAAGACGCTGAGGATGACCATTAGAAGCAAGATTTTGACGATCGCTACGTTGATGATGACCACTGGAAGACACATCGAGAATGACCAATGAAAGCAAGATGTCAAAAATCAACACCTAACCACCGGAAGCTGAAGATGACCAATGAAAGCAAGATGTTGAGGATCAACACTGAACGACCGGAAGCTGAAAATGACCAATGAAAGCAAGATATTGAGGATCACGATGATGATGATGACTACAGGAAGACGAAGATTACCAATGAAAACAAGATGTCGAGGATCAACACCGAACTAACGGAAGCTGAAGATGACGTTGAGAATGGTAGGCGTCTGGAAGATGTTGGTAGTCGCCTGGACGCCGAAGATCGAGAGCTGAAAAAGCTCCAGAAGCCGAAGACGTCGACGAACGGAAGCTCAAGAAACTCCGGAAGCGATGGACCGGAAGCTCAAGAAGCTCCGGAAGCTTACCTTCCTCAAGTGCCATACCGGACGATGTTTCTTCACTCAACTGTCCCCATACCTACTGAGGATGGCCACCTTTGAACCCACACTGTCTTCCGAAGACACCACACATCTTAAACCCAGTCCTGACACCGAGCCCCTTTCCATCGAAATCGTCCTACATGTCCTCACCCACACTTCTCTCAGTATGTTCCCCGACCGTCGAAATAGGGCCATTCGTGTACTAGACTCGCTATTCCGATCCTACTTTCAACGGAATACCGACGCCTGCGTATCCGACACGCGGACGACAGTCTCCGTAATCCGAGTACCCAACCCTTAAATGCCGCCAAAATAGATATCCCAGAAGGGACCATTAATGCCAGGGACTTTCATCGGAAACGCTCCTTACTTAATAACCTCTTACAAGAACACAACATACATACCCTTTCCATCACGGAAACGAAGCTCACAAACAGATTCACACTTAACTTTAACACATATCACACCTTCCTAAACAACAGCCACCACGTAACCGCTCTAGTAATTAAAAATTGCTTCCCATCCACTCCATTTCAACCTCCTGCGCACCTACAACATCTCGAATGCATTGCTCTGACGATACACTCCCACCCCGATCGTTTTCTTCTCATAAAACAATCCGCCCGGCCACACCAACCTATCCAAACTCCCTAATGCGGTCATCCTAGGTAATTTCAATGCCCACCACAGCCAATTCGGTGACTCCACAAGTAATAGTAACGGTATCAGGCTATCATCAGCTTTGTTACAGTTGCCGTTTTTCACTGTGTGTTACTGACACAGAACTTATAGCACACTATTTTGATCGTGAGTGCTTTTTAGGCACCATGATCACTTCAGATTATCTACCACAACTGGTCAATTTTGTCCAGCCCACCCATCACCTCCGCCTTTTTCAAAAGCAGACTGGAATGTGTTTTCGGAACACAGCTCCAACAACCTTCAAACACCCAATTTTCTAACGACTCAAGATATCGAGAGAGCCATTAAAGGCCAAACTTCCGTAATTACGGAAGCGGTCGGTATCTCAGCCCCTTTCACGCAAAGCGCTCCCACAGCACATCGTGAAGTGGATCAAAAATAAAAGACGAATTTATCGTTAATTCCTGCGAATACAATCGCCTTAACGCCTTAATCAGGCGAGAAGCAAACAAACACGCCGAAGATTCCTGGACCAAAAGCCAGTTCAATAGACTGACTAAAAGGAAAGTACACTCTAAATTCCACCTAACCGACCTACAGGGTAACCTAATCTCCTCCGAGCAAGGAAAGGTCGACTTATTTGGCCTATACCACCAATTCATTTCCCGATCCCCAATTCGACAACTAGTTCAAGGCTCTACTCGAGAGTCGTCTTGAAGAATTCCGTACCCTTAACCTTCCCGAAATCAAAATCGATAACGAGAATCACTTCTATGCCTCCATTACTCCCGCCCAGGTCAACGCGTACTTTAAAACAGAAATTCAAGCCCAGGTCATGACAGCCTAAATCGTAAAATCCTTCGGCACCTATCCAACTCAGCCCTCCGATTACTCTCCAACATTTACAACAAATGCCCAATCGCACTTTCTGACGGACTGGAAATCGGCCTCCGCCGTCATGATACCCAAACCCCTCTCCGACCTAACCACATCTTCCTCCTACAGACCCATCTTGAATTTAACGAACTCCTTCCCAACAGCCAATTCGTCTTCCGTCTCAACCGAACGTGTCACGATCCCTTGTTGAAGCTGCTTACGGAAACCACCAGAGCATTCCATCACAACCTGGCTGTGTTTCTGGACATTAAGCAAGCACTTGACAGGACCTGTCAAGTGCTGTAATCTGACAAATGAAGCGTAATGTGTAAACTAATTTTAATTGAATTACATATTTAGTACATATTTATTATTGTTGATCGAATACGACGACATCCGAACGAAATATTTTTTAATATTCATTACGTATACTTTTGCAAAGAAAACGTCAGTATAACACTTTCATCAATAGCATGGAATATATTCAACATACCAGCTCGATTTCTTATATTTGGTATACAATCCTCATCATTCTTTTTTTTGTAGAAAACATGTGTAAATAAATATATTGCAATCCTCCTTTGTTTCGTAGTAGTAGTCGATCACCTGCTACATTCAAAGTAGTACGAGAATATAAAAACTGCAAACTTCTATATTTGATATTAACAAAGATATCTTTAAAAACAACGAAATTGGGACACATGGTATATCGTCAATATCTAAATTGGGCGGGTGTAGCATTTTCTTACCCATGCTCATATTGTTTTTGAATATCTTCTTTGCTATGTATGCACTAGCGAAAGTCAAGCCAGTGTTAAATAAATATAATAAGAATTGAAATAAACCATATAGTTTTCAACAGTGTGTCACTCCGTTATTTATAATTTTGTCAGCTGATACTGAATTGCAATCCTGCTAACTTTAAGAAATTAAGAAAAGAATGTAAGTTAGGGGTGATATAAAATAAAACGATTCATTGTTTTATATTTGTTTATTTCCCGTAGGTACAATAATGCGAGGTGTAAACGAAGTTGTCTTTATTTTTCACTACAATAATTATCAATGGTTGGTTTTGAAGGACTATTATTTATCCTGCTACAATTTTTACTTTTATCAAAAATATGAGTTGCATTTTGTAACTGTGTCTAAGTATCTTAAAAGGTCGATCGACGTCATTGTTCCATAGAAAGATTTATAAAAACGAAACTTTAAAAAAACTAATTGAGGATAAACCTATAGCGGTAAATGTGTATGCTATTCGGTTCTAAAATTAAAAGTTTTATTAGTTTACTGGGGTGCAAAAAGTATCGAACATACAGTATGTGAGATTCCTCTACATTTAGATCAAGGATTTCCAAACTACTTTGGACCAAAGACCCCTTTTCCAAAATCAACTGATACCTCAGACCCCCATAGCCAAATTACTTTCAAAATCCTATCTCTAGTTTTTTTCCTATTGATATAAAATACTTCCCAATTTAAAATCTTTGCGATCGGTTAGGTGAGTAAACTTGACATTATTTTCTCATCAAAATCTAACAAAATAAATAGGCATAAAATTTAGTAAATATTAAGTATAATTAATTATTAATACAAATTACGTAAAAACAGTAGGTAATTATTTTTTGTGAAAAAAACGTTAAATCGCAAAGTAAAGATAAAAAAATAAAAAATTCAGTGTGATGGATGAATCTGGTGACTTTCTATCAATCTAGTTAAATCTGATTCAATATTGGTGAACTGCAGCCTTAAATCTCCGCGTTCGTTGATTTTCGAACGGTTTCTTTGTTTTGTTAAAATGCTTGTAACCACACTGAAGCCTTTTTCGACCAGGTATGATGATGGAAAAGCGATAAGGTATTTTTCATCAATGTTCCACAATGCAGGATACTGTTTTTCAATGTTGCGCTGCAACGAGAACTTCTGATAGTCTTGGTTCAACTCCTCCTCGTCTGTGCTGATGGTGATCAACTCTTCTTGCAGTATCACATTGGTTTCTTCCATGGCTGTGATATTGTACGGATTTATTATGCATTGAGGAATTTGTAAATTTAAGAGCCCCTCAACCCTCTTACTAAAATCCTTGTGTAATGCGTTCAAGTGATTGACATATGATAAAATAACATCGTCTTGAAGCATTTCTAGTAATTTTGACAAATGCGGAAACTGTGAATATTCCTTTTTGCTTAAATTTTGTTTATAAAGGATAAGTTTAGCCACAAAGGCCGATATTATTAATTTTGTTTTAATCAAGTCGAGATCGTCGCCCTGCAACTGCAAAGTAACTTTGTTAAACATACCAAAGATATCAGTCAAATAATACTGTTTTAAAATTGTTCAAATTTTCTTTCAAATTTGGATCATTTTCTTGTAAAAACCCCAACGCTGATTCAAAAATTGCTGAAAATCTTGCTAAGCAAGAGCCTCTTGGTAGCCAGCGAACTTCATTGGTGCAAATGTAACCGAGTACAGACTTCGTCGTTTACCTCACATGACTGAGCAAATAAGCGAGAGTTCAAAGAATTGCTTCGAATTTTGTTGACAGCATTTATAGCATATTGTAAAGACTGATGCAATCTAGAACTCAGATTTTTTGCTACTAAATGCTGTCTGTGAATCACGCAGTGAATGACCAGTACCTCAGGCAATTGTCGCTTTATGTGAGCTATAAAACCACGACGACGACCAACCATAGATGGTGCTTTGTCCGTAAAAAAACGTTCCACGGCCTGAAAAATCGATTCTCCTCTGGTATCAGTCTCTAAATATGTAGCAAAAAGCAGTTCTTGGCACATATTTTCATCTTTAATACATCAAATATATCCTAACAACAGAGCTTCATTGCCGGGTAATGTAGACTCGTCCAACTGGACAGAGAATCTGTTCCGCGTCGCGACCCATCTCGTCTATTCGTCTCTGAACGGTGTTATTGCTCAAAGGAATTCTCTTAATAATATCATGTGCGGGCTTGTGCAATACATTATAAATAATTACGTAAATAAATGGGTGTATGTTCTCAAAACAAATCATTAAAATAACCACAGACCCAAAACACTCAATAAAAGATAATGCCGTTGTCTCGGTCGGTACATTAAAGCAGGACAGGTTCATGCTTTTTTTGATTTGCTTAATTACCACAATTTCTGCTTAGTTATTTCCACTTAACATCAATATAGTAACTGCAATGTAACAATAATAAAAATTATCTCGGACGCCAAGTTATTTTTTTATTATGCTCGGAATAACTAAACCGAGGATACAATAAAAAATTCACCAAAATGTCAAAATAAAAGATATACAAACTATGTTTATTAAACATTTAAATTTAGAATTATATAAAATATATCTTAATAACTAGTTGTAATAGCCTTAAATTACGAAATTATGGGTATAAATAGCTGTTCGAAAATTTTGTACACAACTTTTTGATAATCTTTGGTATCTAAACGAATACGGAAATGTAAACCAAAGATGATGTAATCTTTGCACAAATATTGCGCAATATGTCGTAATAACAATGCTGTACGTTGTAAACCATACCAAAGATGAATTTTACTTACAAATGATTCTTCATGAAATTTGAATAATACAGTGTTTGTCGCATTCTCTCGAAAGTTCAAATAAAAAATGTGATCTAAATTTAGATCTGAATTACTTGCAAAATTGTAATCATAAGCATCGAAAATACCAAAAGTGGTAAAAATACCGAAAGTAAAAGTAAAAAAGAGGTGTAAATGATAAAAGCAAAAGTGCCTGCAAAAAGCAAATGTTTCAGATTTTAATATAATACGAGTTAAATGTATCTTACCATTAAATCAATGACACTTTTTACAAAATTTAGTTGGAAACGCTTACGGTTTCAGGTGATATAGCGGTGCGCGAAAAAATGTGCGCAAAAAGTTAATTCAAAGATATAGAAGTATAAACCCTAAGAAAATATGCAACTTAAGTTATACCAAGATGCAAATTGTTCCTACATACTTATAATTCATTAATAATTAAAACTCCTTTTTCTTATTTTTTACAACTAAATGAACGAAGAACGTAAAAGATTCGTTACAACATCGTTGAGGACCTCCGCAATGACTGGTAATATAAGCTGCTCCAATTGTGGGGTTTTCCGATTTCGCTATTAGTAAAGATATATTATAGGACGCTCGTAAACCATCAAGGTCTTGCATAGATGATGACGCAAACATCGATCTTATGGATGGCTTTTTCTCTAGTTTCTCTTTACGTGCTTGAAAGGATGAGAAGGGCTTTTTTTGTCAGCATGTACTCTTGATAAGTGGTTCTCCATTTTTGAAGGCTTCGTGGCATCGTTACTGAATACTTTTTCATATATGAGGCACATCGGCAAGTGTTGATTTGATAGAGATGGAATAAATCCAAACTTCAAGTAGTCCAAACTGTATTTTCGTGTTTGCTATCATAAAACTCGCAGTAAACCTGCAAATCAAACAAAAATGTTTAAGAAACTACTTAAAAAATAAAACTGTTAAATGCACACGAGCTTATTTTTATCATACCTAGGTACGGGACGTTTTTTAGGTACGATCACGAACTTACTCATTGATAAACTGGGATAGTATGGAAAATTTGTGTTAGGTACCAATCAGAGAAAAACGAAAACAAAGAAAATTGAACATTTATAATTTTAGGTAACAATTTTTTCTAAAGTAATTTCAAAAATATTAAAACGTTTTTGGTACTTGTTATTTTTCATAAACTTCAGAAATGTATGGTTAAGCTATTAACGCGTCTAGGTAACTAAGCACTTTGTAAATTCTTTTTCAATCACTTTATTTTAATTCACTTTATTTAACTATGTAATCACTTATGTAATCTCTTGCAATAAATTGGTAGATGAGTGTATTATATTTCGTTCGTTTTAAATTGCGCATACGTCAAATTTTAAAAGTACAACAATGATACTTCCTACTAAAGTATTAATCATTCTTATAAAAGTTGGTACACGTAACACAGTATCTTGAAAGTTTCAAATACGAACTTGTGTTAATTAATATGGGTCGATTTTAGACCTCATCGACCCCAAAATCAGTTTTTGTTCATGTCGACCCTGAAACCGATTTAGACCCCAAGGGGTCGATATCGACCGTTTGGGAATCCCTGATTTAGATGCTATACAGTCAACTTTTTTACAAACCCACGTACCTATTTTTAATTTATTGCACATTTTGCCCGGACTATTCATGTGCTCTTAAGTGGTCGTGACAAAACAACTGTTGCAAGATGGTGCAACATTTATTTACTTACATAATGTGCGCATTATAATTTACATCTGGATGTAAATTTCTCAAATTACTTGTATACATTTGGTAGTTGTTTCAAATCATTTTCATACCTTCCGTGACACAAATTGTCTAATTGAGTAAGGTTAAGTTTCGGAGTAAAACGCTTTATATGCACACCAATTCAAGTTCTGCATTCTGGCAGAAACCATTTTACTTAGGTTTTCTATTTGTATCGTTATGTATCTCATAAATTGACTTTGAAAGCGTAAGCTCGATTATACACATCAGACGTCTGAAAACTAACAATGAAAGCTTAATAAACTTTAATCTAAAAGGAAACTAATTTTCAATAATAAATAAACTATAAAGAAGGTACCTATATTGTACAATTGGGTTTAAAAGGTTTAAAAATTGATTAGTTGTATTTTGATTTTCAATGTTGTTCTTTTAATAGAAATAAATACAATTGGTAAAAAATAATTGATCTTAATAAATATATAAATAGGTTTAATTTTTTTTTGCAATTTTACCAAAAAAAAAACATACAAACACAGAAATTCAAACTAACTCGATTCGTATTCATCGATGTTGCTTTTTCGATGAGGAGAACAGGAAATAAAACCAGTTAATTAATTCTATTAAGTGTATAATAGTATCTTCTTATGAAAAGTTATGTGCATTATACATAGGCCTCTATGGAACAATAGCAAAACTAATGGTTAGGTATTTACTTTCTAAGTTACATTACAAAAGAGATTCTACAAATATTTTAACTTAAGAGGGCGATTCATATCTTTAGTACAGCAGATGGCGGTACTATACACACATTTCAATGTAATTTTTTGCAAAATTGTAAAACTGAGGATGGAGAAGGACCCATAGTGATAGTTCTGATCGTCTTCTAGTGGTTGAAACAAATTACTATGAAATTATTATTACAAATTGGGTGTAATTAAGAATTAAACATTACATAAAAATTGTTGAATTTAAAAATAATAAATATTTCAGCGGGTAGCTAAAGTTAATTAAACCATATACTAAAGGTGTCATTAAGGGCACATTTTGGCTTATGTTTCTTCCAGTTATATTTTTCTGATAGATTTGTAATAGATTTTAGTTTAGGTCTAGGATATTTATGTATAACCAAACATTCCCAAATAGTTCCCCATGCACAATATGGCAACGCTGGATATAGCCTGGAGCTTGGAAGGGCGCTTATTACTTTGCTAATGTCTTTAAAAAGTAGATTTATGTTTTCATTATTATGATTATTCGTAATGGTATTGTAATACTTTTCACTGGGTTTTATTAAACTAACAAATTCTTAATGTCTGGACAGATTGATAACAAAATTATTAAAGTCGAACCTGATGCAGAAGCACAAATAAATACATTTCTAAATGAGGAGCATGTTATGTTAAATAATGATCTAATCAAAAAGAAATAGATTACGAAGTTGATACAAAGACTAATGTTGACTTTACTTATGTCAAAGAAGAAAATTTTCTTCAATAAGTGACATTACAAGTAAAGTCCAATGTGATGTTCAACAAAGATATACAACTTAAAGGATCATAATTTTAGACGACGTTCAGGTACTAAATACAAATGTGAGAATGTGATTATGTAAAATAGTAATCTTGAAAGACATATACATAATATAATAAGTAATGTAATATAAAATGTGACCATTGTGATTATTCAACATCAGTGCAATGTAATTTATGGACCATCTATTAAGGCATAAATTTAATTGAAAAATACAAGTGTGAACAATGTAATTATGTGACAAATTATAAAGGTCATCTTAAAGAGCATAATGCAATATAATTCTAGTATTAATTATAGATGTGGCCAGTGTGATTATTCAACATCCGTGAAACACAATTTAAAGAATCATATGATAAGGCATAAATTAATTAAAAGCACAAATGTGAACAATGTGATTATGTAACAAATTTTAAAGGTCTTCTTAACAGACATACATAATACATAAAGTATTATAAATGTGACTTATGTGATTTTTCAACAAAAACAAAACATTATTTAAAAAACATTTTGTAACACAATTAATTAAAAAATATCAATGTAACGATTGTGATTATGTAACAACTTATAAAGGTCACCTTAAAAGACATGTTGCAATACATAATACAAATATTAATTATAAATGTGAGTTATGTGATTATATAACAAAGGTGAGACACAATTTTATGAAGCATCTTGTGAAGCACAATTCAAGTAGTGCTAAATATGAATGTAACGAGTGTGAGTATAACAATATAAAAGTCATTTTAAAAGACATAGTGCAATACATAATATTAGTACTGATTACAAATGTGACCAATGTGATTATTCAACAAAAGTGAAACAGTATTTAAAAAATCATCTTGCAAGGCATAAGTTAATTCATAAATATAAATGTGATCTATGCGAATTTTCAACAAAAGTGAAATGTCATTTAATGAATCATCGTGTAAACCACGATTCAAGTATTACTAAATACCGATGTAATCAATGTAGTTATTCAACAATAGTAAAAAGGTATTTTAAGAATCATCTCATAAGGCATAATTTAATTCAAAAATATAAATGTGAGCAATGTGAATATGTAACAAAATATAAAAGTGATCTTGAAAGACATGTTGGAACACATAGTACAAACACTGATTATAAATGTAATCTGTGTGATTATTCGACAAGTGTGAAATGCCAATTGATGAGTCATCTTGGAAAATACACCTCAAATAATACTAATTATAGATGTGTTCACTGTGATTATTCAACAACTGTAAAACAATTTTTAAGAAAGCATTGTGTAAAGCACAATTTAAGTATTAGGTATAAATGTGATAAATGTGATTATCAAACCAATTGGATTACTACTTTTAAACGGCATCAATTAACACACATTTCAAGTATTCAATATAGATGTAATCAATGTGATTATTCTACAAATGTTGACTACAACTTACAGAAACATCTTTTAAGAAAGCAGTACTAATTAAAAATGTGTATGTAATAAAATGAAGTTATTTATATAAACATAATGTAATACGAAATTCAGATACCACAAACAAATTGAACCATCGTTATTAATTAACAAAAAGAGATTCCATTTCAATTTTCAAAACACGTTATTAAATATAAATACCGTGACCAATATGGTTTTCCCAACAAGTGTGAATTGTATGTGTGAATGTAATAATTTTTTTGTACGATTGAGCTTTTTCGTTTATTTACCATAGCTGTTTCCAAGACAGAAGGATAATGTTTACTGGTTGCGAAGCCCAACTCATTGGTACTTACCGACGTCTTTTACTTTCCAATGTAAAATTGTATATAGGTACTATATTTCACAACAACAAGAACAAAAAATTTGGACATTTCTATTTAAAACGTCACTTTTGACTTTTTGTTTATTTAGTAGAAATTAAATAATTTCAATTGTGCTAAATTTCATACAATCGTGCAAAAAACAGCATGACCGTCATGAACATTAAGGGTTGTACGGTCTCGGCCAAATTGGAGGCTTCGCTATATCGACCGGTAAACGCCCTTTACTGTTCTTGATACTCAATATACTGTTTTAATTTATTTCAATTATAAATGTGTATATTATTATGTAATGTATACATTAAGTCAGGGTAATGCAAATTTCAGTATTTTTATTTGTATTATTATACAAATTATTATATTAAAAACAAATTTATTTTAGGGTCGGGTTTATCCATTCTGCACCAACGTTGATTTAATATGTTAATAGATGCTTATTAAAACGACCATTCATTTTTTGATGTTCTAGATAACAAAAAGTTATTTCCATAATTAGTGTGCTGTGTTTACACCTTTCTTCGTGAGACTCTAGTCAAGGACTGCAATAAAAGTTGGAGCACCATAAATATGAAATTAAATACATAAAACGTTTATATATTTAGTTACATACCACTTTTCTGTTTATGTATCTAAGTAACGATTATTACAAAACGTTTAGGCAAAAATATGTTTGAATGTTTGTTTTATTTTCCAGAAAATATACATATACAGGTCCAATCAAGTCAGTGACTTAACGGTCGGTTCCTCATAATTAAAATACAAATTCAAAATAATGTTTATGTACAAACAACCTTATACTGAATTGTGGTTGCTGGCACAATACATGTACTATTTACAGTTGCAAAGAAATGTGTATAAAGGAGTTCTCCTTCATGACGTAAGTTTATTAAAAACTAACAATTTTTAACAATTGTGTGGCATCATATGATGTAAAAGTTAAGTTGTAAACGTTTAGTTCATATAGATACAATTTTTTCAGTGAAGTTTAAAAAATATAAAATAAACAAAAAAAGTTTGTATAATTTTACAGGATATAAATCGTATAAAGTATGAAATAATACATTTTAAGTCTTATAAACACAATTTTTCCACTGAACATACAAAATATGTTTTGAACATCATCCGCTACAATTAATGTGTACAGGTAGATAATCTGAAACGTAAATATTTTTATTCATTTCTATTATTCATATGCTTCAAATGTTTGTGAGGGTATAAAATCCCCGGAATTGTCGATGTATATTACTACGATTAGTACAGAGTTCTCAATGATAATTAAATGAGTTCTATACTTTCTACGGATGCCCATATGATTTTGTCGTAATTGGTGTCCTTGTAATAACGAATTAACAAACTTTTCTGATGGTCTGATTGTTTATTGTACTAGTGAAAATTGGGATCATTGCAACTGTGTTCACTAATAGTTTAGGATCGTTAGGAAAACTAGTTTCAATTGCAAAATCCGTGAACTATTGTTGTCATAAGTAAACTACCACATGGTAGCCATTGACTTCTGAACAATTGTTTTATAATTTACACTTGTACCATTGAGTAAATACTCAATGCTTGTATTTTACCTTAATTCTATCTTTAGTATTTGTGGCAGTAGCACTAGTACAGTGGCCAGGGTGCTCATTAACTGAACTATCTAAATGTCAACAATATGATACTTAAGATCTCTTTTGGGAGTACATGTTGTCTCCATATGTAGAATTTTTACTGGAATAATTAGTTTTTGTTAAAAAAATTGGTAATTTAGGTATATGCTAAGTTTGGTAAGTAATGGTTTTTAGTCTTGAATAGAGGGTTTAGCTGAAGTTGCTAGATTTACTGGAAGTTGTAGTAACAAAATACATCCCCATACCACACAAAAATTAAAAAATACCGAAAATAGCTAAATTATCATCATCAGCGGTCGACTTGGACGAACTAAAGAAATTTCTAATATATATACCATCAGTGACTAATGCTTCGTTTCTTATCTGGTGAATATTATGAACGTTTAATGAGTTCTGAATAGCCTAAAAGTCCTTGATCGTCACAATTCATTAGAATTTGTTTGTTTTTGAAGATCTCTAAACTTTCATAGCAATAAACTTCGTACTTATTACTAACATGCTTGATTAAAGATACCTCATCTACTACATGATTTTTATCAAACATGTAGAGCTACGGTAGACTTGTCCCAACGTTTAAGCTAAATGTTCTTTAAAATGAATTTTAATAGCGCGTTTAGTTTGCGCTACATAATTCGTTCACAATTTTATAACTCGACCTATCCTGCTTTGCGAACTATTATCTGAAGTAGTTTTAAAATTAATTTTGGAAAAGATTTTTGGCAGACCTCTATAGATAGCTTGGTAATGTTACATACTTTGTTCTCTAGAGCTACCTAATGTAGTTACTTTTCTAAAGCCTCATCCTATGTGTTTCTTTCCTAACTATATCCATAACCACTTCATCTAGAAACTCACTGTATGCAGCAAATTTTTACTATTGAGTAATTCTTTATCATTTTGAACTGAAAGAGGAAAATTAAGCAATCTATGAACGAAAGAATTAAAAGCTTCGAACCCACGCTGCTTACAGTGATTGGAGTCATTGGTTATGAATCTTTTAGTGCTAGTTTCCTTACGATAAATATCAACATCTAGTTTACTACGATTTCTTGTTACCAGAGCATCAAGAAACCGGAGACTGTCATTTACCTCGATCTCATAGGTAAATTTGATTGCCAACCGCCTTTACCAAATCTTTTTGAATTAATTATTTGCTAATTATCCTGCTTAATTAAAATTTGCAGAAATAATCAAATAATGACTTTATATCCCCTCCGACGTGATTTTCAATAACGTTGAGAGGTTTGTTAGGTTAGAGTCCCAGCCAGACTATCCACTAATCACGGTATTAGAAATCGTCTCCGCCCTCGGCGGATTCTACATAAAACGCGAGACGAGTTACAGGCGTTCTCATTCGCTGTCTGCAAGCAGATCAGTGAACATCGCGTTTAACATTGTAAACGTACTTTGTTAAAAGTTTTTACGTGTGTACGCTCTGCTACCTGCGTCGTTTTCACGATGTCAGGTAGAGAGCCACCGTTCCGGCAGAGGCATCCGTACGCTCTTCGGAGTCGTTACGATGAGAACGAGTTTTTCCCGCTACCAGACGACCTCGTGCTGACCGACGAGCAAGTCCCGTTCGAGCCCTTGCCCTTCTACGACGAAGTGATCCATAAGAAGACCAAGAAATTGGAAGAAGAGATGGCTGTTACACCGCTTCCAGCAGCTCCAAGGACCGTAGTTGCAGTAGAAGAATCGCCACCGTCCGACGGGTTTCGGCTCGAGAAGAAGAAGCCGAAGAAATCTTCGAGAGACCGCCCGATCACGCCCACAATGGTTATCAACGCGTTCGAGGACCTAGCTGACACCATGGACCGCCCGGACGTAGAAGAGCTTTCCGCTGCCAGGGAGAGGGTTCCGCCAGTAATCCTTCGCGAGAAGGAGAACTGGGTTGCGTTCTCCCGAGAATTAGATCACATAGGGATCGTCTTCACACGTGTGAAGACATACCGGATCCAGCCTGCCACTGCCAAGGACCGTGATAGGCTAATACGGTATATGGATAGGTATGGTACACCGTACTATACCTATCAGGCAAAGAGGGAGCATTCGTTCAAGGTGGTTCTACGGGGAATACCCGTAGAAATCTCCGAGGCTGACGTTACCTCTGAGCTTAAAATGCACGACGTTAACACCAGCGCTTGTTTCAGAATATTTTAAAATCCTTCAACACACTTTATACCTGATAAAATCTGTTCACGTACACCGCGACGATAACAAACACTGGAATCGTTACATGAAGGACGCACTTGCTGAAACACACAGAGATTAGCTTAGTGTATCTTAACGTCGGTGTTGGGATATTCCTTTTCCTGTCTTGTTTCCAAATCGTAAAAGATCAATAGCGTTTCTTCTTTAAGTTTAGGAGGATCGGCAGGGTAAGTATAGCACGAATGATTTTCCAGTTTGTATTTAGCACAATATTTACAATACGTTTCGCGCACACATGAGATGACTTATTTTTAGTATTATAAGTTTTATAGTTATTAATGATACTAGTTCGATATGAACGTCATAATGAAACGCGTGTAAAGTTAGGCGTTAGCCGAGTGGTTTATTTACACAAGTTTCATTACGAAGTTCATATCGAACGTGTATCATTCAAAATTTAATCTATGCCAGTCCAAATAGATTTTTTTTGCATAGATTCGATTTGTTTACAATATCAGAAACGTTTTGTAAATAAAAATTATTAAGTACCCATGTTAATCGATGTTATAGTAACCGCGCTTGTTGATTGTTGCAATTTTTACGTTGACAACGTCATTATTTGCGTTCAATTTTGTGTTTTACATGAGTTTCACGCACTGACTGAATTTAACAAATTGTACAGACTATAATTGATGTTTGCAATAAATAAATGTTGGCAAAGATTTTATAATGAAGTAAAAGTTGTAACTAACTTTCTTTTGCCTGTTTTTATTTTAAAATTTGCGTGTTATTATGAGTTCATAATGGCACTGGGTGCTATTATGAAGGCCATAATTACACCCCAATGAAGATGATAAATATGTCATAATGACACTGGCGTAGATTAAAGCATTTTAAACACTTACGTACCAAGCTGCATGTAGAACCTCCTTTCTTTTCCTTCTTATGAATGTTGAAACGATCTAAACCTCTAAACATTCTTCCGCACTCGCTACATGAAACTTCCTTCGGAACTTTTTCACACGGAGGTTGGCTTCTACAGCAAGGGCAGAAAGCAGAGTATCGATGTCTATTTTTGTTATTGTACGGTGTACGACAACTTTCACAGTAGTAAATACATGTAAATACGGCATTCAAAGATATAATTACTTTATAATGACCTTCATGGTAAAGTAAGTTTGGTTTATTAGCTTCAGGTCCTTCAAACTCTAATTGTCTTCCTTTTGTATTGTGTTGATACAACGAAATTTTATACCCCTCTAGATGGTGCTGAAATTGACGTAGTTCTTCAATTCCGCAACCTTCCGGGGGAATTATTACACCTGATTCGCTAATCATAAGGAGCGCTTATTCTTTTTATTAATGCATATAAATGTTACTCATAGATAAAATTAACTTTTCGAGTAATAAATTAGGATTCGTTATAAACCACAGGCTTCCTGATGATACAACTACAAAATTCAACGTATTGAAATATATATATATATATATATATATATATATATATATAATAAAGTACGTATTTTACATGTGTTTTGATGATCCAGTGTTGTAAACTACGAATTTTTTAATAAAGTTTTTTGTTTTTTCTGAATAGTATTTGACTTTTTAATTAAAATGAGCAGAGTTAACGTTATACGTAGTGTTTAATTATTCACTTAGTTCTAAATATGATAACAATAACAAACACCTATGACGTCATAAGAATTTATATAGATATCACACTTAAAATATTTCATATCTAAATCAGGAATTAGTCCTGTGGTTATCACGCCAACTTACTCGTGTTCGAATCTGCGAACAACCTATTTTTATATTGAGCTGTCGAAAGTGTGACGTCACGAACTAAATCATATTAATGCATCGTCTTCTACACGATATTAGTAATGTATCAAGATAGATTAGGGCTAAAAAATGAACTTTCACAGGTTCAAATCTCAAACGATGATATTTTTCAAGGTATATCTATGCTCTCAACCATTTCAAGCGAAATAATAGGTTGAGGATAAACAACAGAACCTGAAGAACACGTTGAGGATGACCATTAGAAGCAACATGTCGAGGATCACAACGTTGATGGTGACACCGGAAGCTGAAGAAGACGCTGAGGATGACCATTAGAAGCAAGATTTTGACGATCGCTACGTTGATAATGACCACTGGAAGACACACATCGAGAATGACCAATGAAAGCAAGATGTCGAAGATCAACACCTAACCACAGGAAGCTGAAAATGACCAATGAAAGCAAGATGTTGAGGCTCAACACTGAACCACCGGAAGCTGAAAATGACCAATGAAAGCATGATGTTGAGGATCACGATGATGATGATGACTACAGGAAGACGAAGATTACCAATGAAAACAAGATGTCGAGGATCAACACCGAACCAACGGAAGCTGAAGATGACGTTGAGAATGGAAGCTTCTGGAAGATGTTGGTAGTCGCCTGGACGCCGAAGGCCGAGAGCTGAAAAAGCTCCAGAAGCCGAAGACGTCGACGAACGGAAGCTCAAGAAACTCCGGAAACCGTGGACCGGAAGCTCCGGAAGCTTACCTTCCTCAAGTGCCATACCGGACGATGTTTCTTCACTCAACTGTCCCCATACCTACTGAGGATGACCACCTTTGAACCCACACTGTCTTCCGAAGACACCACACATCTTAAACCCAGTCCTGACACCGAGCCCTTTTTCCATCGAAATCGTCCTACATGTCCTCACCCACACTCCTCTCAGTATGTTCCCCGACCGGCGAAATAAGGCCATTCGTGTACTAGACTCGCTATTCCGATCCTACTTTCAACGGAATACCGACGCCTGCGTATCCGACACGCGGACGACAGTCTCCGTAATCCGAGTACCCAACCCTTAAATGCCGCCAAAATGGATATCCCAGAAGGGACCGTTAATGCCAGGGACTTTTATCGGAAACGCTCCTTACTTAATAACCTCTTACAAGAACACAACATACACACCCTTTCCATCACGGAAACGAAGCTCACAAACAGATTCACACTTAACTATAACACATATCACATCTTTCCAAACAACAGCCACCACGTAACCGCTCTAGTAATTAAAAATTGCTTCCCATCCACTCCATTTCAACCTCCTGCGCACCTACAACATCTCGAATGCATTGCTCTGACGATACACTCCCACCCCGATCGTTTTCTTCTCATCATACAATCCCCTCGGCCACACCAACCTATCCAAACTCCCTAATGCCGTCATTCTAGGTAATTTCAATGCCCACCATAGCCAATTCAGTGACTTCACAAGTAATAGTAACGGTATCAGGCTATCATCAGCTTTGTTACAGTTGCCGTTTTTCACTGTGTGTTACTGATACAGAACTTATAGCACACTATTTTGATCGTGAGTGCTTTTTAGGCACCATGATCACTTCAGATTATCTACCACAACTGGTCAATTTTGTCCAGCCCACCCATCACCTCCGCCTTTTTCAAAAGCAGACTGGAATGTGTTTTCGGAACACAGCTCCAACAACATTCAAACACCCAATCTTCTAATGACTCAAGATATCGAGAGAGCCATTAAAGGCCAAACTTCCGTAATTACGGAAGCGGTCGGTATCTCAGCCCCTTTCGCGCAAAGCGCTCCCACAGCACATCGTGAAGTGGATCAAAAATAAAAGACGAATTTATCGTTAATTCCTGCGAATACAATCGCCTTAACGCCTTAATCAGGCGAGAAGCAAACAAACCCGCCGAAGATTCCTGGACCAAAAGCCAGTTCAATAGACTGACTAAAAGGAAAGTACACTCTAAATTCCACCTAACCGACCTACAGGGTAACCTAATCTCCTCCGAGCAAGGAAAGGTCGACTTATTTGGCCTATACCACCAATTCATTTCCCGATCCCCAATTCGACAACTAGTTCAAGGCTCTACTCGAGAGTCGTCTTGAAGAATTCCGTACCCTTAACCTTCCCGAAATCAAAATCGATAACGAGAATCACTTCTATGCCTCCATTACTCCCGCCCAGGTCAATGCGTACCTAAAAACAGAAATTCAAGCCCAGGTCATGACAGCTTAAATCGTAAAATCCTTCGGCACCTATCCAACTCAGCCCTCCGATTACTCTCCAACATTTATAACAAATGCCCAATCGCACTTTCTGACGGACTGGAAATCGGCCTCCGCCGTCATGATACCTAACCACATCTTCCTCCTAGAGACCCATCTTGAATTCAACGAACTCCTTCCCAACAGCCAATTCTTCTTCCGTTTCAACCGAACGTGTCACGATCCCTTGTTGAAGCTGCTTACGGAAACCACCAGAGCATTCCATCAGAACCTGGCTGTGTTTCTGGACATTAAGCAAGCACTTGACAGGACCTGTCAAGTGCTGTAATTTGACAAATGAAGCGTAATGTGTAAACTAATTTTAATTGAATTACATATTTAGTCCATATTTATTATTGTTGATCGAATACGACGACACCCGAACGAAATATTTTTTAATATTCATTACATATACTTTTGCAAAGAAAACGTCAGTATAACACTTTCATCAATAGCATGGAATATATTCAACATACCAGCTCGATTTCTTATATTTGGTATACAATCCTCATCATTCTTTTTTTTTAGAAAACGTGTAAATAAATATATTGCAATCCTCCTTTGTTTCGTAGTAGTAGTCGATCACCTGCTACATTCAAAGTAGTACGTGAATATAAAACTGCAAACTTCTATATTTGATATTAACAAAGATATCTTTAAAAAGCAATGAAATTGGGACACATGGTAAATCGTCAATATTTCAATTGGGCGGGTGTAGCATTTTCTTACCCATGCTCATATTGTTTTTGAATATCTTCTTTGCTATGTATGCACTAGCGAAAGTCAAGCCAGTGTTAAATAAATATAATAAGAATTGAAATAAACCATATAGTTTTCAACAGTGTGTCACTCCGTTATTTATAATTTTGTCAGCTGATACTGAATTGCAATCCTGCTAACTTTAAGAAATTAAGAAAAGAATGTAAGTTAGGGGTGATATAAAATAAAACGATTCATTGTTTTATATTTGTTTATTTCCCGTAGGTACAATAATGTAAGGTGTAAACGAAGTTGTCTTTATTTTTCACTACAATAATTATCAATGGTTGGTTTTGAAGGACTATTATTTATCCTGCTACAATTTTTACTTTTATCAAAAATATGAGTTGCATTTTGTAACTGTGTCTAAGTATCTTAAAAGGTCGATCGACGTCATTGTTCCATAGAAAGATTTATAAAAACGAAACTTTAAAAAAACTAATTGAGGATAAACCTATAGCGGTAAATGTGTATGCTATTCGGTTCTAAAATTAAAAGTTTTATTAGTTTACTGGGGTGCAAAAAGTATCGAACATACAGTATGTGAGATTCCTCTACATTTAGATCAGGGATTTCCAAACTATTTTGGACCAGAGACCCCTTTTCCAAAATCAACTGATACCTCAGACCCCCATGGCCAAATTACTTCCAAAATCCTATCTCTAGTTTTTTTCCTATTGATATAAAATACTTCCCAATTTAAAATCTTTGCGATCGGTTAGGTGAGTAAACTTGACATCATTTTCTCATCAAGATTTAACAAAATAAATAGTCATAAAATTTAGTAAATATTAAGTATAATTAATTATTAATACAAATTACGTAAAAATAGTTAAGTAGGTAATTATTTTGAAAAAACATTAAATCGGAAAGTAAAGATAAAAAAATAAAAAATTCAGTGTGATGGATGAATCTGGTAACTTTCTATCAATCTAGTTAAATCTGATTCAATATTGGTGAACTGCAGCCTTAAATCTCCGCGTTCGTTGATTTTCGAACGGTTTCTTTGTTTTGTTAAAATGCTTGTAACCACACTGAAGCCTTTTTCGACCAGGTATGATGATGGAAAAGCGATAAGGTATTTTTCATCAATGTTCCACAATGCAGGATACTGTTTTTCAATGTTGCGCTGCAACGAGAACTTCTGATAGTCTTGGTTCAACTCCTCCTCGTCTGTGCTGATGGTGATCAACTCTTCTTGCAGTATCACATTGGTTTCTTCCATGGCTGTGATATTGTACGGATTTATTATGCATTGAGGAATTTGTAAATTTAAGAGCCCCTCAACCCTCTTACTAAAATCCTTGTGTAATGCGTTCAAGTGATTGACATATGATAAAATAACATCGTCTTGAAGCATTTCTAGTAATTTTGACAAATGCGGAAACTGTGAATATTCCTTTTTGCTTAAATTTTGTTTATAAAGGATAAGTTTAGCCACAAAGGCCGATATTATTAATTTTGTTTTAATCAAGTCGAGATCGTCGCCCTGCAACTGCAAAGTAACTTTGTTAAACATACCAAAGATATCAGTCAAATAATACTGTTTTAAAATTGTTCAAATTTTCTTTCAAATTTGGATCATTTTCTTGTAAAAACCCCAACGCTGATTCAAAAATTGCTGAAAATCTTGCTAAGCAAGAGCCTCTTGGTAGCCAGCGAACTTCATTGGTGCAAATGTAACCGAGTAAAGACTTCGTCGTTTACCTCACATGACTGAGCAAATAAGCGAGAGTTCAAAGAATTGCTTCGAATTTTGTTGACAGCATTTATAGCATATTGTAAAGACTGATGCAATCTAGAACTCAGATTTTTTGCTACTAAATGCTGTCTGTGAATCACGCAGTGAATGACCAGTACCTCAGGCAATTGTCGCTTTATGTGAGCTATAAAACCACGATGACGACCAACCATAGATGGTGCACCATCAGTCGCAACAGAAACAATGTTCTTCCATGCAATAGCTTTGTCCGTAAAAAAACGTTCCACGGCCTGAAAAATCGATTCTCCTCTGGTATCAGTCTCTAAATATGTAGCAAAAAGCAGTTCTTGGCACATATTTTCATCTTTAATACATCAAATATATCCTAACAACAGAGCTTCATTGCCGGGTAATGTAGACTCGTCCAACTGGACAGAGAATCTGTTCCGCGTCGCGACCCATCTCGTCTATTCGTCTCTGAACGGTGTTATTGCTCAAAGGAATTCTCTTAATAATATCATGTGCGGGCTTGTGCAATACATTATAAATAATTACGTAAATAAATGGGTGTATGTTCTCAAAACAAATCATTAAAATAACCACAGACCCAAAACACTCAATAAAAGATAATGCCGTTGTCTCGGTCGGTACATTAAAGCAGGACAGGTTCATGCTTTTTTTGATTTGCTTAATTACCACAATTTCTGCTTAGTTATTTCCACTTAACATCAATATAGTAACTGCAATGTAACAATAATAAAAATTATCTCGGACGCCAAGTTATTTTTTTATTATGCTCGGAATAACTAAACCGAGGATACAATAAAAAATTCACCAAAATGTCAAAATAAAAGATATACAAACTATGTTTATTAAACATTTAAATTTAGAATTATATAAAATATATCTTAATAACTAGTTGTAATAGCCTTAAATTACGAAATTATGGGTATAAATAGCTGTTCGAAAATTTTGTACACAACTTTTTGATAATCTTTGGTATCTAAACGAATACGGAAATGTAAACCAAAGATGATGTAATCTTTGCACAAATATTGCGCAATATGTCGTAATAACAATGCTGTACGTTGTAAACCATACCAAAGATGAATTTTACTTCTTACAAATGATTCTTCATGAAATTTGAATAATACAGTGTTTGTCGCATTCTCTCGAAAGTTCAAATAAAAAATGTGATCTAAATTTAGATCTGAATTACTTGCAAAATTGTAATCATAAGCATCGAAAATACCAAAAGTGGTAAAAATACCGAAAGTAAAAGTAAAAAAGAGGTGTAAATGATAAAAGCAAAAGTGCCTGCAAAAAGCAAATGTTTCAGATTTTAATATAATACGAGTTAAATGTATCTTACCATTAAATCAATGACACTTTTTACAAAATTTAGTTGGAAACGCTTACGGTTTCAGGTGATATAGCGGTGCGCGAAAAAATGTGCGCAAAAAGTTAATTCAAAGATATAGAAGTATAAACCCCTAAGAAAATATGCAACTTAAGTTATACCAAGATGCAAATTGTTCCTACATACTTATAATTCATTAATAATTAAAACTCCTTTTTCTTATTTTTTACAACTAAATGAACGAAGAACGTAAAAGATTCGTTACAACATCGTTGAGGACCTCCGCAATGACTGGTAATATAAGCTGCTCCAATTGTGTGGGGTTTTCCGATTTCGCTATTAGTAAAGATATATTATAGGACGCTCGTAAACCATCAAGGTCTTGCATAGATGATGACGCAAACATCGATCTTATGGATGGCTTTTTCTCTAGTTTCTCTTTACGTGCTTGAAAGGATGAGAAGGGCTTACTTTTTTTGTCAGCATGTACTCTTGATAAGTGGTTCTCCATTTTTGAAGGCTTCGTGGCATCGTTACTGAATACTTTTTCATATATGAGACACATCGGCAAGTGTTGATTTGATAGAGATGGAATAAATCCAAACTTCAAGTAGTCCAAACTGTATTTTCGTGTTTGCCATCATAAAACTCGCAGTAAACCTGCAAATCAAACAAAAATGTTTAAGAAACTACTTAAAAAATAAAACTGTTAAATGCACACGAGCTTATTTTTATCATACCTAGGTACGGGATGTTTTTTGGGTATATGCTCACGAACTTACTCATTGATAAACTGGGATAGTATGGAAAATGTTTATTAGATACCAATCAGAGAAAAACGAAAACAAAGAAAATTGAACATTTATAATTTTAGGTAACAATTTTTCTAAAGTAATTTCAAAAAATATTAAAACGTTTTTGGTACTTGTTATTTTTCATAAACTTCAGAAATGTATGGTTAAGCTATTAACGCGTCTAGGTAACTAAGCACTTTGTAAATTCTTTTTCAATCACTTTATTTTAATTCACTTTATTTAACTATGTAATCACTTATGTAATCTCTTGCAATAAATTGGTAGATGAGTGTATTATATTTCGTTCGTTTTAAATTGCGCATACGTCAAATTTTAAAAGTACAACAATGATACTTCCTACTAAAGTATTAATCATTCTTATAAAAGTTGGTACACGTAACACAGTATCTTGAAAGTTTCAAATACGAACTTGTGTTAATTAATATGGGTCGATTTTAGACCTCATCGACCCCAAAATCAGTTTTTGTTCATGTCGACCCTGAAACCGATTTAGACCCCAAGGGGTCGATATCGACCGTTTGGGAATCCCTGATTTAGATGCTATACAGTCAACTTTTTTACAAACCCACGTACCTATTTTTAATTTATTGCACATTTTGCCCGGACTATTCATGTGCTCTTAAGTGGTCGTGACAAAACAACTGTTGCAAGATGGTGCAACATTTATTTACTTACATAATGTGCGCATTATAATTTACATCTGGATGTAAATTTCTCAAATTACTTGTATACATTTGGTAGTTGTTTCAAATCATTTTCATACCTTCCGTGACACAAATTGTCTAATTGAGTAAGGTTAAGTTTCGGAGTAAAACGCTTTATATGCACACCAATTCAAGTTCTGCATTCTGGCAGAAACCATTTTACTTAGGTTTTCTATTTGTATCGTTGTGTATTTCATAAATTGACTTTACAAGCGTAAGCTCGATTATACACATCAGACGTCTGAAAACTAACAATGAAAGATTAATAAACTTTACTCTAAAAGGAAACTAATTTTCAATAATAAATTAATTAAAAAGAAGGTATATTGTACAATTGGGTTTAAAAGGTTTAAAAATTGATTAGTTGTATTTTGATTTTCAATGTTGTTCTTTTAATAGAAATAAATACAATTGGTAAAAAATAATTGATCTTAATAAATATATATATAGGTTTAATTTTTTTGCAATTTTACCAAAAAAACATACAAACACAGAAATTCAAACTAACTCGATTCGTATTCATCGATGCTGCTATTTCGATGAGGTTTCGATGAGGAGAACAGGAAATAAAAACAATTAATTAATTCAATAAAAAGTAAATAGTATCCTCATATGTAAATGCATCATACAGAGTCCTCTATGGAACAATAGCAAAACTTATAGTTCGGTATTCACTTTCTAACTTACTTTACAAGAAGGATTCTACAAATATAGAGAGGCAATTCATATTCTAGTACAGCGGTACTATATACATATTTTTAGCAAAATTTTGTAAAGCTGAGGGTGGAGAAGGACCCACAGTGATAATTCAGGTCGTCTTCTAGTGGTTGAAACAAATTACTATAAAATTATTATTACAAATTGGGTATAATTAAGAATTAAACATTACATAAAAATTGTTGAATTTAAAAATAATAAATATTTCAGCGGGTAGCTAAAAGTTAATTAAACCATATACTAAAAGACCGGTGTTTAAATACGTACCATAAAGCCAAAATTTAAAAAAAAATGTGTCGAAAAATTGTGACGTCACAATTTACTACCAATTTAGCTCCAATTAGTGCAGCTATTATCTGAAAGATGTCGCAACAATCACACATTTTATATGATATATTGCGAACGTAATTTTAAAAAAGGGATTTGAGAATTATTTATTTTTTTATTACACTTGTATGATACCCACAAACCAGTCACATTTATAGACGTTCTACGTTAATGCAATTAAGTTGAACCGTTAAAGAAAATTCTCTTACAAATACTAGATGGAGCTGCAACACGGTCGTTTATTGTCGGAAATAAATCGAATTGTCGACACAAACAGGTAGCTGGTTAACCTTAACATAACCAAACATTACCGGCATTCCGTGTTTCACGTGTTTTTTTAAGTTTGTGTTTTTGATAATTCCTTATTGTTATCTAGTATCGCGCAAGTTTTAGTATCTATCGATAGTTTTATAAGTTAGTTCTCGTTATTTGTATATTAGTGTGTACATAATTTAGTTTGTTTAGTGTAATTATAGATTAGTTACTAGATCACTTTTTATTTTAATATTCATCTTTTGGTGAGTAAAATTTCATGATAGTAATGTCATTTACAAGTGTCTTTCAGTATTTTGTTTGTATAATATGGGACCTATAAAATGCTGTGTACCTGGTTGCACCAATCTCACTGCAAAGACATAGATTTCAAATTTTAAGAAGGATTGGGCAAGATATCAACTTTGGTTAACTGTTAGGAAATCCATCACTTTTGGAAATGAACCCAGAAGATGTGTATGTTAAAAGAGTGTGCCAATGTCATTTAAAGTAAATATTTTAACTACTTACACGCTACATTTAAATGCATTAACTTGCATCTGCTAGATTTGCAATAACTAATCCAGGCAGAGACAACCTATCTGAACCAGTAAGGTATTTTTGAATGTATATATTTTCTTATATTTATGCACTAGATGCTACATCGTACAAATGTGCAACCTTCATGTAGTATAGTATAAAATACTTCATTTGGCAGTGTAGAAATTGGAAGTTCTTTGTGAGTAAGTTATTTACCTACTACATTATAGTGCAACATCTTATAACTTTTTTAGAAACAATCACTCCCAAAGAAGTTTTGAAAGCTTCCACATAAATATTCAAAAGGACATGACTAAAAACTCATCTTTATAGCCATGTAAAGAAAATGTACAAAAATTCAACAATTGAACTGTGCAAAGAAAAGATTAGAACAAGATTAACTTATAAACAATTTCAGCAAGGGAGTTTTTAAAAATTTACAAACATTAACTCTTTTTAAACAAATTAATTTTAAGGGTAAATTAATTATTTGAATCTAAAAATTTAATAAGAAAGTGATAAATTTGTTCATTAATTTTGAGAATGCAATTATAAGGAATTATATTAACGAAATTGGGTTAGGAAGGTTTAAGACAGGGAATGGCAAAATTTACTTTAATTTTTAATTTTTCATAAGAGGGATGGAATTTAAAACCCATTTTACATTTTTCTAAATGGGTTGTTCCCCAATTAAGATTATTGAACAAATTTTTAACTAATTACATTGGTTTAAAACCAATTAAACAATTTGGATCATAAGTACTAATGTGAAAGTCATTAATTCTTTTAATCAGTGATACAAGGCAATTATCTAAGAAAAATGAGCTACCATAAATGATTATTTTGAGATAAAAATTTTACATATTTCCAATTTATGATCCTCCCATTTGTTAAGGAATAAGAAAAATTTCTTAAACTAAAGATGATGGAAAAACAGTATTTATATAAAGCATTTGTATGAGTTGGATAATGGCCAATCTTATTTCTAGGTTGAGGCATTCCATCTAACAGATCACACATTAAGATTAAAAAATGAAAGTCAAACGTTGCACAAATTTTGTCAAAGATTGTCATAATCAACTTGTTGCAATGGAAATATAAACACTCTAATTGATTTGTGTTTAATAGTTTGTAAATTATAGCTGGACAATGAGTTTTCAAAGGGCTGTAAACTGCAGAATTTCTGTATTTTATTGACAATTATTGATTCGTTAATGGAGTAAAAAGAGTACGACGGAAAAATTAAGATTGAATTTGTTCAAGTGAGCTGAAAATTTTGGACAACAGAAGTTTTACAGTCTATAATTCAAATATTAAAAATGGTAGAAAATACCACCTTATTAAAAATTGGATTTTACATAAAAACATTAGAAATATTGGAATATTTTGAAGAATAATGGATTTTAATATTTATTGGGGAATTTAAACAAGACCCCAAAAATTTTTGGGCAAAAATTTCATGGTGAGGTAAAAATTAACAGCTGCAATTTATTATTTAAATCATATTTAAATCATACTAATTTTTATAATCAACATTTAATTGGAAATGATAAATAATTACGAATTTAACAAATTATTATTAAGGACGTTTTCAGCCAAATTTCCAAACTTGTATGTACCCCAATGGTTACCAAATGCCTCTACTCCCAATTCTTGAAAATGTTTGGTTTTTAAAAAAATTTAAAAAATTCACAATTGGCCAATTATTGTTTTAATTTAACCCCAAAATGACTAATTTATGCAGGGAATATGGGGTGCAAGGTTACCCACCAAAATTTTTAATTTTTGGGTATTAATAAAACAATTAAAATTTTTAAACATAATAAAAACTTAAAAAGTGTTCTTAGAAGAAATCAACAAGAAATGAATTTTAAATTGCTTTTCTAAACAATTAATACCAACAAATTATTTAGGACTTTAGTGCATCTATT
>JARFJB010001475.1:0-15080 GCA_036346205.1 Vesta saturnalis | reverse complement strand
AAAATTCTAAATTGAGAATAATAAATCATCGAAGCCTTGTTATGATGGAGGAATTAGAAATTCGAATTTCGCGCCGTTATATGATATTAATGGTTATTGGTTATTTGTATTTAAACTTAATTAATATTAAGATAAAAAGCTTGAGCTTGTATCGACGAGTATTTGCATAGTAAATTGGAAAGCTTTTAAAGATACGCAGTAATTTACTGCTTTGTAAAAGGGAGCAGGTAGAGGCGCTGTTATAATGATGTGTATTAGTTAGTCAATCGCATGAAGTAAGCGATTAGAGGTAGCCGCGCCAAGTAAGCGATCAGAGTTGGTTGAATCGAAATTAACCAAACGGTTGAAAAGCGATAATTGCGGCTTAAGTTACACTGCAATTTAAATTGTGTAATTATAACGAGAATTCAGATGATATGGTGATAAAGAAATACAAGTGGTACTTTAATTTATTAATGGGAAGGAAATACTAAGAATTAAAAGTGTAAAGGTTATCAAGTTGGTGATAGTAAAAAGATTGCGTAATAGTTAACAATAGCGTTTTAAGTGCGTATTGAAAGTATTCCTAATTGATGTTTTGATAGCGGGTGATAAATGTACAATAAGACAATCGGCCCAGTTAATAGATCGATGTAGAAAATAAAATAAACAAAAACATTGATGGTTAAAAGCATAGCCGTTCATGGCTCGCGTGAATTGTGTTGCGCTAGCTATTTGTAGTTAAAACTGAACAATTGTAAAAACTGGATAGTGTAAATATGTCAAGCAATTATTTAAAGACAATCATAGAATTATGGCCAGAAAATTATAAGCGTATTCACCCATGACAAAGGTATAAGAAAATAAAAGAAGAACAAAGAGGAACGGTTCCAGAGTGACGGCAAAGTGACATCATCGGAGGATCAGCCATCAACCTAAACGAGGCCTCTTCCCCGATTCAAGGCACACCGAGTTACATCATCCGCTATCAAAGAAAATAACAAATAAGAACCTTTTGGTTGAGTGAATAATTAAAACATTTATGCGTTCCATTTTCTAAAAACTTTAAATTTGAATATCAAGATTAAACGAAAGACAATATGTTTAATTCTGATAAAGATTTTGCTGTTATATGTTAGTTTTAAGAATATTGTTTTACATTATAGGTTTGAGTTTTATATATGACTCATTAACAAAACAGTCGGCATTTATGATTTGACGTAATTAAATATTGTCACTTTCGATTCATTTTTATTATTGGCCGTTACAAATATTAAAGGCTTATACAAACACTGCGTGTGTAAATACTGAAGAAAGCAAGTTCAATTAATTGCAAAGTTAATAAACTTAGATTAAGGATAATTTTTATGAATGATTACAATAACCATTTATCACATTATTAAGCTAGCTGGAGCGTCTCGACAAAAGGAAAAATGAATTTGTTGAGTAACTATTGAAGTTCATTCCCACGAACAGAAATGTGATAACAATACAAGTAAAGTTTAATTAATGAATGTTATATTTATAAATTAAAATCACTCAGTTAACGTTGAACTATTTCAAATTTTCATAAAAAACAATATAAAATTTTTACTCAATAATTTTGAAATTATAAGAGATTGAAAAAGAACCCAAATATTATTCTTTGTAGCCAGGTGTATGCAAGCAAAGTAACAATCGCAGGTAATACGCCCGTTACAAAGCAATCCCCAACGTGAGGACTATTACAAAATATCCCCCAATAGTAGGATGAACAAAATAACTATTACAAAAATGGTGCCCAACGTGCGAACCATTAGACTTGATTCAATAGAACTGAGAATTTTATTCAATAATTTTACATGTTGTGTTCAAAATGACCACCACCATCTCTTGTACAAGTTCGAGCTCTCTTCCTTATCTCTTGTCAGTGTGAAGATATATTTTTGTTTTCCTTTACTCTGCTAACAGAGAAAGAAATCAAGTTCGAAACCTAATTAGTGTTAACGGTCAAATATGCATAGGATCATTGAGTTGAGTATTATAAATAATTACACCGTAAAGCGTAATGAATGAGAAAGCAAAATAATGTTGAAGCTTATGTAGTCAGGATAAAATTTCTCATAATAAGCAAACTGTAAGAGTTAAAAGATTACACCGTTAACTATAAATAAAAATTTTCTTTTTATATTCCCCAATTAAAGTTTAGTGAATAACAATTTATTTTGTATTAGAGTACACTGTGACCCATTTTTGTTGAAATTGTAGAGTATGTCGTTTGTAAACAAAGATAGAATGATGCGATTTTCGCGACCCTGTTCTACTTTTTTGAAACGAAAGATGCCACAAGCAGAATTGTCGTAGTCCTATTAGTATTCGAGATAAAGGGTAGAATTAAAAATTTTCACATTTTAAGCACCCTTCTTCGCTTCGCGAAATGGTGAAAAGTTAGTTTTATACAGAATTTTCCGTAGAATTTAGTGACGTGCATAGTTTGCACCACAAACGGTCAGTTTCTTCGCAATAAACCACAGTTCTGTTTTTCTAAAGGAACACCCTGTATATTATTTCATTATATAATAGAGCTTACTCTTAGCTTTCAATATATATATATATATATATATATATATATATATATATATATATATATATATATATATATATACAGGTGAATCTATATCTAATCGCCAAAATTAAAGGATACTAGAACTCATCATTCTAAGCAAAGTTTATATGTACATGGGTCCGAAATGCTTGTTCTGAGATACAGGGTGTCAAAGTTGAAAAACAAATTGCGTTTTCTTCAATATCTTTCGACTGTTTCGAAATAATTTCATGAAATTTCGTATACTGGGATTTTTTTGGATGACAAATTCAATTTTTTTGTCCATTTAGTTGTGGTTTTTAGAGGGCGCCATCGGCAACCATTTCGACCCCTTTAAATCGTTGCAACGTTTTTGTGCTACATGTATGCCATTTTGGACTAGACAAATAGATTCTTCTATCTTTTCTGTTAAAAAGGTATATATTAGTGAAGTCGCTAGGAGCAACCCTTTCCGAGAAAAAAGCATTTAAAGCTCACAATTTTGTTTATTTAAAACTAACTTTTGTAAGGAGCACTAAATAGCCAACATTAAAAAAAAAGAAAAGAAATTAATATTAACAGTAATGTTCTTTTGATAACAACTGTTCATAATGCAAAAACCTGTATCGAAATTTCATGAAATTATTCCGAAACAGTCGAAAGATATTGAAGAAAACGATTTATTTTTCAACTTTGACACCCTGTATCTCAGACGAAACATTTCCGGAGCCATGTACATATGAACTTTATTGCTTACAATGATGAGTTCTAGTGCTCCTTTAATTTTGGGGATTAGATAAGATTCACTGTATATATATATATATATATATATATATATATATATATATATATATATATATATATGTGTGTGTGTGTGTGTGTGTGTGTGTGTACAGCATGTCCCCGGATCGACTTTAAAAGAGGGAAAATTCTCTTATTTTTGATTTCTCAGAAAATTTCATTCTTGCTGATTTGCCTTGCCTGTTTTCAAACCCCCGAAACACAAATTACTTGCTATTTAACTCAAGCGGTTCTCGAGATAATATCTGTTTCTTGAAAAATTCGAGCTTTTCGTAATTTCTTGAAGTAAATTGATTTGTTTCAAAAGAAAAATCAAATTGGTCTCACAAGTTTTAATTAATACATTTAACTATTGATGGTAAAATGAAATGAAATTCCCAAAAAACTGAACTATAAATTTTCTATTCGAATAATGCTCCTCCTTTTTCCGCACAGATTTCAATGCGAGCTCTGAATTCATTGAAACCGCCTTATTTCTTCGATTGAAAGGGAATGGACAGCATTCCGTATCCTATTTTTCAATTGCTCTTCATCATTGTCTAATGGCTCACTGTACACAATTTGTTTTAAACGACCCCACAGATAAAAGTTCATTATTGTGAGATCAGGACTTCTCGGCGGCCATAAAATGGGACCATCTCTTCCTATCCAGTTATCATGGAACTCTGTATTGAGCCACTGGCGAACAGTACCGGCATAATGAACAGGGCACCCATCGTGCTGGAAGAACATTTCAATTTGGAAGTTCAATGGCAACTCATCCAGTTTATCAGTTAAAAAATTTTGCAACATTTCCAAATATGATAACGGTTTAAGTTTTGACCAAAAAATATGGGCAACAATTCCATGGTACGAAACCGCACACCACACATTAACTTTTTTCAAACATTGTCTGCGACTAGCAATTCGGAAGTTTGATTCGTCCTACTCCAGTAACGGCAATGTTGGGAGGAAACGACTCGTTAGTTGAAAAGGTCGATTCATCGGAGAACATTATTCGTTTATGAAAATTTTAATCTTCCAAAACTCTATTTCCCATTTCCAAACAAAAATCCAGACGTTTGGCTTCATCACCGTTCTCTAAAGTTTGCCTAAATTGCGGCTTAAATGGTAAAATTTTGTTCTCCTTGAAGATTCTTTGTAAATGAGATTTACCTATCCCAATTGTAGTGCCCTCCTTCTTAAAGACAACCTTGGAACTTCGTTTCGGAATGAACGGCGAGAACAGTAGCAGCATCTTCTTCATCGAACAACTTCTTTGGCTTCTTTAGGTTTAAAACCGAGCCTGTTTGAAGGAATTTAGTTACCAAGTTTTTTGATCCGGCATTCGAAATGGCAACCTCCGGGTATTTTTGGTTGAATTTTCTGATAACAACTCGGTAGCACTCTTCCCCAGTTCCGTAACATTGAATTAGATAAATTCTTTGTTGTAAAGTCAACATTATAGCATACAATTCAAATTAGCATGAAGTAATTTGCAGTTCAACAGAATTATCACATTTGACAATTTCTGTCAGTGGTGTTTTTCAATGAAATACGCCTACTAAAGTTACTTCTAAAAATTAGGATAGACATTCTAAGTCCAATTTTTCAAGAAAAATGATATTATCTCGAGAAGCGTACGAGTAAAATAGAAAGTAATTTGTGTTTCGGGGGTTTGAAAACAAGCAGGGCAAATCATCAAGAATGAAATTTTCTGAGAAATCAAAAATAAGAGAATTTTCCCTCTTTTAAAGTCGATCCGGGGACATACTGTATATATGCTTTATGGCACTGATTTTGCATTATTAACCTCAAAAATGAATGTTACGTTAATTTAACATTTTGATGATATAGTTGGCTATAAAAAAAACAAGGTTAAGGGTTAGGAGATTTTATGAAAAAACACAAAATTAAAAACTAAATGTTATGTCTACAACTTTACAAGCTTAAAATAAATTACTAAAAGAGATGTTCCAATTGAAGACCATTTTGTCTTGTACACTGCTTCACACACTCTTACAATTCATTCTATAGCACATTAAGCACATTAAGCACAATAATAGGGTGATCTTGTAAATGTCTGAAAGCTAACTGAATTTGTCAAACATTCAATGTTATCACATTTAGTTTGGTGTACTTTATTTTGCAAGTAACCCCATACAAAGAAATCTAAGACTGACAAGTCCGGAGACCTAGGAGGCCATCTTATCGGCCGATTAGTGCCAATCCATCCATAACCAAAATTGTTTTCCAAAAAAGGGCGTATAATTTGCGCATTGTGAGGTGGGGCTCCATCCTGTAGAAAACGAATTTGGTTCAAGCGAGCTAAAGGAATGTCATCTAATAATTCAAGCACGATTTCTAAAATTCCCAAAAATCTAGGAGCGGATAAGTTCCCATCGAAAATGTAAAATTTTATTTTTGATCCTAATATAAAGCAGAAAACATTTAGTCCAAATCGTCCTTGTTGTCTTTGGGGGAATATTTGGTGTTGATTTTCTTGAGACCAGAATCTGCTTTTGTGCGTGTTTAAAACAGCTGAATTGCTTGTCTGACCACATGACATTTCTTCCCAGGGTACAGTATTTAACATGTTTAAGTACCAATTGCAAAATATTGACCTACGTTCAGCGTCGCCAGGATATAGATGTTGAACACGCCTAAATTTATATGGTTTATAATTATGGTGGCGAAGTATTCTTTGGATTCTTGTTTTCGAAACTCCAATAATACTTTCTATAGTTCTGCAGGAACTTATAGGATTACCTTACACACTGGCTAAAACTGTAACCTCATCATTCTTTCCGTTTTCTTCATTATATTTACTTGACCTTAGAAAATGATCCATAATTAATTAAATTTCTTTTTAATTTACAAAACGTGACTTTACTAGGTTGTCTCCGTTTTGTAAACCTACATAGATGTAAAGTTACTTAATTATCAAAATTAATACCAAGGAATCTACATTTACCTGTTAAAATACAAATTTATTGCTGCGTCGGCGTTTTCATTACTTTCACCAAAGCAAATCAGCGTATCATATTTTTCAAAGTTTTAAAAATTTTGGTTTTCTGCCATATTGTGCACAATGAACAAACAATACAATTGTTGCACAAAAATAATTTTAATCAGATTTGAGCGGTCAATTACGTTTAGAATCAGACTAGGCCCAGCCTACTTACAAATTCAGATGTAAAGTATTCTTTATAAGTTTTACTTTTATTTTTACGCTGTAAGATGCATTTTACCCTATTAAAAAAAACTTTGCCAGGTGGAATGTGTATAAAAAATTATTACACCTAATTTGCATTATTTTTATTATTTTTGCTTTTCTGCGTAAAAGTCCTTAGATTTATTGTAATCGCTTATTTGCATATTCATAATTATAATAAAGCAGTAAGAATCCAGTAACCCTTTTATAGGTTTCATGGCCAACTATAGCATCAAAATGTTAAATTAACGTAACATTAATTTTTGAGGTTAGTAGTGCAAAAGAAGTGCCACACAATATACACTTTTTTGAAAGCCGAGGGTATGCTCTATTATATAATACAAAAATATACAGCGTGGTCTGTTTAAAAAATCAAAACTTTGGTTTATTGCAAATAAATTGACTTTTTGTGGGGATACTATGCACGCCACTAAGTTCTACATAAAATTCTGTATAAAACCCACTTTCCACTATTTCGACAAATTACAAGGCAAAGCGGTTACGAAGGGCTCTTAAAATGAGCAAGTTTTGAATTTCGCCCTGTATCTCAAATCCTAATAGGACTACGACAATTCTGTTTGTGGCATCTTTCGTTTCACGAAGAAGTAGAACAGGTTCGTGAAAACCGCATCCTTCTATCTTTGTTCGCAAACGAGATACCCTACAATTTCAACCAAAATGGGATACTGTACATATGTTGAATGGAAAAATTATAATCAAAACCTTTTACATTAATATTATTTAGGGATAAGTACACCGAAGCATTCAAAAATAGAATTTTAAACCTCATAAATGTAATTAAGAGAGTCTCAAATTCATAAAATAGTTCGTGTAAATTAATTGATTTATTTCTTAAAATTGCATTTTAAATAATGAAATTTTACTAGAAAACATTACATTTGTGAGTGGAAAAGTTAAGTAAATGAAACACATGTCAATCGCAAATATACTAAAATATACTACCGTTCAGGAATAAATATAATTCTGTAATTATAAACAAGATAAGCCCATTGGATCACTTTCGATATTAGTAATTAAAGGTAAATATGCAATAATTTCTAGAACATTGACCAAATAGAATCGTCATCTACGTTCTATTGTATAAAATAAACTGGATTTTAACAATGCATCCAACCACAAACACCTGTGAAAGTGGTAGCAGACTTCTGAAAGTTTCAAATTGTAAACCGAAAAAAGTGTTACTAATTAGTAAGTGCCCATAGGAAAAACGGGAATTTCCAAGGGGACCGCGCACGTGCCGGCGTTATATATGCAGGTCGTTTTCACTGCATATTTGCATAGTAGAAGCTGCTTTATTTGAAGAGTATGCGGTAAAAGAGTACTGTAAATTACTAAATTGAATTTAACTTAATAAATACTCGCTTTATAATTAAATCTGAAAGTATTTAATTTTTTCAAAACTTAGAGTAAATTTTTTTTTGCTGCTGATAGCGGTCTATTTAAATTCTAACCGCTGCCGTTCAATTAGATTTAAAGAACTCGTATTTATTACACCGAAATCATTCAGTGCCACCTGCCGCCACCGTACAGAAGAGGAGGCGGCAAAAGAAGACGCGACCGCCACCGTTAGAAGGCATCACCCCCCTAGAAGACCGTCCACAACCGACAACGTCGAAGAAGAGGCCCGCCCAGGATCTACCAGCCCCGACGACTTCGTGCTACAAAGGAAGAAGCCGAAGAAGACCCTGAAGGTTCGCCTGTCTACTCCGCCGCCCACGGACAACGGATTCCAGACCTTGGGACCCTACACCGACAGCCCTGCAGCAATGGAGCAGACGACGCAAGAGGACACCAGGGAGAAGGTGCCTCCGATAATCCTTCGTCCGAAGGAGAACTGGATTGCGTTCTCCCGAGAAATGGACCGACAGCAGATCGCCTTCACGAGGGCCAAGGCCTTCAGCGAGGGAATCCGGATTCAGCCTGCCTCACTCCAGGACCGAGACCGGCTGATTAGGTATATGGATAGTGTGGTACCCGTAGCACACCTACCAGGCAAAGAGCGAGCGATTTGCTAAGGTGGTGATACGCGGCGTGCCCGTAGAGCTATCCGAGATCGACGTTAGCTCAGAGCCGAAAACGCAAGGTGTTAATGCTCTCTCTGTTTTTATGATGAAGCAGCGAGGACGCCCTATCACCCTCGTGATGGTGGAGTTTCCGTCCGAGGACGACAGGAAGAAGATCCGGGAGGTGCAGCACGTCGCCCGCCTCCGAGTCACAGTCGAGGATTTGCGGCGGAAATCCGGCATCGGGCAGTGTCACCGGTGTCAAGGTTTCCGTCACGCACAGCGTTGCTGCAGGGCGGCAAAGGAAGAAAACGGAAGTACAGCAGAGACCGAAGAGGACACCGTCAACGGCGGCGCCTTCTTCAACCCGGACTGGCGTCAGTTACGCCCGAGCGACAGCAGGCAAGGTTGAGAATGCGGAAGTAACGAGAACGGCTCCCGCCGCTGTCGTAACCCGCCTGCAACCCGCCTTAGGGTTCGACGCCATATTGGGCCTCTAGGTCTTGATATGGAGAAGGCCCTACGTGTCATCCGTAAGGTGGCTGCGGCGCTCGTTCAGGCGCAAACTGCGATGAAACTGTGGGGAGTGATCCTCACGCACAGTTCAGAGGTGGATGCCCTTTTCGGGTAAGCATACAAAGCTCCGGAGCGAAGTCTGGTGCCCCAGATAAGTATATAGTATCGACAATTTAATTTATTCTGTTCTGTTAAAACCGACAAGTTTTCAACAACACATGTTTCTATTTATTTCAGATCCACACAACATACTCCAACATCACCACATCTCCACAACACATCTTTTTTTTTTACGAACGACCAAAAATGCTAAGCATAACCTGTCAACAGGCAATCCATACGAACCACAACCCAACAACTCTACAACCCACGCGCTGAAGAGGAAGAAGATTCTAGAGCGCACCGCCAATACAACAATGTACACATTTATTATTACATTTAGTATTAAGTGTGATATGTATTATTATAAAATGAATTGTTATATTTCTAAAAATTTTAATAAACTTTGTTGAAATTGAAATTGAAATTCATCATCAACCATTGAAGAAGGATCTATGTTTGTCAAGGGAATTTGTGACCTTTTCCTCTTTCCTATCCGCTGTCCGCCCGAATTAATTCTGTTTTAGGAACATCTTCCACCTCGGACCGTACCCTGAATTTTTCCTCCACTGTAGCACCTGTAGTAGCCGTTTGGAAATCAAGCATGTTAAGGATTGGCTCCTAAGAACAACTGAACAAAGACTTGGTTTTGGGTGGCGCCCGAATCAGTTTCCACCCGAACTCGAACGAAAAATAGCTATCCACAACCGTCCAAGAGTGGTCCTTCAATTAGTGACATATATACCGTAACTTCCGTATAAATAAAGTATTTTCCAAACGAGTCCCAATTTTTGTACTGGAGTTCGTTGAGGGCAGGCTTCACTTGCCATCACCGAAAACCCTTTACAACAGGTAAAGTTCATTTGAATTTTCCATTGGTGACGAAAATTTCGAAATTGAGTAGCTATGAAAAAATTCAGTTTTGGAATCAAGAACTCTGATTCGGAAATTTCTAGACAAAGAAAAAACAAGAAAGTGATTTGTTTTGACATTGCATAAATTAATTCGCTTTTTTAAGTGACTTTCGTGATTTTCGAACTTCAATAGTTAATTTTTCTCCGTTATTGTTCGTTCCCTTTCATTATTGTTCTTGTCATTGTTATTATCGTTCGTTATTGTTGTTCGTTTGTTATCATTGATTTATTCATTAATTACCGTTTGTTTTGTATTTTAGACTGCTACATTTACTAATGCTGAATATGCCGATATTCTCTTTATGTATGGATACAGTAATGGAAATGCATATCTTGCACAAAGCGAATACGTACGGAGATTTCCCAACAGGCGAACTCCTCCTGTGAGAGTATTTTCTTCAATCTATCGCAGAATTTCGGAAACTGGTACTATTACAAAAATTGTGGTGCATCTGGGAATCTGGACCTTGATGAAGCAATATTACAAACGGTAGAAGATACTACCGCAAAGCTGCCGGTGAACTTGATACCTCCCAAAAAAAAAGTTTGGTCTTTTTTTAAAAAGAATGGCTTACACCAATATCATTATACTCGAGGTCAAGGGTTAGAAGAGAACGTTTTTGCCAGGAGACTTCAATTTTGTCACTTTATCTTAAGTGCTGACAGGAACGATGCTAGATTCTTATCCTGAATTTTACGGATAGACGACACGAGATCCGATAGGGTAGTTATCACTAACTTATGTAATTTACATTCATGGTCTGATATAAATCTACATTTAAAAAAAGAAACATATTTCCAAAGGAAATTTCGATGGGCACGATAAGTAATAAACTGGTAGATCCATATTTCCCTCCTAACGTTTGGCATGGGAAGAATATGAAGAATTTCTGAGAAACCACATGAATAATATTTGGATTATATACCTATCATTGATAGACAACACATAATTTTCCAACACGACGGTTGTCCAGCACATTATTGTCTAAATGTTCGTGCGTTGTTGAGTGAATGGGTTCGAAACCGGTTGATAGGTAGGCAAGGACCAATTGCCTGGCCGGCTAGAAGCTCGCATATAATGCTTTTAGGTTTTCACATATCGGGAAGACTGAAGGAATTAGTCTATGCGACATAAATTCATACTAGCAACTAATAGAAAGGATACGAGAAGGAGCGAGAACAATGAAGAATGATTTTGAAAGAAAAATTGCCTGGCAAGAAATAAAAAAGAGCTCGAACTTTTATAAGAGACGGTTATGGTCATTGCGAATACAAAATTTAAAATTATTGAATAAAGTTCTCAGTTCTATTGAATCAAGGCTTCACTGATTATTATTATTCTCAATTTAGAGCTTTCGAGGGGTAGCGAGGTTGAAAAGGTTTTTCTGATGGAACTATCCAACGAATTTTGACTAAATGGTTTTATCGGAAAATTAAAACATTAAGGTAGCTCTTAAACCATTTTAACACTACATGTAGAGAATAGTTGAAAAGTAATAAGCAATAGAAAATTTGAAATTGATTTTAGGTTCTTTCTCATTCTGACTTTAAATGTCTACAATTTTCTTCTTATAAGCATATTACTCACATTTTTGCATTATTTAAGTGAAATAAATATTCTACTATTGAAAACTATACTAAAATTACCGTTTAAAAGGATCAATTCCTATAGAATCGGCAGAAACTGAACGAAAATAGGGAATTACCACAAAATCACAAAATATCAAATATCTCGAAAACCATTGATTTTTGAATATAGGTAAATATGACTCAATCGATCACAAATGTAACATATTAACACCTACTTGAAGGTTGGCATCTAATTTAGAATCACCCTGTACACAAATTTTCAGGCTAAGATTGTTCTTACATTCGATGGCATCCAACGTAAATTAATGCCAATGTGAAAGATTTTCAAGCATGTTAACAAATGTAATTTTGTTCTACAATGGAAATTACATAATTAAGCGTGATCCGTAAAACATTCTACAGCATATCCGATCCTTTAAAAACTATGATTAGTTCTATTGGTAGCAAGCAGATATTTTAGGAGCAATATTGGTTCTTTGTTTTTTTTACCTTACACGCCGAATTTCTCCCAAAATCTGGTCAGCTCTTTGCCAAATGAGAACAAGCTTAAGTACAAAATTTTAAGTACCTGGGTAATTTCGTTCGGGAGCTATCGTGCACACTAACACACATCTACCCACTCCACACGACACACTAACACACACAAACACACGAGCACACGCCACAGCACATGCCACACACACGCACACATGCACACACACGCACACAGCACACACAAACACACAACACACACGCACACACGCACACACACACACACACGCACACAGCACACACGCACACACGACACCACACACGCACACACGCACACACGCACACACGCACACACACAGCACACACACACACGACACACGACACACACGCACACACACACACACAACGACACACACACACGACACACACACGCACACACGCACACACACACACACACACACACACATACTACACAACACACACACCCACGAACACAACACACCACACACGCACACACACACACACACAACGCACACGCCACACGCCACACACACACACACACACACACACCACACACGCACACACGACACAGCACACACGCACACACGCACACACGCACACACGCACACACGCACACACGCACACACGCACACACGCACACACGCACACACGCACACACGCACACACGCAAACGCGCACACATGCGACAAAATACCGTGAAAGGCAACTTTATACCAAATGTGTCTAAGGGTTTGGCAAGTCGTTTTAGACAAACTATTAATGTTCATCGCTAACCATCAAATAGAAGGCTAGTCCGAAGTGAAGATTCAATATAAAGTGTGCTTGTGTATGGAAACACGGATCCTCATTTAGGTGTAAGAACAATATCGAAAGTCTTATTGGTCAGTAAAATGACAGTCCATAAAATTTTAAGTGATTTTGACATAAATGGTTGCCATATCGCCTTACACCAAGCTCTGGAGGAAGCTGATTTTGACTTCAGATTAAATTTTTACAATTAGTTTAAAACTATGGTGGAAGAAGAACCGAAATTTAATTGTCGAATCTTGTAGACAGCTGAAGCAACTATTACGAACACCGCAGAAGTAAATCTGCACAGTATACATTATTGGTCAGAAAATAGCCCTAATTGGCTAAGAGAAATGGACCACCAAACCGGTGGAGTGTAAATATGTGGTACTGTATATTGGTGAATATAATTATTGGGTCGCATATTGTAATGGTCATCTAAACGGTGAACTTTGCCTCCAAATTTGACCAATGACCTACCAGGCATATTATAAGGCGTTATGTTAAATATTAGAGGAATAATCTAGTACCAACATGACGGAAGTCCCGCGCATTCTTTCCGCGACGTTATAAATTGTTAAGATGCCACTTACTCGAATAAGTGGATTGGACGAGCCAGCTCCCGGGTATCTTACAGTCCTAGATTTTATTTATGGGGTAGACTAAAGGATTTAGTCTAGAAAACCCGCCATAGAAGGTACGAATGACCGTATTCATCAGGTTGTGAGGAGCATATCAAGCACTAAGTTTGCAAAGGCTGTTCTTAGTACACACTGTGGAATAAATAATTGTATTGCATGTAACAGAAAACTTCCTTAACATTTACAAAGAGTGAATAAGTTTTCTCGAATTGTGTGTATAATGTATACTTTTATTCCTTTTAACTGCAGTTTTATAACAATACGTAAAGATTTAATAAACAATGTAACTTTTGTATTATTCTTGCATGGGAATTCAACACGAAATTCATCATTTTTGCATAACTGTTTACCCATTTTTTGAAATTATAGAATAGTTTTTCCCGTTTTTTAATAAATTTAGTGTAATTTCGAATTGTCATCAAATAATTAGTGATGACTTTAAGAAGCAATAAAACATAGATCTTATTATTATTATACTAATAATAAAATCTGTGTTCAAAAAACCTTCATATAAATTTCAATTTGGATTTTATAACGTATTTGAACAGATGGTTTTCTCTTCTTCTCTCAGCTTTGTTTGTGGCTGTTTGACATCTGTCAAAATTACTAACGGATGTCACAACAACTCCAGTTTTTGCAAGGGATTCTCGATAAAAAAACACTGCACTTGAGTCACCATGGTGCATCTCTATGTTTTAACCCTTTGAGGCCGGACTTTTTTTTTGGGGGAAATTTAAATTATAATTGTGAAATATTGGTTTATTATACTTTATTAAAAAAAAACCATATTACAAAAAGTTCAATCAAAAGATTATCCTGCAGGATGTGATCACTGTGAGTAATCACTATGTACTTTCGAACAGTAAGAGGACGAGACATCTTCATTAATTTTATTTTGTGTGATACTGTGCAAAACAGTTTCTTTCCTTATTAAGACATAATCCAACATTGCAGGTAGAACAATTCCAAATTGTTCTGTGTACTTTCTTTATTGTACTGGAAAACGCACATCTAAGGGAAGTTGTTCTTTGGGGCAGATGAGCCACTTTCGTGTGACGTACTTCCAATGGTACAAATTTTTTAAATTTATGGATAGGCACACTTGAAGAAGGTCTACCCATTTTGGGGCGTTCGGGTATTCCTATTGGCCCCCGACTAACAAATAAACGAAACTCTTTAATGGTCATCGATTTTGAACAGCTCCTTTCACAAAATAAAATATACGAATTTATAAGACACGCGTCTACAAAATAGAAAATTATTCGGTGCCACCATTTGTGGGATTTTCTATTGAATTCATATAGACTTTTTAACATGTCGAACTTATGAATAAATCCCATATTTTTATTATAGTCTTTAACCATAATCGGACAGTTTATTTCTTGTGTAGTACCATCCTTTTCCTTTCTTGAAACTTTGTTCACTAAAGAAAGGTCATGGTAATTACTTAGCAGCAAAACACTACGACGGTCCATCCAC
>JARFJB010001474.1:12500-17651 GCA_036346205.1 Vesta saturnalis | reverse complement strand
TGATGCCTATACAGTAGGTAAAACATGTTGTTATACAGGGTGATTCATAATATGGAGCAAAAATTTATTAGAGCCTGTTCTTGACATAGAAATAACAAAAAAAAGTTCATTTCAACATATATTTGAAACTGCGTAGTTTTGAAGTTACAGGCTATTTATTAAGAAATTAAGAGCTTTACAACAATAACTTAAAACCAGAATAACTCATAGTAATTTACTACTGCCATATACTTCCACATGATGCAAATACGAATATACATAGCAAGGGGTCTTTATAAAGAGAGATATTGTAATAGTAGGTCTGCAAACCATAAGACCCTACGCTTTATCAACGGGTAAATGGTAATTATGTAAAACGAGTTCTGAAACCGGACGGCCTGCCAGCTTCAAGTGCAGAAGCATGTTTGGGAGTTGGCCAGTGGTTTCTTCGGACATTTCCCATAGCTGGTAACTACAAAATTCCTATTTCCAGATGTATGGTGATGAACTTTTCTGCGCCAAAAAACGTTCTTAATTTTTTACACTATTAACATATGAAGTGTGTGTGTGTACGTGGTGCATGTGTGTGCGTGTGTGTGTGCTTGTTTGACGAGGTCGTGTGGTGCAGTGCGTGGTGCTGTGTCTGTGAGGCGTGGTGTGTGTGTGTGTGTGTGTGTCGTGTGTTGTGTGTGTGTGTGTGTGTGTGTGTGCGTGTGTGTGTGCTGTGCTATGTGTGTGTGTGTGTCAGGTGTGCTGTTTGCGTGTGCTGTGTGTGTGCGTGTGTGTGTGTCTGTGTGTGTCTGTGCGGTGTGTGCGTGTGGTGTGTGTGTCGTGTGTGCGTGTGTGTGCGTGTGCGTGTGCGTGTGTGTGTGTGTGTGTGTCTGTGTGTGTCTGTGTGTGTGTGTGCGTGTGTCTGTCTGGTGTCTGTGTGTGTGTGTGTGTGTGTGTGTGTGTGTGTGTGTGTGTCGTGTGTGTGTGTGTGTGTGTGTGTCTGTGTGTGTGTGTCATGTGTGTGTGTGTGTGTGTGTGTGTGTGTCTGTGTTGTGTGATGTGTGTGTGTGTGTGTCTGTGTGTGTGTGCAACTGTGTGTCTTGTGTGCGCACTGGTGGTGTCTGTGTGTGTGTGTGTGTGTGTGTGTGTGACGGGTGTCGTGGTGTGTGTGTGTGTGCGTGCAGTGCAGTGCGTGTGCGTCGCGTTGATGTGTCTGTGTCGTGTCAGTGTGTGCGTGTCGTGTGTCAGGTCTGTGCAGTGTTCAGTGTCTGCTGTGGCGGTCTGTGTGTGTGTAGTGTGTGTGTGTGTGTGCGTGTGTGTGTGTGTGTGTCGTGTGTGTGCTGAGTGTGTGTGTGTCGTGGTGTGTGCTGAGTGTGCAACCGTGCCTGTGCAGTGTCTGTTCTGTGCTGTGAGTGTCTGTGTGCAGTGTGTGTGTGTGTGTGTGCGGTGTGGCTCAGTGTGTGTGTCTGTGTGTCTGTGGTGTGTGTCAGTCTGTGTTTGTGTCTGTGTGTCTGTGTGTCTGTGTGTTCTGTTGTGTCGTGTCGTGGTCTGTGTGTCTGTGTTGTTCTGTGTGTCTGTGTGTCTGTTTCAGTGTTCAGTGTCTGTGTGTTCAGTGTGTCCGGTTGGTCTGTGTGTCCAGGTGTCTCAGGTGTCTGTGTCTGTGTGTCTGTGTTCTGTGTCTGTGTGTTCGGTGTCCGTGTGTCTGTGTCTGTTGTCGGTGTCCAGGGCCAGGTGTCTGTGTGTCTGGTGTCCAGGTGTTCCGTGTGTCTGTGTGTCTGGTGGCCATGTGTCCGTGTCTGTGTCTGTTCAGGTGCCTGTGTCCGTGTCCTGTTGTGTCTGTGTGTCTTCTGTTGTGTGTCTGTTGTCCAGGTGTCTGTGTTCTGTGTTCAGTGTTCGGTGTCTGTGTTCAGGTGTTGTTCAGTGTGTTCAGGTTGGTGTGTCAGTGTGTCAGGTGTGTCCTGTGGTGTCGTGTTCAGTGTCTGTGTCTCGTTGTCCGTGTGTGTCTGTGTCTGTTGTGTGTCCATGTTGTGTCTGTGTCGGTGTCCGGTGTCGTGTCTAGTGTCTGTGCTTGTGTCGTGTCTGTGTGTCTTGTGTCGTGCTGGGTGTTCAGGTGTCTGTGTGTCATGTGTCTTTCAGGTGTCTGTGTGTCTGTGTCAGTGTCTGTGTCTGTGTTCGGTGTCTGTGGTTCCAGTGTTGGTGTCTGTGTGTCTGTGTGTGTGTCGGTTCAGGTGTGTCGTGTGTCTGTGTTTGTTGTGTGTCTGGTGTCTGTGTGTCTGGTTGTGTGTCAGGTGTTTAGGTGTTCATGTGGTGTCTGTGTTGTGTTCAGGTGTGGTGTGTGGTGCGTGTTCATGTTCAGGTGTCTGTGTACTGTGTGTGTGTGTGTTCGGTGTGGTGTGTTCGGTGTCTCAGGTGTTCAGGTGTCCAGTTCAGGTTGTGCCGTGTCTGTTGGTGTCTGTGTGTTCTGTTGTGGTGTGTGGTGTGTTCAGGTGTGGTGTTGTGTGTGTGTCTGGGTGTGTGTGTGTGTGTGTGTATCTGTGTGTCTGCCTGTCTGTTTTTGAATTTCGTACGTGGGTGTATTTTGTTTGTTACAGATCTTGCCACAGTTCCAGTGTTGCAGATTTTTCAGTGAATTTATTTAAATTCGGACTGCTGTAACAGTAATTAATATTTCATTTATGTGATATATTATTTTCATTGTTTCTTTTCTTTGATTTATAAACGTTACCTGTAAATTATTTATTGATTAGTAAACAAAGTTTTTTTGTTGATTTATTTCCAGTTCAGTACGTAACTGATTAAATCACCAGTGTGCAAAACTCGTTAATTTTGATTTGAGTAATATCATTATCTGAATGTATTATTAGGGTGCAACACGTAATATCTTCCTTTTTATCAGATTTCGGTTTTATGACTAAATACATTCTAAGCTTTTAATTATTGCGAGAAAGTCAATGTAATGGAATCAAATAATTTCAGTAAGATTAGCATTATTGCTAGTAACGCCTAGCCAAGACCATTGTATAATTTTTCTAAGAATCTTCATTATTGTGAATAAGTTCAAAATTATGTTCTTAAAGATTTTAGTCTTTTAATTATTGAAGTTAAATTCGAATAACGCTTTTAATGATACCTTGGCACACTCCACTACGTTTTACCTTGAAGTAAACCTTTTACTAAATAATCCTGTGTAGTTATTACAGCATTGAAAAGATGTAACATACATCAATATATTTTAACAATTTAACATTTTAGTCATAATTGAATTTACAACTTTCATGTGAAATTTTTACAACTGTCCTGGACTTCCTGGCTGCGGTATCTTTCTCATGGATTCTACCAGCGTCATTCTCATGTTGTGGTATGCTGCAATTAAGTTCCTGTACCCTGTTGTCAGGTTCCTGTAGCGTGTTATCCACAACGTCTACTAGCTCCTCGTCATCGTTGTCGTCTTCAACGGTGACTTTGTTAAAAAAGTTGATAGGATTCTCTAGTAAGGTTTGTTGCTGTCTCAGCACGTCATAGTAATCGCCAGAATCGTTATATTTCCGGCTATCGTCTTGGAAATTGAGATAATGTTGTACGTGGGCCTCCTTGTCCTTGTTCCTATTGGATAGGGTTTTAAGAGAGTAGGAGGGGTACTCAAACACAACGTAGCCATAATTTCCTGCAAATAGTAGGAACAGATATGTGACAAAATTTGGGAACTGAAAAGTTGCTACCAAACTCTATTATCTAAAGCTAAAAAAAATAATATAAAGAAAGAAACCATTCGCCAAACCAAATAGTAAGGACTACACTGCTCCGCTGTGGGTCGGTAGCACAAATCGTCCAGCTAGCTCTGTATGGGCGTGGGCGATATCAAGCTCAAATTATTTATTTATTAGGCGCCAGGCCCTTCGGAGCCATCAGTTTACTTTCCTGGAAACGGCCAAGTCAGGAATCCAAGTACCCACAACGACAACAAAATAAAGAGCAAATATGAACTTAATCGTATAATAAACAAATGTCCTTCATATACAATTGTACAAAGAATTAAGACCAACTCAAAATATACTTAACGTCTAAATATAACATAACCAAAGTTAGGGGTATCCGCGATCCCTATTACGCAATTAACTCTTCAGAATTTACTACATTACGTTTACGCAACCTAACCGGTGGCCGAGGTGTTAAGAGCAAAAGTGAATAACGAGTACCGATTACGGGGCAAGCGCTTGCGAAGCATCCGGTATTCTGCCAATATAATACTATTAGTTATACTGTAGAGGCCTTATGTAACTATAATTAATTTTCCGCAACTATAAATTACATGACGTAATAAAGCGGTTAGGGTGAGTATGTAATTACTATCTTAATAAATATATACTTAATAAATATTACCAATTACGTTATTTAAAGAAATACAATGTTCAATTTTGGAATGCGAATAACCCTTCACAGTAATGTAAAAGAAAAGAATGAGGTTGAAAGTGTAAAGGTAACCTTATTATTTTATCGTTATCTAATGATAACCCACTTATTCTTATCTACCTATATATACATACACATATACACTAATTATACTATTTACAAGAGAATTCAACGTCCTCACTGGGTGAGAGTGCTTGAAGAGCGAGCTGGATCAAAAATGGATAATTTACTTGCCAGACCTTTGATCGATGCACTCGTTGGCCGAGATCTTAGGAATAGGGCGCCTACACGATGTATGCAAGCAGTGTGCAAAGCTCGGTATAATTTCAAGCAGTTCTCAGAAACGGTAGATTGCTGAAGCTACAATAAGGGGGTTTGTTAATTTAAATTATTCTTTTCGACAGGAAGACAATGTGCATTTAATGTATGACTAAAGGAGTAATAAAAAAAAAAGGATTCTTACCCAGATGTTATGGCATTCAGAAGAGAGAGGTGCTTATCAATCCAAAAAAACAGGAATGCTAATTAAACCATTAATATCCAATTCATTAGCACTTCAAATAACTAAAGAGTGTAAATCCCATTTATAACGGTTTCACTTAAATTAAATTTTACCACTCTGAAGTTATAGCAACCTTCTCTGTCGATGGCTAATAACCAAAGATATCATCCCAAAACTGAAAACTGGCTCTTTTAAGCTTGACCTGCGAGATAACCTTTATTTTGATTATTTTTGGATTTATTCAATTTGTAAAAATTAAATATTGCCTT
>JARFJB010001474.1:0-5000 GCA_036346205.1 Vesta saturnalis | reverse complement strand
ATAACGTGTACAAATCGTTATCGATATAAAACGTTTTAGGAATAAAAAATTATTACAGTATTAAGAGCATGCAACTTTTTTGAGTACTTGCAAATTGCAGCACTGTAATCCCTAAAATGGAAACCTTCGGAAGTAGAATGTCGTACTACTTTGAAAATTACATAGGTCAATTTTTGTGGTAGATTATAAACCCGTTCACACTAAGAATTTTCAATTATAGTCCTTTACACATCAGTTCTCGCTTGAGTTATTCAGTGGTTATAAACAGGAAATTATGTATTTATTCACATCACTTTTCTTTTATTTTTGCCATTTGATAAAAAAGTAATTCTCAGTTTTGTTAAAGAGATTCAAAGTCGTAAATAGTTCAACTGCTATAGTCTATCCAAACCTCCAAATTTAGTACGGGTTCTTTTACTATCTTTCGTCATTTCTAAATAAAGGTATCCTTGTTCTTCATAGCGATGTTGTCAAACGTAAAATGTAATTTAATAACAAATCAATATCAACTCCGTGTACTGTCAAATTCATTGCTTGCTTTTTCTACGATATTCATCGTAGAATAAATCGCTCTTTTCAGAATATACAGTCAATATTCGACGTAAAGTGCACAATTTTTTCATTGAAAACATTCCATCAACGATGAATCGTGTCCTTTGTTCCACTAATGGTGATGATGATCTACCAAATTTTAAACGTAGTACACTATTCAACCTTTTGAAAGATATGGGTTTGGGGTTTCAAAAGATGTGACGCAAAATTATTCTTGTTGAACGTGATGACATTATAAGATGGAGGCATAAATACTTAGGATGCACCAGAAAGTTCCGAGAAGAAGGAGCTTAGTCTTTTTGTTCGATCTCTAATTACATGCTTATAAAATAATGTCGTATTTGTCATAATTAACAATGTTCTCTTTTTAGGTAAATATATTATATACACCGATGAATCGTAAGTTAACGTGAGGCAAACAGTTAGTAAGGCATGGTGTGACACCACTATTGAAAGTGGTCAGCAGGCATTCGTTGAAGGGCTCAGTACAGGTTTAAATTTACCAAGTGGTTTTGGACCTCGATTTGCCTTAGTTCATGCAGGTGGCGATAATGGTTTTATTCCTGGTGCAGAACTTAATTTCCTTTGTAAAAAGAACACAGCCGATGTGCACAATGAAATGGATGCAGACACTTACGAGAAGTGGTTTATCAATCAACTCATTCGAAATATACCACCAAATTCAATTATCGTTATTGACAATGATTATTATCACAGCAGAAGTGTAGAGAAGATTCCAACAATGGCGTGGCGGAAAGAACAAATTGTAGATTGAGATAGTAGGAAAGAAATGCCCATTGAAGATAACATGTTGAAGCTAGACCTATTAGCTACCAGAGCACAAGTGACAAGAATAAACTTGATGTTATACCACAAGAAAGAGGTCATGAGGTCCTTCGTTTGCCTCCTTACCACTGCGAGATAAACCCAATAGAAATGGTGTGGGTTCAAGTTAAACATTATATTAAAATGAATAACAAGACTTTTAAAGTTAAAGACATGGATGAATTAATAAAATTTGGTTACGAAAAAGTGTCGATTGAGAATTGACAACATTATATAATTCATGTAAAGATCGTTGAAGGTAAGATGTGGGTAACTGATAACCTTTAAGATGATATTGCAGGGTTTATAGTCAACGTTACAGAATCATTATCCGAAGATGTAAAAATCGATTCGAGAGATTAAACTGTATTCAAGAACAAAAAAATTACTAAAATACGAGGTGTGACTATTAAATCAAAATAATGTTTTATAGCGTCAGTCTCGTTATTTAATAGCCACACTTCCTATATTATATTACAATGGACATAAATGATGCAGCTATAATCAAACTTAGTAAAATTGTTACTTTGTTTATATACTGCAAACTCCTTCCGTAGGCAAATGATAAAGTTACATTTGCTCATGGTGTTGCTTAAGAGCTTTTTCGCAATCCCATGTAGGTAATCTAAATCATATTGAGTAATGTATTACATTACATAAACACGAAAATTCATTTTTATAAAATTTCTTTATTCCAAAATATTCCATAAAACATATAAGTACAGTCCTGGTTTTAAAACTTTTAAAATTGGTGCATTGATTATATGAACCCTTGCATCTGTTTGTCGAATGTGAAGTCTCACTATAGTAGATCAGATAAATTGATGTCACTAACCAAGCCGACCCTGTATTTTATCCCCCAAATACGAAATTATAAAATGTCCCAATTTTGAAAGAAATTAGGCGCTCGTATGGTTAAAACCAATTTCCATTATCCACTTCCCTTTAACCCAATTTACCCCCAAAACAAAACCGCCCTGTGGTGTTCAATAAGGAATTATCCAAATTTTAATCTCCTATTAATTTACCAGGAAAATGATATCGACCTCAACTCCATTTTACCCTCTTAAAGAGATAATTTTTAAATCGTTTCATTTTACACCAATGTAGGTTTTCAGACCTGAAAATTTCTGACTCTAAGTTAACTAGTTTAATGAGTCGATGGGTGATCAGTCAGTCAGTCAACTTTGTTTTCATATATAATTATTAAAACGGGATAGCCTTCTTTTAAACAGTATTCTAAACTGTTAAAAACAAGACGAACACATTTTCCGGTTACTGTTCTAAAAAATATAATTAATCCATCTAAACAAAAAATATTAAAAGTATAAGAAAAAGTCATTTATGGGCTAAACTTTACTTGAGTCAGTAATTATAGTTTTACAACATTGTTGCATTTTTTAATTGATTTCCAACTTTTTTTAAAGACTACCTTACAAACATTTATTGATATTTAAATTTGTCGAATGTGAAATCAGGTTTATTTTTAGAATTTACTGCAACAGACGAATTTGCGTGTATTCTGTGTGTTTTCGGTCGTGTGTGCGGGTTTTTCGTGAGTTTTGCGTGCGCGTGTGCGGCTGGGTGGCGTAGGTGCGCGGTGCGTCGTGGCTGGGCCGTGCGTGGCTGGGTTTGGGCGTTCTGTGCCTGCTTTCGTGCGTGGGTTCTTGGTTTGTCTACGTTGGGTTTTTGCTTGGTGTCTTCGGTTTTACCAAGGGAACTAGGAAAGGGTTTATGAACCATCCCGGTTTTAACCAAAAGTCATAGATTTAATTGGTAACTTGCCTCTTAAGGTACGCAGCCACGTGGATTGGTACCCTGCCTTCAAGGTCAGGCCACCTTGTGGTTGGTAACCCTGCTAATTCTTCAAGGTTACCAGCACGGGTAGGTTGGTAACCCTAAGTCCTTGGCACGCACCCTTGGGTTTAACCCGTAAAACCAAGGTACGATTTTAAGCCCGTTGGTTGTCCCTGTAGGTCTCCAACCATCTTACATTTTCAAGGTCTCTCAAGCAGTAACAGAAAATCCCAGAAGGGTTACTAGATTGTTTTGTCTTATTGCCAGTTTTAGGTTATCCCAAACATTACCGCACCCCTATGTTTAAGGTATTTTCAAAACTAAAGGCTGTTTCAACAAGAATTCCGGTTGTTAAGGTACCCCGGAAGTTTATTATCTGTCTTAATTTGTTTACATGTTTCAAGGATCAAAAGAAGGTCAGCCCAGCACCTCAAGTTTCCCTAAACAGGTACGTTTAAAAAAAGGGATCTGTTTAAACAAAGTGTTTCCAAACATTCCTTTCCTTTCAAGGAAAAAGAATAAAAGGACATTTCGGTCATTATAAAATAATTTTTTAAATAATTTATTCAAAAATCAAGAACAACGGTATTGTTTACCAATTAAAGTTATGCTTAAATTTTGGTAAATGTGGAACAAAATTATTGTTCCTTTAAATTTCTAAAAATTTGTTATCAAAACATCTCAATTTTTAAATAAATTTCAAGAAAAAACACCTTTTCAGCTTCTTAAGGTCTCTAACAAGGAAAAAAAAATTCCCTTTACTTGGAGAAACATTTTGTTTTCGGGAAGGATTATTAACAAAACCCTACGCAAAAGCCCCCCTGAGGTGGTTTTCTTTTGGCATGCTTCAAAGGTCAAATTTCCAAAATTCCTTTTAAGAATTTTGGTTAACCCTCCCCCAAGTGCCCTCAAAAATTTTTTTTCCAACCCCCAAAACAGGCAGACGTTTCCAAACAGGGGTGTTCCAAAACATGTTTTCCAAAACAGATGGTTTTCGCAACACAGGTAACCGATTTCAAGGTCACAAGAGAACAAAAGCGATTCATTGTTTTCTGATTCCTAAAAATAGATTTATCCAGCTACCCCCATCAATTCTAAGAAATCAAAACAAAGGCGACTCAATTAAAATTAAAAAATTTTAAACATAAACGCTTCAATTATATGTAAAACAAATCTATTGATACGTGTAAAACCGGTTGATGAATTTATGGTCTTTAAGGACTCTTGTATTTGTTGGAAAACGGCAACATTGTCACTAATAACCGCAATTTAAAAATTTCAAACACGTGATTACTTTAAAATTTGGATTGGTGAAAATAATCAGGCTATGTTTTTTTGGTTTTCTGGTACTTCAGATAAGAAAAAACGCCATTTTGGGTAAAAGGCGTAGTGAAGCACATGGAAAATTTGGAAAAGGTGTTCCTAAAATTGATTGAATTTTTTTCAAGAAAATTTTAACAGCCTGTTGCTGGTTTAACTTTTTCCATATAAATAAATCCTGTTGGGATTTGAATTTAGTTCGGCTTTAATTTTTTTTGCTTCTCACATTGGCTTCGATCAAGAGGTAAGCTACACTTTTTCTTATTTACTAAACAAATTGTTAAATCATGTAATGTTTTGAAATTTTAATACACATAAAGATCATATTTTTAAAATTTGGGTTTGATTTAAATTCTAACACGGTTATTTTTATATAGGTTTTTTTTTCCTTTTACACATTTACAAGATTAACATTTTTCGTGCTTCCATAAAGGTATTAAACCGTTCTGAACACATTTGGATATCATTTCCGAGGTGTGAAATATTAGTTATGGGTCTTCAACCTG
>JARFJB010001473.1:0-22735 GCA_036346205.1 Vesta saturnalis | reverse complement strand
ACGGATTTGACGTATAAAATTATGGGGAAAATAAAATTTCTTTAAAGAGTTTATTTTATATTTGATTTACTTCAGTTCTACATACACAAAGACAAAATTTACATCGATTCTGGTACTGGTAGTGTAGTTGGTAAGCGCTATTCTAGCAAAGGTTCAAATACTACTGAGATGAACTTTTATTTATGTATTTAATAAAATTAATAATAATTTTTAATTTCATACTTACTTTTGAACTTATTCGTTCGTAACAAAAACTTATAATAGTTCTTTAAAGAGATTTCTTAAGCAATTATTCGAAATTGATTTATTCAAACTTCTGTCTAAGCATTTTTTTTTATATTGTCTAGACAACCAGCCACTCTCATGAATCCAACTAATTTGCTTCTTCTAAAGCTACTAGTATAGGAGATATGAATTTTCAAATATTCAATATTGATATTGTTATAACTTTCTAACTATTTTCATTACAAATTTTGGATTTTGGAAATAAACTTTGTTCATTTACGCTAATGAAAGGATGTTATCCCGATGAAAACACTACTTCCGGTTTTTCCGGAAATTGAAGACATTCCTCGTATTGCTGGTATAACATACGCATATTATTACTTTATTTGAAAGGGAGCGAAATTTGCTTTAAAATGATATGAAACAGTCCACAGTGAAAAATAAGCGAGATCTATTTTTAACTTTCAACCTACACATACATATACAGGGCGTTCCAGTTTTTTGTAGCAGGACTTTAATAGTCGATGGAACTTTCAAAATTAAGACAAAAAGTTCATATAAACATAGGTTGCCAAACGCTTAGTTTTGGAGATACAGGGTTTCAAAGTTTTAATTTTTTTGAGTTCTTTTAATTTATCTTCAAAACTATTTAAAATAATAAATCCAAATTTAGTACACATATTACACTCCTTAAACTCAATATTAAGAGTAGTTTAACGTTTATCAATATCTACAGGGTAGTACATTTTCTGCGGTGGTACACAATTTATCTCCCCCCCCTAACTTTTCCTTCGACGCCTCTAACTCTTAAAAACAAAAAAATGTAGATTGCCCATTTGATTTAGAAACTTTTTTGTATTCTGCTTTTTTTTCGAAAAATGCATAGTTTTTGAGATAAATTAGCCGTAATCCATGAACAGCTTCCAAATGGTAAATAAAGAGCGTCTGATGCTCCCGCAAAAAATAGTGTGCCTGAAAAGAACAAAAAAAAAAAGAATCAAATTATGTCAAACTCACGTTTTATTTTAAATACGACTTGCAAAGAAAGAATGTAATTTATTTACATATTTTATTGTGTTAATTTTATTGCAAAGTGATCTTTAAAATGCCATTTTGTTTTCTAATCAAGAAATAGCGGATATCCATTTTATTTATGGCTTTGTAAATGGAAGTTCAGCAGCAACAGCCCGTGAATATACGAAGATTTCCTTTAGAAGAGCTCCGCATCCTTCAGTATTTGTAAGAGTTCACCAACAAATTATAAGTCAGTTAAATAATGTGCTTGGCGTCAAAATAATAATCATAGGCAAAAGAAATAGTGCACGACGAATTTTGCGTGAATTCGATAGAGATACCACAACTAGCATTAGAAGAGTATCCTTAGCTTTAGTGGAGTTTCAAATACTACTATTCACCAAACATGACGGGATCGATATCCTTACCATCTAAACCTGTTCAAGGACTACAACCAGGGATGCAGAACGTAGAGTTGCGTATTGTCGATGGATTCTTGCTGAAAATAATAACAATCCAGGTTTTTTAGATAATGTTTTATGGACCGATGAATCCTGCTTCACTTATGGTGTGGTAAATTTTCACAACCAGCACTTTTACATGAAATTGCTGAGACATTTCCAACAAGAATTTAGTGTGAACGTCTATAGGTATTTACAATAATCACCTTTTTACTTTTACCACTCATGAATACTGGCTTTTTGAATTTTATAGAATGAACATGGAACATATTCTTTAAATTTACGAAGAACGGCTTGGTTCCAACTTGATGGTTTCCAGCTCATTATAGCAGAATCGTTAGAACTGACAACCATTATCAGGAAGATGGATCGGTCGAGCAGGCCCAGTTCCTGGCCGCCAAGATTAGACCTAAATCAGATTTTTGTGTTATTTAAAAGAAAGTATGCAACTTATGACAACAAGAGATGAATTAATAGGATTAATGGTAATGAAATAAGACAATTTTTAGTTGTAACAACCTTTTGATGGTTGTATTAAAATACGTTAATCTAAGATCATTAATTTATTTGGCGTAAAATTAGAGGAGTTTTAATTATTTTATGTAAATTTGAGAAAGGCAACTTAAATTGCATTTGATAGAACATATATTTTGGTGTAATATTATTAAATATAGTTCTTTCTTTTAAAATTGACTGATCATTGTTCCACTCGTGACATTTAATTTAGAAAGAATTCTGAAAGTCTATTTTTTCTTTCACTTGCTGCAGAATGTTTACAGTAGTCATTATCAAATGGTTTTACTTAATTTTTATAGATGCCATCATATTTTGGTGGTGAGTTATTTTGTAATTCATTATGTTTTAGCTAAAGCCTTTGCTTTTTAGGCACTTCTATTCCACTTTTCACTTCTATTCCACTTTTCATTCTACCTTTACTTTTATTTTACGTACTTAATTTTATGTATATTCATTATAGTACTTATATTTATTTTATGGCTTGTTACTTATTTACACAAGTTTCTTACTCAAATAATATATTAAAATGCAATTTTAATTCAATAAGACATCAAGAGTAAGAAAGAAAGAAGTAGAAAGCTTTCATCTTGATCGACCGTTCCGCATCCGTAGTTAATCACAGGAAGCTGTCTAGAAACTATTATGCTGTGGAATTTATGTGTAAATTTTATATTTTTTAAGCTTAGCTTTAAAATTTTTACCTCTCCTTAACCATCCATTTATTGAGTAAATAAACTTAATTGCACATTGTTAATTTTGTTATTTATATAAAATTATTATTGTTTTATTTAGTTTTTATTTTCCTGGACAAAGATAACATGGCGCTCGAGCATTAGTTAATTATATTTTTATAATTAATACATAATTTTTTATTAATTAGGCATAAGTAAAATAATGAAGCTATTGAAACGAGGCAGTATTTCAGGTGGTTAATTGAACCCTATCTCAATCTACTGATGAGTCAACGGCTTTTATTTTATACTTTAACTACATTATTGTTATTATTTGGCGATGATTTAATTTTTATTTAATGTTAAACATTTTTAAGGTTACAAATTGTGAGCAGGGACTTTGAAATTTATTACTTGACTTTGATTTTTATTGCTTGAAATTTATTGTTTTTATTACATTTGTGTTAATATTTTGTCCAGAAAAAGGGATATGTTGATGTTTCAATGCTAGTTATTTACTTGTGTTTGTTTATTTTTGATTGATTTTATGGAGTTGACAGAATTTTAAGGAGTGTTACGTTTATTGTTTTACGCTTGGTCTTTTATGTGTTCTTTATTGAGTGTGTTATATAATATTTTTACGATGTCAAATTTTAATTATTTAATTGATGTTTTATATATTGATGAGTTATTTTAGTAGAATTAAAAATTTTTAATTGTAAATGGAGCGAATTGACATTAGATGAGAGACGTAAATTAAATTTAAAAGGATAATTCAAATTGCTTTGATTACATTTTATGTAAGTGGAATTATTAAAAAATGCATTCAATCTTTGATTATGATACATTACAACGATTTATAGATTCAATTCTAGGTCATGATTTATCCCATTCAGTTTTTTGTTATTTAAACGATATTGTTTTTTAGTACTTTTAAAGGCTTACTGATGCCAAGTTAAATATTAATTAAAAGATAAATGTGAATTTTGTAAATCTCATTTATCATATTTAAGTTTGTTATTGATAAACTTCATAACATTCAATTGTTAATACATTTATTTAAATTTTGAAACGCTTGAATTACATTACTTTTGATAATGAATTTTTATACGATTAAATTTATTAGAATTAATTGAATCCATTTTACGAAAACTTTGAAATGAATAATGAATTACAAATTTAGATTATTTTATTTCTTTGTCATATAATGACAATATTAATACTTCAGTTAGTATTCCTGCTTAAGATTTTTTCCAAATTAATTGGAATATTTACAAATTTATTGGTAGTAGTTTAGATGCGAAAGTTTAACATATTTTTGTGTTATTAGTGTGTAAATTCCATTTTTTATTTTCTTAGATTGTACTTCTATGTTGAGTTGTTTTTAATTGAATTCGCAACGCTGTTCATGAGTCTACGAAATTTTTACCTTCTTTTGGCGTTTGGTCGGACAGTTCCTATTTCTGGAGATTTTATGGTCGACTAAAGGATTTCAAAGAGGATGATTTATTTAACTAACCGTGAACAATTAGTTCAAGATTTAAATGAACTTTCACCCATTTTTAAACATGTTAAACAAAATTTACATGCAGCTTACGAAAGAAATTCAAAATCTTACAATTTGCAACGTCGTCCGTTGAAATTAAACGTTGGCGATTTAGTTTGAAAAAGAATTTTACTTTATCTGATGCGACTAAAATTATAGTAAAAGTTAGCTCCAAAATTTGTTGAACAAAAGTTATTGAAGTGGTAGGTCCAACTACGTACCGATTGGCCACCCTATTGATAATAAACCCTTAGGTGTTTTTCATGTTAAGGATTTAAAACCATTAGTTCTTATTTTTAGTATTCTTTTAATTATTTTCGATTTTAGTATTTTTACATTGGTTTTCTTATTTATATTTTTAATTATTTTGATAATTTTTCAAAATAATTTTATTTTGTGCTTATTTCGCACATTATTTTATTTTTATATTGTTGTGGCTTTGCAAACCACTTAATTATTTTTACATTTGTTAGCATGATTTTTTACATTTGTTTAGCACGATGGTTGATATTTAGATCCCATTGTGTGATTGAATTGCCGACTTTGTGGGACATTAGTTCTCAGGCAGATTATCTTTCTTTAATGGATTTACAATTTGCTATTGTTACAATAGTAAAATTGAAGATAACTATTTTGAGTTTACCTCTGATCGTTAATTTGACTGTAAAACTCATAACCATGGATAAGAAAACTAGTAATGCTTCTATACATTTTTATTTTTGATTAATTTAGTTATTTTATTTTTCCTGATTTGTGTAGTGTTACTATTCTTGGACGGTGCTTGAGGACTTCGGTTCGCCTCGTGTCAACCTCGATTAGTTCACTTCCTGATTATGACGTTTTGGTAGTTTTAGGATTGTTGTGTTCGTAAGAGTGCATCATCTTTCTCTTCCTATCTCACCTAGATTTCGATTTATTTATAAAACGTGCTGTTAGTTAGGGTATGTTGAGTCTTGGACGATGACTGTAACAACATGAAACCTGAATCTCGTGAAGGGTAGAGTGGCCTATCTTGTTCTCCACGACGAAGCATCCTGAGCTAATTTGCCATGAAAATAGCCGTTCTTAGGTTTACCGATTTTGACTTACTTATCGAACGTGACTGTGGTAGTTGTGTTATGTACCTAGGAGGCTTTGTTTGAGACCACCGGGGTAGGGTAATTGAACTGCTTCTCGACCTCAAATCTCGCGATTATTTATTGTTAGTCCGAAGGATTTTTTAATACTTATACTCGAGTAGAGTGGCGTTAGCCTTGATTTTTATAAGTTGCTCGATGACCGTTTCCGGGTTCTCTGCCCACTGTCCCTTAGGTCATGGTAGGTTACGGTTTCCGTTCGTTTTTACCTTAGAATCAAATTTTTTACCGGATACTCATTTTGCTCTTCTGATGGTGGTTTGCTTCACTAACCCCACCAGTTAAAGTTTTTACTTTATTTAAGGTTTCGTCCTTGATTCTCGACTAGTGGCGTGTGCGGTGGTAGCGCGTCATTAGCTTTTTGGTGTTGCGAGGGTCTTTCCTGACCAACGTCACCACATTTTCCGTACTTCTTCGTACATTTTCTTGTTACTTTTTGAATATTGCTTATATTTTAATTAGCTTAACATTTTGTATTTTTTTTTAATTTTAATAATTTCATTTATTAGCTTAGTGTTTGGAATCTCCGCTTTGGTGATCTCGAGTCCAAATTTAGAAGGGGTGTAACAACCTTTTTGATGGTTGTATTAAAAATACGTTAATCTAAGATCATTAATTTATTTGGCGTAAAATTAGAGGAGTTTTTAATTATTTACATGTAAAATTTGAGAAAGGCAACTTAAATTGCATTTGATAGAACATATATCTTGGGTGTAATATTATATAAATATAGTTCTTTCTTTAAAAATTGATGATCATTGTGTGCAATGCGGACAACCTCTGAATTTAGAGAAGCAATTCTGAAAGTCTATTTTTCTTCACTTGCTGCAGAATGTTTAATAGTCATTATCATAATGGTTTTACTTAATTTTTATAGTGCCATCATATTTTGGTGGTGAGTTATTTTGTAATTCATTATGTTTTAGCTAAAGCCTTTGCTTTTTTAGGCACTTCTACCCTTCCACTTTTCACTTCTACCCTTCCACTTTTCACTTCTACCTTTCCACTTTTATTTTACGTACTTAAGTACCTTTATGTATATTCATTAGATTACTTATATTTATATTTTGGATGGCTCTTAAGTTACTTATTTACACAAGTTTCTCTTCACTCAAATAATATATTAAAATGCAATTTTAATTCAATAAGACATCAAGAGTAAGAAAGAAAGAAGTAGAAACGCTTTCATCTTGATCGACCGTTCCGCATCCGTAGTTAATCACAGGAAGCTGTCTATAGAAACTATTATGCTGTGAATTTATGTGGTAAATTTTATATTTTTAAGCTTAGCTTTTAAAACCTTTTTACCTCTCCTTAACCATCCATTTATTGAGTAAATAAACTTAATTGCACATTGTTAATTTTTGTTATTTATAGAAAATTATTATTGTTCTTATTTAGGGTTTTGTTATTTTCCTGGACAAAGATAACATGGCGCTCGAGCATGCAGTTAATTATATTTTTATAATTCATACATAATTTTTTATTAATTAGGCATAAGTAAATAATGAAGCTATTAAACGCAGGCAGTATTTCATGTGCGAATTGAACTATCTCAATCTACTGATGAGTCAACGGCACTTTATTTTATACTTTAACTACATTATTGTTATTACCATTTGGCGATGATTTAATTTTTTTAAGGTTACAAGTTGTAATACAATTTTGGTAAGGTTACATAGTTAATATTCTACGTGCAATTATTCGTGTGAATTATGTATTCAAGAAAATGGTTCACATTTTGAACAGTTCTTTAAATTCATTTATTATTACGATAGCGTTTTTGTTTTGTTGTTATAGGTTAAGTTTATTTGTTTAAGTTATTTATTTCGTTCGTTTCGTTCTTATTAAAATCTTAAATAGAAATTGTTTCCAATTTTGTCCAATAAATACGTATTTTTTTAATATTTATTTTATTGTTTTACTTTTATTTTCTTTTATTTAATTCAACTGAAAAGTTAGGAAAAAATCAGTGGAGTACTACTTTTTATTAAGAGACAAAAAAAAGTGAGATTTGACATAATTTGATTCTTTTTTTTTTATTGTTCTTTTCATGGCACACTATTTTTTACGGGAGCATCAGACGTTCTCTACTTACCATTTGGAAGCTCTTCGTGGATTACAGCTAATTTATCTCAAAAACTATGCATTTTTCGAAAAAAAAGTAGAAGACAGAAAAGTTCCTAAATCAAATGAGCAATCTAAATTTTTTTAAGAGTTAGAGGCGTCGCATGAAAAAGGTCCGGGGGGATAAAGGGTGTACCACCCCAGAAAATGTACTACCCTGTAGATATTGATAAACGTTAAACTACTCTTAATATTGAGTTTAAAAAGTGTAATACATGTACTAAATTTGGATTTATTATATTAAATAGTTTTGAAGATAAATTAAAAGAACTGAAAAAAAATTTAAACTTTGAAACCCTGTATCTCCAAAACTAAGCGTTTGGCAACCTATATTTCTTTGAACTTTTCGTCTTAATTTTGAAGGCACCCTGTATAGGTATAGAAGGTTATGCAATCAACTTTTTTTCACTATCGCTAAATCCACTTATTAGCTCATTTTACTACGTTTGGCCAAGTTTCGTCAAGATTGGCCATGATGTCTGGATGTCTCAGGGAGGGGAGGGGGGGGGTTATTAGGGTCAGTTTTGACATTAAAAAAGCAAAGTATTCGATTCTACATTTATTACATTGTCCTGTAACTTTAAATGACAGAATTTGAATAATTTTTTAAAGGTAATCAGCTCATTTAAACCTAAATCTTGCTAATTTGCAATTGTATGTAAAGTACTTCTGTGTTTCCTTATCTTATCCGATTGTTCGTTTTGTGTCCCATTTCTGTTACTTTAAATGATACGATTTGAATTACTTCATTAAAGGTGTGTATCCCACCTAATACCAAAAACGGCAAGACCAATCTATTTTAAGTATACTATGCAAAGTATTTATAGGTTTCTTATTTTCACAATTTAGTTCAATCACATTTAAACTTGTTTTTTATGTTTCTAGGTTTCTATTCTAATATTGAAATTTAAGAAATAAATTAAATCATGTAAGGTATGTAACTACTTGTTTTATACATTTTTCCGTTACTTTAAACGCTAAAATTTTAATATCTTCTTTAAATATTTTCGAAATCTAAATTGTAGTAAATCTTTTTTAATTTGTACAAAATTATGCAAGCAATCTGTTTTTCTTTTCTTCGTCAATCTGGTAATAAGTGATTCCGATATTGGAAATTCATAAAGCTTAAAATATATTATGCAAACTGTTCGACCATTTGTTATGTGAAATATTTCTTTAGACGGTAGAATTGAATATTTTCTTTAAATGGTATTTTAACTGGTTGAAACCCGAATTATATTCATAAACTTACTACGAAAAGTACTTAATATGTTTTTTTTATTTTCGTTTGTTAATTTGTAATTTCATTATTGAAATTAAAAAGCTTAAATTATATTACGAAGTGTTCACTGTTCTTTGCAAGGTATTAAGTCCCTTGTAGGTAGCGGACCAAGAAAATTGTATTATTGTAATAAATAGAAGTAGTAGTGAAGCACCTTGGCCGCCAACTTGGATTTTGACGTCACAAGGATGCCCCACGTGGGAGACCATATTTTCTACCCCTAAGGTTTCTTTTCGGAGGCCTTTTTTAACCCCTAATTATTTTTGTTTTTACACACCCACGTGCGAGACCATATTTTCTACCCCTATGGTTTCTTTTCGGAGGCCTTTTCATCCCTAATTATTTTTGTTTTTACTTGCTCATGTGTAGGACGCGTTTTTTCTACCCCTATGGTTTCTTTTCGGGGGTCAACCCTTGACAGAATTTCAATGTTGTATTAAGAGCCTTTTTGACAGTAATTTTGTACTTGCTCACGTGAGTCTTAGGGCTAGGATAGGGTAACTGCTATTTCTGCCAATTATAGGTCATTTTGACCCGGTGATTGAAGGGTTAGCATTCTGATTGAAAAGGATGTTATTTAGTCTATTTAAACGGAGTAGCTGGTAGAGTCTCTGTTAGTATCGTTTAGCGATTCAAGATGGAAGGTTAGTTTAAGCACCCCTTTTCGGCGATAGTTTCGGGGCCGTCGGGTTGTGGGAAATCGTATTTTATTGTGGATTTTCTAAAAATATCGAAACTGCCTGCGATACAGCTTTTGAAAAAATATCTGGTTTTACAGTGAGTGGCAGCCTTTATTCAAAGATCTCTGTGGAATTTCAAAAGGGTTTACCTGATATGGAACAGTTTGACAGAAAGTCTGTCTTAATAATAATTGACAGGGCTGTCATCGAAATCTAAGTGTGTTTTTCTTAACGCAGAACATATTTCGTCAAGGACGTGGATAGCGGATATTTCTCTCAACGCACATTACATAATTTTGTTTAAGAACCCACGTGACAGAGCACAGATACAGCATTTAGCAAGACAGATTTCGCCGGACAACCCGAAATTTTAAGCCGCGTACCAAGATACTACTTCAAGTCCGCACGGATATTTATTGTTCGATTTAAAATAGAATACATCGGATGTGCTACGTTATAGAACAAACATATTCGGGCCTCAGGGTATATGCCAGGTATATATATCGAAAAAAGGGTTTAAGTCTCACAATCATAAAGATTACATCATATATGATGGCTGACGTTTTAAGCGAGAACGCTGATATCCTGAGTGCATTAGTCAGATTAAGTAAAAGCCAACGTGACGCTTTATTGAAATGTTTGGATAGTAAGCAGGTAGAGCGTATTTGCACATAACATTTTAAAAGGTCATGTACCTCTGTCAGCTGATCAGAAGCAGCGACTCTCTCAACATAAGCACACTATAAGACGCTTGGCACAGAGAGGCGAGTCTATAAAAAAGAAGAAACAGTTTCTTGTACAGAAAGGTGGAGCATTTCTACCACTCCTGTTAGAACCATTACTCGGCGGAATCCTAGGTAATCTGTTTCAATAACCATGGAGCACAATATGAAGAAGATGATTATTCTACCGATGGACTTTATACAGCGCTTACTGGTGCCAGATGTTACACAAAACAACATTTTAACGCAGCTGGGTAACGATATGGATAAAGTTTTAAAAACCAAAATGACCGACCATGACAAATGGCAGCAGTACAACTAAGTTCTTCAAAGGTATCTATACTTTTCCAATCAGTTACGTCAGCCCACCAGCATAACAATCAGCGGTGACGCTGTTGCTGATGATATTAGAGATTTACCGCAACGCAAAGGTCTAGCGGACGATGAAATAGTATCAACGCTTCCGCCTTCATATAAGAGAAAAGTCGAGGCTTCTGAACCGGATTGTTGTTTAAAATCTGCATTAATGAAACAATTACTGCAATACAGAAATTGTAAGTAAAGCATCAACAAATTCAGTTTTAGCAAGCGAGGTCAGTGATGCCATACGCACGTTTTTGCTTCCTTGCGTCTTCAAATAATTAATACAAAGCTCATCGTTCAACATCATTTCAATTAAATGGAATGGTCTTCGTTGCAGTGCTGCTTCAACTGTTCGCAGTTTACGTAAACGCAAAAACAAGTAAGTGCTATCCTTCATTTCCATTTATTTTAGCATTGTATTTCTATCTGTGTTAACAAACGCAAAGCTTTAAAATCGTTATATGATAATGGAATCTTTAATTCGGTCTCGTAGTGTTATAAAAGGTAAATTGACGCGATTTAAAAACTATGTAAATGCGCTCAACACCAATTACAAAGATCCAAATCAAACAATTACGAAAGAACAAATTCTAGAATTCAAAGAAGGCATGGTACTGCCATCGCACTGTTAACAGAATACGAATCTTTACATTTTCAAATTATAAAGCGCTGATGATGTCGCAATTTCTAAAATCGAAGCAGATTATGAGCTGTTGAAAGTTCTTATTTTCTGCAACTCGAGGCAGAGCAGTTAATCAAGGTTCTAACAGTTGGTTCACGAGTTCACCTAACGTCTGCCGTAGTTCGCCAAATCTTAGTGAAAATTTGGCTCACATTCTCAACGCTCGCTTGGGTTTAATTTGCCGAAAATTACTCTTCCTGTTTCTCTGGTGATGCTCTTGAAGCTTGGACCGAATACAAAAATATTTTTCTAGCTTGATTGATCAAACAGTACTTTGAACAGCATTCAGAAATTACATTATCTAAAGGGCAGTCTAAAGGCCAGCTGCTGAAGTCATAAAATCTAAATTCAAGCTGACAATTATCAAATTGCATTTCAAACTCTGATTGCTAGATATGATCAGCCTAAACTACTGATTCGTAATCATATAAAATCCATTTTAGGACTGGTGCCTCTAACAAAGGAATCGGCGTCAAGTCTCAGAGGAATCAACGACGCACTTTTCAAACATGTTACAGCTTTGCGGTCATACGCAATTCAGAACAACTTTTGAAGCATTTATAGTTCACATTGTTCAAGCAAATTAGATCCTATTACTTATCGTCAATAGTCTAAGGAATAAATCTACATCGAACTTGCTACCTTAGACGAGTTCAAGGATTTCTACAAAGCAGGCGAACTTTTGGACAGTTTAGAGATTAAACAATCAAAACAGTTCGGAGAGGTCCAAATCTCAGCTAAGTCTTTTGAATAGTGGTTCTTTTGTGCACTTTGCAAAAGGATCACTACATTTCTAAATGTGAAAGTTTTCTCAGGATGCTAAAGACAGATCAGTCAAAGTGAAAGAGTTAAAATATGTTTTAACTGTCTGGTGTGTCACATGTTGTCCCAATTCATCAAGATTTACTTGCAAGGCTTGCAAGTTAAAACATCATTTATTACATATCGGTGCATCAGCAATAAGCGGTACAACCAGGCCCAGTGGTTTGAGCCTCAGACGCCTGCTACAGCTAGCTTGTCAGCATTTGTTCGAACACTGCCAAGGTTCTACTTCTACTGTGAGTTGCAGGATGATTCCTGTGGAAGATCTCATTCCATTCGTGTTTTGCTCGATTCGGTAGCCAATCAAATTTCATACGCTCAGAACTGTGTCAAAGATTAAACTTACCTATCAAAAGGTAAATATCTCAGTTTCGGATTGAGCACTTCTCTTTCTCATATTCGCTTTCGATGTAGCGAAATTGGTGCCCATCACTCTTCTTACAAAACTAATCTCTTTGCTTGTTCTAGATGAAATTACAAGCAACATACCTTCTTTTCATGTAGACAGCTCTAATTTCAAGATACCTGACAACATTCGATTGTCAGATCCGTTGTTCGACCAACCAGCAGCAATAGATTTGTTGATTGGTTCTTCCACATTTTGAACTTCTTTGCATAGGTCAGATACGGTTGAACCTTCCATCCTACAGAAGACTCGTCTCGGTTGGATCGTATCTGGTCCAGTTTGCAACTCAGCCACTCAAGTTCAATGCCATTTGTGTATCGCTACAGTTCCAGATCAATTAGCGCGATTTTGGGAACTCGAAAATTATCCGACCGACAAGGTTTTCAGCTGAGGAGAGCTCCTGTGAGGCTCATTTTCTAAAAAATACTTATCGAACTCAAGAGGTAGATTTGTCGTTATCCTAAAGCAACCGGTGGAAATATTGAGACAGTATTTACAGCAAACGGTTTCTAGCTTAACGACGCCTGCAGGCTAATAAATCTTTCCGATCGCTACAAAGCGTTCATGTTGAATACTTAGATATGGCCATGTTGCCATCTGATCCAACCTATATGGGCGTTTCTACTATCTTCCGCATCATGGTGCCTAAAGGAGGACTCTCTACAACCAAACTGCAGTAGTTTTAACGGTTAGGCGACCACAACGGGCTATTCTCAAACGATATACAAATGGTAGGTCCTAAATCCAGCAAGATATTTTCTTGATTTTATTGCGTTTTCGGAAACATACTTTTGCCATATCTGCTGATGTGGAAAAGATGTACCGCCAGTTCAAGTGGAACCTAAACAAAGACTCACTACAGCGGATCTTATGGCGCTTTTCTCCTGCAGATCCGATTCAGTCTTAGACCTAAACACTGTTACCAGTACAGCCTGTGCTTCATTTCTGGCCATACGCTGCCTCTTTCAATTAGGCTTTGATTTAGAAAGCTCTAATCCAAATATCTCTAAGATTATTCAAGGAGATTTTTATGTCGACGATCTGCTCACCGGAGCCGACACTTTAGATAACGCTCGTAGATTTGTTCTCAACTTTCAATACTCTAACCTCTGGTTGCTTTAAACTCAGAAAATGGATCTCAAATGATCCAGCGGTCTTAAAAGGAATTCCTGAAGCCGATCTGCATCCTGGCGTTCTTAAGTTCAATGCTCACGAACCCACTACCACACTAGGTCTTATTTGGTCCTTTGCGGTAGATTGCTTTATGTACTCAATTTCGGGTTTCGACTCAGCTGAAAGGACAATAAACAAACGAATTATCCTTCTGAGATTTCTCAAATTTTGATCTCGACTTTTCTTTGTACATTAGTCGCAAGATCATCACAGAGTTGCATATCTTGACGACAGTTGCAAAATAACCAGATTTTACCGTTCTGAGCTTCTTGATCTTAACGAACTTAAAATACCTCGTTTTGTTTTATGTCAAGTGGATGTTCAAATGCATGTTTTGATGCTTCTCTTAATGGTTATGGAGCATGTATGTATCTCCGTTCTATTGACGCAAACAACCGTTCACGTTCATTTACTTTGCGCCAAGGCTATGGGTTGTTAAACCCATAACAATACCTAAGCTTGAACTGGAGCATCTATTTGTCAAAGCTTGCCGATCTATTAAGGCCTTAGATATGACAATTCTCTTGTTTTATGGTCTGATTCTACCATTGTCTGGCTGCAAAACTAGTCCCAAACAATACAAAGACGTTTGTCTGCAATCGGGTCGTAGACATACAGGAATTGGTCCGATGCTATCTGGCGTCACGTCTCTTCTAAATCAAAGGTCAGATTTGCTGTCTGGGAACCACCTCAGGAATAAAGAACTGGATCTTTCACGGAACCTGGCTACTAGAAGGCCCTGTTTTTCATCTAGTTCGTGTACACCAGAGCTTCGAACTAAAGACTAATTCACATTGTTTACCAGCCACTGCGATCCTTCCTATTTTCTAATTTATCAATCGACCCAGAATTTCATGTTTACGATTTTGTCATAATTGCCACTCCTAAGAACTATCTTTCGGCCTGTACTCCAAAGGAGCTAGCTCGATCTTTGCTAGTGCTGGTCAAACTGGCTAAACTGAATCATTGACTGAGCTCAGCAGTCTGCAAGGTTTACAAGCACTTCGCCTTTGACTAAATTTTAACCCATTTGTGGATTCTGATGGTGTCATCCGTGTTGGTGGTCGACTCAAATTAATTGTTTGACAAAGCACAAGTCTGTAAAGCATGTCGAAACTCAAGTTGAGCATGAGCACCTCCGATTGTTACACGCAGGATCAACTGGTTGTTTACGCGAGGTTTGATCATCTGCGCGCAATCTCGTGAAGTTGACCGTTGCGTCAGGTGTTTCAAATGTTCTCAAAATTGAGCATTACTGAGACTACTGATAGAGCTTACTAATTTGACTGTGTAGATTGGTTTTATCAAAGACGTAAAGGTCTTCTAAGGCACGCTTATATGATATGTTTCCTACAAAGGCTGTCGAGTTGGTGACAGACTTGACAAAGGATTTCTATCATTTCATAGATTCGTGGCGCGTCGAGGAAGACCTGCCTTTTTTTTGATAACTAAAATGTCTTGCAGCTTGAAACATGGCAAACTCTGTTAGTCCGTGAATTCCGAAAATTGTTTACAGAATTCAAAGTGTGTATACGCTATAGTCATCTCATCTCGTACAAGGTCACTGCGTCAGTGAAATCATTCTCAAAACGAGGAATGTATTTAGACTTACGAGGACTGCAGTAAGCAATTGTGTGCAATTTTGGTTTTTCCGATCCTAATGACGTAAAGCGCACTTCTTGATTGAAGGCACTACTACCTTCATCAAGTATTTACAAAAACTTCGCCTCTATGTGTCAGAGTAATGAAACAACATTTTGGAAGGCAATTTATATATTTCAGCTGGCAAGCATAAATGGAAGACTCCATTCAGATCTTAAGAAGTTTGTCCTGGTAAAAGAAGCAGAATTCACCAAACCTTCTAATCGAAGTTGGAAGAATTCAGTACAGTCCTTAGGATCCATCCAGGAATCGTCTGCATCCTGTAACTATTAGAGGTAATGCGGCGTAGTTTTCAAAGCTGTCGCTAAATCAGTTGCATGAAGTGCGAGACTCTCTTCGTGTCTTATGATTTGACGTTTAGTTCGTTGCGTTTATCTGTTAGTGCTGACTTTAACCATGCAGTGAAGATTTAACTGCGAAATGTCAATTTCATTTCCTTCTCTATGTGTCAGAAGTTAGCAAATTGTTAACAAATTTTTGAAGCAGGTTGAATCTTAAATGAATATAATTTCTAAGCTACAGCATAAGCTTAAATGTAGCATTATATAGACTCGAGGTGCATTTGCATCCTGTATGCAAGACAGTTCGTGTCATTGGTTATCAGAAGAGAATTCACCAACCTATTAACTGCAATGCTAGGACAGAAGTCTCCAGGTAACAGTCTATTTTGTATCCGAATCAATGTGAATTCATCCGAATCTATAGAGATTAGTGCAGTGCGTTTAAATACATCTACTTCAAATACTAGTCACATCATTTCAATCGAGATGTCAATTCAATAGAGATGAAACGAGCACATTACCTCAACAGGTTACGTCAGTACTGAATACGTTTATGTTCAGCGATGTTATGTTGGGATAAAAGGTGCTTTAACCTGTCAGTGATATAAAAGGCGAAATCATACCACATTCAACATTCCATCGATCTGGTTCACTAGACGTTAAGCAAATTTCGTTAAAACTTACAAACCGCGCGGTTGGCGTCATGTTATGGCGTACATTAAAGAGATAAATATACCACGAGAGTTTATCGGAAATACGCAAAGGCATGATGTTTCTGTATCACAGCGTTGAACGGACCTCACAACAACTATAGGTGAGAATGTACGATTATATAGCATTTTCGAGGTGCCATTTTGCATCTCTGTCAGTAGACAGTTCGTTCATTGGTTTTATGTTGAAAAAATCACGACTATTATTGAACAATGCGTGTTTGAGGTGTTAACAGTTTTTTATCGAATCAATGTATTCAATCAATCAATAAATTAGGCAGTGTTTTTAATCTACTTCAAATACAGTCCACATCATTTCAATCAATGATGTCTAATTTCATCAAAATAACGATGAAACGGCACATTACCCAACAGTTACGTATACTGAATACGAGCAGCGATGTTTTTTGGGATAAAAGGGGTATTGTCACAATAAAAGGCGAGATCATACCACATTCCAACATTATCGATCTGGTTCACCAGACGTTAAGAAATCGAAAAACTACAAACCCGCGCGGTTGGCGTCAGTTTGCGACGTACACTAAAGAGATAAATATACCACGAGAGTTTATCGGAAATACGCAAAGGCATGATGTTTCTGTATCACCCAGCGTTGAACGGACCCTCACAACAACTATAGGTGAGAATTACGATGCTGATAGTGAAACGCGGGAAACACCGAGAAGAATCTCTCAAAGAAGAAGATAGGGAATTTCACTAGATTGGGATTCGTGGCAGCCATGACATGGATGCTGTATACTATGATACCGCTCACCTAGCAGGGTTCGCTGGTATAACACCTTTAACTAATGCTGTAAATGGTAGATATGAAGTGAAAAATTGGCTGCAGGCACAGGAAACTTATACGGTACATGAACCAGTCAGAAAAAAGTTTCCACGAAATAAATATATTGTGAGTAACCTTTACGAGTTGTGACAAGCGGATCTTTGTGATATGCGAACTTTAAGTAAACGCAATAGTGGATACAACTATATACTAACGGTAATTGATGTATTTAGCAAGAGGCATGGACGAGAGCACTTAAAACGAAGACAGCCTTATCTGTAATTGAAGCATTCGCGGATATTTGTAAGGATTGCGACAATACTCCGGCAAATCTACAGACGGATAAAGGCAAAGAGTTTGTGGCGAACAGTGTACAAAACTTTTTCAAGAAACAAAATATCAATTTCTATGTAACAAATAACCCTTATGTAAAAGCATCTGCATTTGAAAGATTTAATAAAACATTGAAACATTGAAAACAAAGATGTGGCGTTATTTCACTTACAAAAATTCCTGCAGGTATATTGATGTACTCGAAAGACTTGTGACTGCTTACAACAATAGCCCTCATTCAAGTATAAAGATGTCCCCTGCAGCTGTAAACGATAAAAACATTTTGGAGGTGTGGAATAACATGTACGCGATAGGTTTAGGTCCAGTACGTCATCCTAAATATAAAGTCGGCGAGCATGTCAGAATCGCCAGAACTAAGTACACCTTTGAGAAGGGATATGAAACGAATTGGAGCGAGGAAGTTTTTACAATTAGTGCGGTAATACAAAGAAGACCACCAGTTTATCGAATAATCAATCTTAATAACGATCCTGTTGAGGGCACCTTTTACCAAGAAGAATTGCAAGTTGTTACAGTTGATAAAGATACTCTATTCAAAGTCGATAAGATTCTAGCAGAGAAAGGGCGCGGGCGATATAAACAATACCTGATCAAGTGGCGTGGATACAGTGACAAATTTAATAGCTAGGTGTTAGTTTCGCAGTTGAGAGAGTTTTATCTTACCTTATTGAGTAATAGCTCTATGACGTATTTTCCAGGTAATATGACGTCAAGTTTTATTACGCAACTGCCAAAGCGAATAAGATTAACGGGGTCGTGGGTTGTAGGGATATCGGAAATTCAGTACTCATGTTCTTTTGCCGCTGTAATTGCAACAGACAATCTATTATAGAACAGAGCCACCTGGCGAGAACGTGTTAGAAACGATATTAAAAAAGGCCGCAGAATATTTTCAACGCGACAACGAGAAGATCATTTATACTGAAAATGGCTGGTACGTGATACGTTTCGCTTCGGGAAATTATGCCAACATAGGAAAAATTGCCAACGAGCTAAATAACCATATACTAATAAGTAAATTGCTAACAATCGAATATCATAATCTAACTAAGCGCGTCACTACGAAATTAAAAACTCAACTCGCGCTACTTCTTCTACTTTTCATAACGTCTAGCCTTACAATTGGGTTATCGTTCGTATCAGAACATAGCTATGGAACCAATGCCCCTCTAGTATATGGGTAGGATTACCAACTCAGATGTTTGTTTATTGCGACATCGTTGAACCGCAAATTGTGGCTGATGTTTTATCTCCACTTATGCGTATAATAAACATTACTTCAGAAAACTATGCTTACGGGGAGTCATAAAGATGTGGTTTTTTCGCCTGCGCACTGCATACCGGTGATGACACGGGAATTTGAAAACATCGAGATTAATGTAAAAACAGATACGGGTACAGTAATACCATTTGAATTTGGAACGTCGTGTCTGAAGCTACACTTTAAGAAAGTACAACAATGGTTTGCCCTTATCAACGTGATTATGGAATAGGGAGCTAAGTCTGGGGCAAAGGCTATTGGAAAAGCAGCTCTTAGAACGGGTGCTAATATTCTTGGTGACGTCATAAAGGATCGACCTATTAAGGATTCGTTTCAAGAAAGATTTCACGAGGCAGGTAGAAACCTTAAGCGTAAAGCCGACGAGAAAATCGATGAAATGATGGAGGGTTCGGGTTATAAAATAGTACGTCTGTTCGATAATAACCAGTCTCTACCGAGAGCTGTTGCTAAGAAGAAGCCTACTTGCGACGATATATTTTCAAGATAATGGCTTTTCTAAAGGGCCAATCGTGTGAATGCGTCAAGTCCGAATTGAATTTGTTCGCTTTACCGTCGACGCAGACAAGTATCGAGAGTGGTGAATGGATATTTTACAAGCCCTTATCAGCTCTGAGTGATGATACCCCAATAGAATTTGTAGTCCCCGGAAATGGAAACGATTACATAGATTTAAGCCAGACCATGTTGTACATCACAGCTAAAGTTCTAAAGCAAGATGATACAGCACTTACAGACGCTGATGTTGTAGCACCGGTAAACAATTGGATGCATTCGCTTTTCTCACAGGTGGAGGTTTACTTAAATCAGAAGATGGTGTCACAACCAAACAACACCTACGTCTGCCGTTCATATATAAAAACGCTGCTAAATTATGGAAAGGAGGCCAAGAGTTCACATCTAGATGTACCTTATGGCACAATGATACAGCTGGGCAGATGAATACACTGGGAAATGCAAATAACGGTTTCTCAAAACGTCAAGCACTTGCTACAGATAGAGATGATTGGTCACGTGCACTCGGATTTGTTTAATCAAGAAAAGTTTCTCATAAGTGGTGTTGAGTTAAAGGCTAAATTTGTACGATCAAGAGATACCTTCAGCCTAATGGCGGCGCTCGCTTCAAATTACAAGACGCGAATTATGGACGCTAGTTTATTGGTGAGACGTATGCGAATCAATCCAACTATTCTAATTGCGCACGCTAAAGCTTTAGAAACAACTACCGCAAAATACCATGTTACAAGGACCGACGTAAAAGTGTTAACTATACCTGCAGGCATACAGCGAAAATCATTGGATAATGTTTTCCTGGGTAAGCTACCTAAACGACGCATCGTAGAGTTTGTGGCAAATAAAGCCTTCAGCGTTCAATTTTCATCACTGCAATATTAACTACATGTCGTTATATATTGACGTACAACAAATTCTCTCGAAGGCCTTACAGCCGGACTTTACAGCTAATGGTTTGTATGTAAGGGCGTATCACACCTTATTCTCTGGCACTGGTATTCATTTTTTGAATGAAGGTAACGATATATCGAGAAGTGATTACCCCAATGGCTGCTGTTTAATGGTCTTTGACCTAACACCTGACTTGTCTGCAAACGCTAGTACGCACTGGAATTTAGTTAGAAACGGCTTCCTTCGGCTGAAAGTCGGGTTTGAAGAAGCGCTCGCTGAAACTGTTAACCGTTTGGTGTATGCAGAATTCGATAACGTGATCGAGATTGATAAACATCGGAACGTCGTTGTGGATTTTAGCTGTTAAAGGTGGTAGCTCTAACCTGCAAGCTCCAGTGCAGCCGAAGGAAGATGGACGCATGCTTGGACCTACAAGGGTTTAGTGTTGTTAACAACGAATTCATACTTAAAGAAATTGCCGTGGTTACAGATCATGGTCGTTTATCGTTGATACTGATAAAACCACCTCGAGGTTACTTTATATCAGGATCCATGTCACGACAGATAACATTTATGGAGAATAACTATCATGGGCTGAAATAGTGGTCGGGTGATGTACATTACAACAATTTCCGTGAGGAGTTGATGAAAGTGTTGCGCCCATTCAACAAAATTCACGTTAAGGGCAGTAAAAAACAACAAGTTTTAAGGTTTCTTAACAAACCAATAGTAAACATGGAGGAGACTCGTTGCCCATCGATTAAACAGTTGAAAAAAGGAAGCAAAAGCATATAGCTGTTTAAACCATAACATCACTGGGCCTATGTGTGCACTGGAAAACGCCTTACTACTGCAAGACTGGACGCATACCAATTCCAAAGATGCATGCGGTACAAGCGTCGAGATGCTTGAAATCGATTCCCAGCCGAAAGAAGAATGTGTTTTAGCTTGTATGTGCTTCTAATCAACTACCGAGACACGCACTTAGGCCGTGCGCAATTATCGTAAACACGGATCCTGCAAACAAACCAGGTCAGCATATACCGCTATCTACATTGACGAGAATGGTAATGGGGAATATTTTGATTCCTTTTGACGAGCTCCACAAGGATATCATTTGTTTCCTAGGGAAAAATTCCAGATGCTTCCTATACAATAAAACAATACTGCAAGATTACCATTCGAATGTGTGCGGACTTTATACGTTAATAATAAAATACTTATCTTTTTTGGGGTTTTTTCATGGTGTACTTTAAATTATACAATCTAAACGTTTGATATATAGTTATTTCGTCAGTAATGTTTGTTAAAAATGTTAAAGATGTATAAAAATTTGTAAATTTGAAAAATTGAAACATAATTATTAATTGTTTAAACATAAAAACTATAAAATTTTTTTAAAGAATAACTAGGTCATAAAAATTAAATTTTATTAAACTGTCAGTAGAGTGTTTTGGTTTGTCATCTTTGAGGCAGTTTAATAAAATTTAATTTTATGACCAGTTATTCTTTACTAAAAAATTTTATAGTACTTTATGTTTAAATTTATATTAATACATTTATGTTTATGTTTGAATTTTTCAAATTTGATAAAATTGTTTACTACATCTTTAACAATTTTTAACAAACATTACTACTGACGAAGATAACTGTAAGTGTTATCCAATAAAAATAAGTGTTCTATAATTAAATTTTACTGTCATTCAAATTACCCCACGCATGATCAATCCCTAACACAAGTTCATACACGTGTCTTACAAGAACCTCCTTATTAGAAATACAATGTGTAAATAAATTTCTCGTATAGGTAAAAGATCATCCGAACGTACCCAATAGCGTATGACCATTTTAAAACAATAGGATCGATAATTTTAATAATAATGTCTTATTAAGGTAATTATGCAATTTCCAGCATTGTATGCGTATGCGTTTGCCTAATCTCTAGGGGTACTGCTCTTAATACAACCAAAAGCACCTTAATTAGGGTTAAAACTGACCATAAGAAATAACCCTAAGACCAACTCCAGGTTCAAGACCTAGCCCCAGCTTCAAGACCAACCCCAAGTCCAATACCAAACCCAAGACCTGCATATACCCTTCACGTGAGCAAGTACAAAACATTGCTGTCAAAAAGACTCTAATTAGGGTTGAAAACTCCTCGAAAAGAAACCATAAAAAGTAAGGATGAAAAAACGCGTCCTACACGTGGGCGGCCGTAAAATAGGGGTGAAAAAACACGTACTACACGGGGGCGAGTAAAAACAATAATTATTAGGGGTTTAAAAAGGCTTCTGAAAAGAAACCTTAGGGGTGGAAAATATGGTATCCCACGTGGAGCATCCTTGTGACGTCAAAATCCAAGACGGCGGTCAAGGTGCCTCACTGCTACTAATAGAGCTCGGATTTATGTGCTAGAAAATAGTTAAATACGA
>JARFJB010001472.1:0-22539 GCA_036346205.1 Vesta saturnalis | reverse complement strand
AATTTTAAATTAAATAAAAAAATTTTAAATTAAATTTTATTTAATTTTTTAAAAAAGTGGAATTTAATTTAAAAAATTTTAAAATAAAAAATTTAAAAACCCTTGTTTTTTTTTTATTTTAATATTTAAAAATTTTTTTAAAAATTAATTAAAAATTATAAATATTATATTATTTATATATATATATTATATTATATCAAAAATAATTTCTTGGTCCGATCAAATGTTTGGAGGCTGAGCGATAGCGAATTGGCAGACGGTACAATTAATGTTCGTGATAGCTCATAACTTGTTTTTTGCACGATTGTAATTTAAATTTACACAATTGAAATTATTTCACTAAATAAACGAAAAGTCAAAAGTGACGTTTTAAATAGCAATTAAGATTCACTTGAAAATAAACTGATTTTGCTAAGAAAATTTTACATTCAGTGTTAGTAAAAGAAATTCTTGGAATTCTTAGAAACAGATTTCTGTAAACTCTAATACTGGTAAGCGATAATCCAAAACTGATTTTCTAAAATCTGCTTTTTTTAAACTATTTAAACTAAATAATGATAGAGCTATTTTAGTTTTAATGCGTTATTTTGTAATTAAATTAATTTTTCCAATTTGTAAAATTTTTTTCTAAATCTATTCATGCTATCTTAAAGATCATTGCAAAGAATTTTACTGAAATTGGAAAAAAAATAACGAAAATTTTAGACTAAATCCACGTTTGAATTTTAGTGATTGCTTTTTTACAAATTAAAAATTTCATGTTTAAGAAGTTCTACAAGAACCAAAGACATTTAGGCTTTTCTGATAAAATAATAGAACAATCACTTATGAGGAATAAATAAACTTAGGATAAGTTTGACATAAGATGTTATTACGCTTGTAATTCGATATTTGCAGAAAAGTCTAAAATCAAGAAATATTAAAATGGCATTATTCAAAAACGGTAACACTTGTATATAAGTATGTTTCTTAAATCGATAAAATCACCTATTATATCAACTTTAAATATTTGATGATGTAAACATGTTATATATATATATATATATATATATATATATATATATATATATATATATATATATATATATATATATATATATATATATATATACACACACACGTGTCCAAGATAAGGATGCCCACTATGGGATCTCGGAAACGGTAAGAGATGGAAGGTTGGTTAAATGGAACAAAAGTTACGCATTTGAGAGGATGTATTTATGGTCTTTGTAGAACTCGAATATCTCTTTTAGTTTTTGAGATATTTGAAAAAATTGAATTTTCTGATTTTGTTTATTTTTCTGACCTTATTTGAAGAGCTATCAAGAAAAGAAGAGCACATTTTCATTGCCACTTTTCTAGCTCTACTTAATGCTGTTATTCAATTTTGATACAACGTTTCGTTTGTAGCAACCATCATCAACTTTATTTTTTAAATACACGAAAAAATTATTTTTGCCATATTTAAATTCTCTCCTTGATTCTGAATTCAACGATATATCACACTTTATATTTTGATACGTTTCGGATGAGAAAATTCATATTCAATGTAAAACATCGAAAACGTACAGTTAAAACTAATACTAGAAACATTAGAAAACTGTAAAATTATTAAAAAATAATGTTTTCTCATTTTCTAATGCCTGTTGAATAAAATAAATCACAAGTATGTATTTAGTGAAAATACTATTAATTAAGCAGTTAAAATACATCTTACGTCGTACTGATGCATATGATAAAAATAATTTAGCTTTGCATTTTATTTAACCTGCCATAATTGATTGTTTATTGTGTATTACGTTTGTTTGATGGTCTTTGAGTTAATTACATTTTGTGTTTACCTAACAACAATATGGTAGAAGTACATTTCTCAAATAATGAAAAATTCTGTATACTGACGTGTTACATTTTGTGTTAACGTACTTGTTCTGAAGCCAAAATAATGTATTTAAACAAATATGCAGAAAGGCGTCAACCTCACAAAAGAACTTTTCGCACATTAGCAGTTAATCTAAAAGAATATGGTGCGTTCAAAAAACCTGTAAAATCTCGCAGAAAACCTTGCAATGAAGAAAAAGCCAATACTGTTTTATTAGCTGTAACGGAAAATCCAGAGGTTTCTACTAGGAAAATTGAAGAGGTAACTGACGTAGCACAGCTCATTGTGTTCTAAAGATGGAGAAAATACATCCATAGGAATTTAGAATTTGCCAAGGACTTCGACCAGGTGATCCAGAAAGACGTAGAATATTTTGCCAATGGTATACACGTCAATCTTAAGACAATGAATATTTTCCGAATAAAATAATATGGTCCAATGAAAGTATGGTTAATAATAATAGAATTTTTAATCGTAGAAATGCTCATTATTGGGCAAGAGTAAATCCACGTCTGTACAAAACGGCCAAACACCATCACCATTTCGGATTTAATGTGGGCTGCTATATTGGGTACTCGAATTATAGGTCCTTTCATTTAGCACGGGTCCTTAAATTCTGAACGTTACCAAATTTTACTCCAAAATGAATTAGAGATAGCTTTGAATGATTTGCCTTTCCAAGAAGTTGGAGGTTGTTGGTTTATGCAGGACGGTGCACCAGCACATAATTCCAGAGTTGTCAGAGAATACCTGTCAGTTAGATTTCCAGAAAGATGCATTGGCACTTATGCAAATGTGCTGTGGCCAGCCCATTGTCCAGATACATTAAAAATTACATTTATGGAAACGATATTGAAAACGAAGAAATTTTACAAAGATTAGTTCTCGAAGCGTTTGCTAGTATTACTCTTCAAATGCTGAAGAATGTTTTAGATGCCACAGTTGGAAGACGCTTTTTTAGGTTTAGAGTATAACGGGAATCTTGTTGAACGTTCTTTGTGAGTTTATTAACCTTTAAAATAAATTTGTTTTTTATTTGTCTATCATTTAAACATAATTTTATAATAATTTTACGGTTTTCTAATGTTTCTAATATTAGTTTTACACTGAATATGAATTTTCTCATCCGAAACGTATGAAAAATATAAAGTGTGATATATCGTTGAATTCTGAATCAAGGAGAAAATTTAAATATGGCAAAAATATTTTTTTCGTGTATTTAAAAAAATAAAGTTGATGATGGTTGCTAACAAACGAAACGTTGTATCAAATATTGAATAACAGCATTAAGTAGAGCTAGAAAAGTGGCAATGAAAATGTGCTCTTCTTTTCTTGATAGCTCTTCAAATAAGGTCAGAAAAAAATAAAAACAAAAATCAGAAAATTCAATTTTTTTCAAATATCTGAAAAACTAAAAGAGATATTCGAGTTGTACAAAGACCATAAATACATCCTCTCAAATGCGTAACTTTTGTTCTATTTAAACGACCTTCCATCTCTTACCGTTTCCGAGATCCCCATAGTGGGCATCCTTATCTTGGACACGTGATAATATATATATATATATATATATATATATATATATATATATATATATATATATATATATATATATATATATACAGTGAGCGACTAAATTATGGAATAAATTCAATAATTCTTAAATCAACTTCAGAGAAAAATCGATACCGTCGATTTTGTTTTAGACGCGCGTTGTTCAGTTTATTAATTTATTTTGAGGTTACCTATGTAAGCGTGATGACGTCAGTGATGATTTTCTTTAATGGAAAGGGAGGTTTCAATGGAACTTTTGAGAGATCTTTTAATTATCTAATCAGTCGTAGCAATAGTTCTGAGTATTTGCGTTACGTATACAGGGTGATTCAAGATCATTGTTGTTCTATAAAAATACAAACGAACTAAAAAAGACTAAAAAAAACTATTCCAAATTTGGTATGTAGACATAATAGGTCATGATCTATCCTTTAAAACTGTTTTCAAAAGTGCAACGTTGTCACTTCTACTAGAAACCCAAGGCAACTTTGAAAACTCAAATTGAATACCCTGTACGTTATTGCATTTTCGGATTCTGCATAAAATTCTAAGCAACTTTTGTTAATATTTCCCTATACCCGTCTCTGAGCGTTACATAAATGACCTCTAAAATAAAATAATAATCTGACTAACCGCACACTTAAAAATAAAAATCGACTGGTTCCGGAATTTTTTTTGATGTTATTTGGTTTGAAAGTTTTGTCATAATAATCTTTGGAAAAAAATCGATTCACTTTATATGTCGAGCAGTTTAGTATCAAGAATACAGAAATAACAACAGTCAAGCAACTTGACTAATATTAAATTATTATAATAATTTAATATTAGTCAAGTTGCTTTGGTATGTGTGAATCCTTGCGATGTTGCAGGCTCACATTCCATTAATATAAGTAATCTCATTATATTTAGAATTTACATCAGTTCTACATACATAAAGACAAAATTTACAACGATTGGGGTTTGAACCTTGATGGCGCAGTTGGTTAGCGCGGTACTCTAGCAAAGTACAGGTCGTAGGTTCAAATCCTACTCGAGGTAAACTTTTTATTTATGTATTTACTAAAATTAATAATAATTTTTAATTTAAAGTAATGTTGCTTGTTTTTAATTGTTAATAAAATTGTATACAAACCTCGGCAAAAGTACCATTCCTCTGTCTCGAGAACATACTTCTCTCGACAGGAATGGAACACATTCCGCCTCGGTATGTAATATACTATTAATTACATATTTACCTTTGAACTTATTCGTTCATAACAAAAACTTATAATAATTAAAATCTGTGTTTTTAAATTCACATTTCTGTTAATGTGTTACTATACGGTTTCTGTATTAATAACATTGTGGAAAAGTACAATTTTTTTACAGATTTATCATACTGTGCGCTACCTATAGATATTGTAGCAGCTTTATAATTTTTTGTGTACATAACATTAACGCACCAATTGAATAGCTAAACACAGCATCAATAAATTTTTAAAAAATTTAAAAATTGTATCGCTCTCAAAAAAATTGAAATATATCTAATTTTCTCTAAATTTACAAGCCGTGCGCCACCTGAAGACGGCGTAGTAAATAAACAAAATTTTGCGTCAATAATCTATTAAAATAAGGTCAACCATTAAACATACAGGTAGATGAAATTCCAAAAAAAAAAAATGTTTCACTCCACCCTACTGTAGATGATATTAAATGTATCGATATATGATTTTTTGTTTAAACTGTTTCTACAGTTATTAATACACACCGCTTCTAAATATAATCTCTTGGATGAAATATTTTCTTGTTATGGGATTTTAACATTATTATAGTTCATGCAACGATGTTCGTTTATAACATGTTCAGCTAAGGCACAAGACTGGATTGTCCTTTTAGTATCACTTTTGTGAGATATTATTCCACCCGATAAATTCCTAGAAGTTTGTCCTATATAACATTTATCACAATTAACGCAAGGGATGGAGTACACAATATTAGACCGTTCTAAGGTTAATAAAGGAGATTTAATTTTTGTGTATAAACAAGAAACAGTTTTAATATTTCTGATAGTAATTTTAACACCTTCCAAGTTTTTAAAAACATTAATAAGTTGAGGAGTTAAATTAGGGATAGATGGCAATGATGCGTAGGAAATATTGGTAGCTCAATTAGTATTAAGTTCATCATTAGGAATAATTTGATTTGGTGAAAGTAGTAAGGGGGCACCATCCCCACTCCACTGGTTTTGTGACCGGGGGCACCTTAGTCGCCATTTTTTATTCGTCCACGTGTATTACTTATTTTTATGGTTTCTTTCAGGCCTTTTCAATAATTTTCACACACCACGTGTAGACCGTATTTTCAACTTCTTTATCCCTAATTATTATTTTTTTACATACACACACGTGTGAGACCGTATTTTCAACCCTTTCTTTCGAAGGCTCTTTCAACCCTAATTATTTTTACTCGCTTACGTATAGGACGTATTTTCATATTTTTACACACACGTGTAGGATTTGTTCTTTTCACCTATTTTATGACAGCTCACGTATAGGACGCGTATTTTCAACCTTATGGTTTCTTTTCGAGGTCAACTAATTAGAGCCTTTTTGCACATGCTCACGTGACCTGCTGGTCTTGGTGCTGGGCTGGACCTGGACCTAGGTCTTGGACTTGGAGTTGGTTGTAGGGTTATTTTTTATTGTCATCTAATTAAGGTCCTTCTGACTATATTAATAGCAGTGCCCTGGGAGGTTAGCAAATGCACACGCATATAATGTTGGAAGTGCGTGTGTGCGTGTGTGTGTGCGCGCATACGTGTGTGTGTGTGCGTGCGTATGTGTGTGTGCGTGCGTATGTGTGTGTGTGTGCGTACGTGCGTGCGTGCGAGCTTGCGTACGTGCGAGCGTGCGAGCTTGCGTGCGTGCGTGTGTACGTGCGTGCGAGCTTGCGTGCGTACGTGCGTGCGAGCGTGCGTACATACGAGCGTGCGTACGTGCGTACGTGCGTTCGAGCGAGCGTGCGTACGAGCGTGCGTGCGTACGTGCGGGCGTGCGCGCGTGCGTGCGTGCGTACGTTCGTGCGTGCGTGCGTGCGTGTTTTAGTTTGATCCTCGTGCTAAAACCGTGCTTGTCGATTGTATGTAATTGTAGGCACTATTGTGAAAAGCTATAATTGGAAACGCTGCTTGCAATGCCCAGTCCGTGGAGTTATGTTTAATTAGCTTTTTGACAGATGTACTTATTTATGATAAGGTCAGGCTTGCATGTAAAATAATATAGAGGTGAAACTAACTAGCGAATGTGTTTTGCAGCTACACGTATCACAGTTATGAAGATTCTGTTTATGTATTAGAAAACGTACTACAGTCTCGAAACAGAATGCAGATAAAAATTGAAGGAAATGAATACGGTACAACTTCTGCGATCGAGCTGAAAGATTTGAAGCGTGTGCAGCATTTCCAGAGCCGTGTTGAAACCAGTTAATTTAGGGCTAACCTCATGTGCATGTAATAATAGTGTCTGATAAAAGCTGTTAGGGGTTATTAGCTACTTTTATAGGTTGTTACAATATAATTGTTCAAGGTGAAGACGATGAGATGATTGTATCTCAAAATCTCGATGATAATGATACTCTCCATGAAATTTCAAATAAAATTAGATTACGTCACTCTTACTTCAGATTAGAAATTTATTAAAACGTTTAGTTGACATTGCTATTAATCCTAACTGATAAAAATCGATATAACGTGAATCACATGTGTGTGTGTGTGTGTGTGTGCGTGCGTGCGTGCGTGCGTGTGCTGCGTATGATTGCGCGTGCGAGTGCGAGTGCGTGTGCGTGTGCGTGCGTGCGTGTGTGTGTGTGTGTGCGCGCGCGCGTGTGTGTGTGCGTGCGTGCGTGCGTGCTTGCGTGCGTGCGTGCGTGCGTGTGTGTGTGAACGTAATTGAGTATACAATAGTTTTTATGTAACCTGAAGATTCAATTATTTAAAACTAATTTCCACGTTAGCAAAATTTTCAAATATTTGTAAGTGTTTTGAATGTAAATTTGTAAGTACAACATGATTGTTAAATACGAATTCAGGTTTTTGTGTATTACTTTCTAAAATAGTTTAATGTTCGGTATGTAATCGGCTGTTTATATCCAGCCATTCACAAATCGTATTTTAGTGAGACACGTTGTATAAAAAAAAATCAGTTCAACGCATGGTACAGTTAAAGGAAAAAACTTCTAGAGGTAAGCGTATTATTTTTAATATATGTTTTTTTACCTGGTATTGCTAACAAAAATGTTGATAAAGATTTTTAAAAATGTATTATTACGCAAGATGGCGTCATAAGATCAACTCTACAAAATAGTAGGTACGCACGTATTCGTTGATTTTAAACTAGTAGTTATTGTTAATTCACGTATAATAATAAACCATTAAAACCTTTTGCCTTTTATTTCCGTTATATCAGTTTGATATTCTTAAAAACATGTTATTTTAATGTAACTTATAAGTAATTATTACTTTCCAGTCTTTTTTTAAATGGGTTTTTACAACTGTTAATAAACACACTACAATGAAACAATTTTGTGTGTGTATGTAATTGAACATGCAAATAAATCAAATACGATGTTCCGAATGTATAGGTGGTGACTGTTTAGAGGATCTGCCTAAACAAAAAGCATCATTGCATTAGGGTAGAAATTATTTATTATTTCACGTCATATTTAATTAGACATTAATGTATTCAGTTTGAACTGTAATCTGGTTTCCGCAAACTGTAAGACATAATTTCAGTTGATTGTGATTGATCTGGTGATCGAGCGTGATTTGTTTCAGATTGATTAATTAATTGATTTGTGTGTGTGTGTGTGTGTGTGTGTGTGTGTGTGTGTGAAAGAGCGAGAGGGGGAGGAAGAAACAAGATAGAGCAAGAGAGAGGTGTGCATTATCAGCTTCTATTATAGAAAATGGTCATTAGTCTATACGCCACTAGATGGCGCTAAAAGCAATTTTTACTCAAAGGGGCCAGGGCGGAGACCCTGATACAAGTCTTGTCTTACAAGAACCTCCTTATTAAAATACAATTTTGTATGATGGGGCGAAGGCCTACAGCTGCAAGATTAAGTTAGGACCCTCATACAATTGTATCGAGGGGGCCACGATAGGGGCTAAGCTCTACACTTGTCTTATAAGGTTAGGTTCCCACACCATCTCCGGTCAGGGGGCGAAGGCCTGAGAACAAGTTGCGAAGCCCTACACATGTCTTACAAGAACCTTCTTATTAGAAATACAACGTTTTCTCGTATAGATAAAAGATCATCCAATAGCATTTGACCATTTTAAAGCAATAAGATCGATAATTTTAATATTATCTTATTAATTACGCAATTTCCAACATTGCATGCGTGTGCATTTGCCTAACCTCCAGGGGCACTGCTATTAATATAGTCAGAAGAACCTTAATTAGATGACAATCAGAAATAACCCTACAACCAACTCCAAGTCCAAGACCTAGGTCTAGGTTCAGCCCCCAGCACCAAGACCAGCCCCAGCCCCTCACGTGAGCATGTGCAAAAAAGGCTCTAATTAGGGTTGACCTCGAAAAGAAACCATAAGGGTTGAAAATACGCGTCCTATACGTGAGCTGTCATAAAGTAGGGGTGAAAAAAAACACGTCCTACACGTGGGTGTGTAAAAAATAGTGGTGAAAATACACGTCCTATACGTAAGCGAGTAAAAATAATTAGGGTTGAAAAGGGCCTTCGAAAAGAAAGGGTTGAAAATACGGTCTCACACGTGTGTGTATGTAAAAAATAATAATAATTAGGGATAAAAGAAGGGTTGAAAATATGGTCTCACACGTGCGTGTGTGAAAATTAGGGTCGAAAGGCCTCCGAAAAGAGACCATAAAAATAAGGGTGGGAAATAACCCCCCCCCCCTCCACACGTGGACGAATACAAAATGGCGACCAAGGTGCCCCCGGTCACAAAACCAGTGGAGTGGGGATGGTGCCCCCTTACTACTGGTGAAATAGAATTATGAAAAATTTGGGTAGTATTAAAAAGTATTCTATTAAGCAATTTTAATGGATAAGAATTTTTAATAAAATTTCTTTTAATAAAAATAGGGTGAGACAAGTTGGTCACTCTTCTTTTTAAAGCAGCAATCAAATTTGTTTTCATATGATATGAATGATTACAATAAAAACTAATGAATCTGTTACTAAAGATATTCTTACGGTACCAATCTTTGGCGTAGTGTTATTAGAATCTTTATGAACAACCATATCTAAGAATGGGACACAACTGTTCGTCTCTCTTTCACATGTAAATTGTAGGTGTTCATTGTATGAGTTAAAAGTTGATAAACAATAATTAATATTATATTCATGAACAGATATAGTTAAATCATCAACATAACGTATAACGAAAGGAAGATTGAAAGAAATTTTTTCTTTCCAAAGATGAATTAAGTCGTCTATTACATAGTTACATAAAATTGGTGAAAAGGACGATCCCATTGGGGTACCAAAAATTTATTTATAATAACAATTATCAAAATTGAAAACGTTTGAGTCGAAAACAAAGTTAAGAATATTTTTGAATGTATTTAAATCCAACGTACAATGATTTTTGATATTAAACCAATGTTTCTCAATACTATTCAAAATAACATGTAGTAAGTTAGTAAAAAGAGATATTACATCGAAACTGATTAATATATAACCCTATGAAAGTTTAAAACCATAAATAAAAAAACTAAAAGAAAAAGAATCTTTAATGAAAAATTCATATTAGTATTATATGAATCAGCTAATATCGTTGTTAAACATTTTGCTAAGTTACCATTAGGTGAGTTAATCGAAGAGGCAATTGGTCTCATAGATAGATTAGCTTTACGTATTTTTGGAAGTGCGTAAAAACGTGGCGTAACTGAATTACAAATAGTCAGTGATCTGACTATATCATTAGATATTAGTTTATCATTTTTAAATATTTAACTTATCTTATTATGTTTCTATTGCAAAGTACTAGTAGGATTACCAGGCAGTTTAATGTAATATTTCTCATCGTCAAGTAAAACACGACTTTTGATTAAGTAATCATCTTATACATTGCTACAGTAACATTACCGTTATCACTCCTTAATATGCATAACTCAAGATTGTTTTTAAGAATATCATTTTCATTATATATATATATATATATATATATATATATATATATATATATATATATATATATATATATATATATGACTGACCCCACGGAGTTTTACGGCGAACAGACAAATTCCAAAAATTATTAAATAAGTTGAAGATTTGATGGTTTAGGTATAGGAAACTCTTATACAAGTTGAAAGGTAATTAAGCAAGCTAAACGATAAGCGTATAAAATACAGAGTGTTCCATTTAAAATAACCCGAATATTTCAGTATGAATGTTCTACTAATTTAACTGAATTAAATGAACACCCTGTAAAGGGGTGTTTACTATTCAGTCAATAAATAGAATAAGGGAACTGTATTTTACTTAAACCTAAGAGTAAATGTGTTGGAGTTAATTTTATTAGGAGATATTTAATATTTCCTACAACCCTGCATTTTCAGAAAATTTGATGTAACCTGAAACACTCTGTATGTAGGTATAGGGAACCCTTATGAAAGTGCTACTTATTTTTTATAAAAAATTCAAAAATGCAATAATATACGTGATGTGTCGTCTAAAAAAAACATAACTTTGATATGCCACTTTTTTTGGAGCACCCAGTATATTTAAAACTATCTTTAAAGTGTTGCTCCTATTCACTTATATAATATCACTGTATTAGAAATTAACGATCATATGCTGCTTCGCCGTAGAACTTCCTGGCGTCGGTCGTGTTCACCCTGTATGTATGAGTATGTATGAGTAGTGATATAGGGTAGGTTCTGGATCAGTTCTAGGTCACTCGCCTATTGCTTTGTAACTGGGGAATATGGCGAACTTTCATGTAAATCGTAAGTGTGGGAGTGAGAGAGTGAATGTTTGGAGTGAGAGAGAGGATGTTTGGAGCTCTTGGAGCCAGTTCAAACTTTTGGTGGGAAGTTTTTGGAGCTGTTCAAGGTGATCTAAAAACAAATATGTCAAGGGCATCATATTGCAATTCTAAAATCTAAAAATAGAATCAGTTCATGTCAAGGTCATCTGGAGCGGGAGACAGAGGGAATGTTTGGAGCTCTTGGAGCCAATTCAAACTTTTAACGGGAAATTTTTGGAGCTATTCAATGTGATCTAAAAGTAGATATGTCAAGGTCATTGCAATTCTTATAAATCTAAAAATAGAATCAGCTTATGGAGGGGGGAACAAGGATGTTTCAAGTTTGGTGATTTTCAAGGATACACACACACTCACACACAAACACACACACACACACACACACACACACACACACACACACACACAGCACACACACACACAGAGAGAGAGAGAGAGAGAGAGAGAGAGAGAGAGAGAGAGAGAGATGTATAATAAAGGCGGGTGCCCGATTCAGTAAATCAGAATCAGCAGAAATGAAAGTAGTAGTAGTACGCATGATAAGAAGAGGAAGAAAAGAAAATAATGTATTGATGAGAGAAAGGATGAAGAGGCTAAAGGATTTACTAAAGATATTAAAAGAAATAAAGCTGGATTTGGACTGCTATGAAATGAAAAGAAAAATGAAGGATCTTCAGCTTAGCGAGGCAGGGGGATGTGAAATTAGATGTTTGATCTTTTAAAAATTAGATTGAAATAAAAAATTTTATCAGGATTGTTTTTATAATTCCTACCAGATGCTCATACTTAAAATTATGTTGGGGAATAATTTACTCTGAAGGTCATCGACAAAAAATACCGTTTGATTTTATTAATACACGATTTCATTCCCTCAAAAAACGCATTTTTGTTTGTATGAAATAACAAAAGTTTCTTTATCTGATTTGTTTTTATGTATAAAATCTTTTTACCAGAGGTTTCATTCCAAACAAAATTTCTTTTACGGCGGAGTGTTATCGAAAGGTTGTTCTACATATATAATTAGGTTCATTTAGAGCACGAAAGGTGAAATACAGCTTTATTCATGATGCTGACCATGGGGCTATTTTAAAATGTATCGTTCAAGCAATTCCTTAAGTCTGACTGAATCAAGTTCACGTGTTAATTCAGTTATTACTTTCAAAAAGAAAATATGCTAAAGCGTTTTAAATTGAAAAAAAAAACAGTCTCTTTCATAGAAAATGAAGTAGATTCATTTTGCAAAATTACATTGCTCTTTACAGAAAATATTGTACAAATACGATGTATTGTTCTACATTCATACATAATTACGTTCATTAGAGTATGAAAGGCGAAATACAAAGAAAAGCTTTATTCGTATCTCACTATGAATGCAAAAGCTTCATACCTTCGCATGTTGATATCACGTTAGTACACACAAAGAAATGTTCTACATTCTAAATGATACTAATCCTTTTAATGTAGGTCTATAAAGAATTTTAGATTCAACCATGTTGATTTTCACGTTAGTACAAAAAATGTTTTACATTTTTTTAAATGAATCTATTCCTTTGCTTTACCCAGAATTTAAGTTAACCTTTGTTTGAAATAACATAATCACACGTTTACTTATTCATTTATTCATTTACAACTTGTTTACAAGTAAATCATTTCTGTACCTCTTTTATTTTATTATTATATATTATTCGTTAGAAAATTGTGTAACCAATAACGCATTAATATTTACATTTCTAATCATGTGTGTGCGTGCTCCACAATATTTTCAGAAAAAAACGAAACGCAGTGTCAGGCTAATTAGCATTACTTTGTTGCAGGTCGAGTACTTGATCTAGAAAAATAAAGCGTTTTAAAATTGAAAAACCAGTCTCTCTCATATGTTTATGTTTTTAAATATCAACAAAAGCTACCATTCAATTTGAAAATCATGTCCTTGTGCATGATTAGTTTTTGAAAATGTTTGTTTTAAATATTAATATTAAAAGTGCCATTCAATTGGAAAACAGCATTTGTGGTTTTTTAATAGAAGTAAATGTTCACGAGTGGTTTTAATATAAAGGTGCTCCATTTAAAGCTCTGTATACAATGTATTCCTTTTACCCGAGAATGTAAGTTAACCTTGTTTGAAATAAATTCACAGGTTTTACCTTATTTATTTATTTACACTTCTTGAATATTTTCCACGCGCTTTCAGTTGATTATTTTTTTATATACGTTTGCAGTAGTAACCGCTTCATAACCCCCATTTTTTTTTGGTAACCTTAACAGTTTTTTCAGGTGTATAGTGTTAAAGTGTGAATATTCATTATCTAGTAATAGTAGTCATAATGGCTTCAACTAGTAAAAAATCCAAACTATCATTCAAGAAGAAATGTAATATATCACATCATATCTTGGTGCCATGTTCGAGGCGGCAGGAGCTACCGGTACCTTCAATTGAAAATATTCCAATTTCTCTATCAGAGATAGCGATGTTGAGGATGACTTATCTCGCTATATTGCAAAGTAAGTATACGTTACTTAATTTAGTTCTCATTTACTGAATATTCCATTACTATTTTTCCAGAATTACGCCCGGAACGACCATCATAACAACTCCAGTAGAATGTGGAGGGAAATATTTGACGGTATCGCTGAGGAGGAAGCCGTAACACGTCTTCCCAGTACCTTGAAACTGTTTAAAATTAAAAGTATTAAGTGGTCGAATCAAATTTTAAACGTGTATATGCAAAGTGAAGTTTCTCTTGTGGAGCGCCTAAGTGTCGAATTAACAGAACCTACAAATAACCTAGAGAAAATAAGACGGAATATAAGAAATGCCGAAAACATGTTACAGACGCTGGACAATTTAGATGTGTAGGGCAGTGTTTTCAATTTTTGAATATGTAGTGTTGTCGGTCAAAAAGTCATCAAAAAAATAGTGAAGTAATTGTAATAATTTGTAAGGAGAAATATGATAAAATATAATTAACTTGCAAAAACATACTTCATACATTTTAGATGTTTGTTCATTTTTGTTGTAATTTCTCTGTAGTTTTTTAATTTTGAATATGTATAAAAAGGTCAGGAATTTTTAAGAAAACAAATTGTGAAGTGGATTGTAATAATATTTTATGAAAAATTTGTGATAAAATTATAATCAACGTGTAAAACTTGCTTCGTACAATGAGATGTTTATTAATTTTTTTTGCAATTTCTCTTTCACTGTTGTTAACAGTGAATTTGTTGGAAATGTGTTACTGATACTAGACAATTTATGGCTACTATTACTAGATAATGAATGAATGAGTATTCATTGAAACCAACTATTGAAATGTTAGAAATAAAGAAAAAATGTTTTTTTATGCGTTTTATGGCATTTAACTTCTACTGTCTTATTGCCATTTATACTATTTAATTATATACTACTGTAAAAACCAGTTTCTTTTAGAAAGTTTAGGGCTTTAGTTATTTCTTCGAAGTTGTCTGCTCTTCTATTCGGTGCTTTAGCCTTAACCGTTCTCTTAGAGCATTATGTAGTGGACATTCTACAAAAATATGTTTTAATGTTTTGTCCTCATTACAACTAGAGTATTTTTGTTATTCGCTTTTGCCTAATAAGTGAAGGTGTGTTACATTGGTGTTTCCGACCCTGACTCTTGTTATAACTACTTCTTCCCTTCGTGAAAGGTTGTATTTATTGTGCCAAGTCTTCAAATGGGACCTTTCATGGTTTATTGCCAGATTTGTATGACACTGTGTGATTGGCCATTGTTTCATCAGTCTTTCTTTGAGATGGTGTTTTAAATCGGTTGGTGACACGTATATATCGTCTTTGATACGTTCATTTGACGCTTGCTTTGCTGATAAGTCAGCATCCAAATTTCCATGACTTCCCACGTGCCCAGGTACCCACATTAATTTTAATTTCTCTTTCTTACTTCTATTACTTGTGGTGCAAAATGAGTGTTTTGTAAATTGTCAGGTTGCGATGACGCACCCTGTATGTAAGATGCTATAATGATGTGTATTACGTGTTTTGAGTGCGAGTGTATTGAGTTTGAACGAAAAAAAAATTTTTTGTGTATATGTATAATGTATGTGGGTGTATGATACGCCACTGGAAATTTAGGAGAAATATAATTCAGTATGTAGATACGTGTATTTGAATATTAGAGAGACTTTAGTGTTGGAATAAATAGATTCTGATGAATGTAAATGTGAAGAGAAATTTTTCGATGGGACGATAATGTTTGCTTCTGTTTTGCTACTGTTTTGCTACCGTAAGAATTGGAATGTTGGTGGAAAAGGAGTAATTTTGGTCAGAAGATGTGAAGTATAAGTGTAGAATGTTTTAGGAAATATGTAGAGAAAGATTGGGTATGTTTAAGTGTTAATTTCAGAAGGTTTTCGTAATGTTGTGCAATTGTTTTGAGAATACATGTATGTATATGGGATTTGAGACCTTAGACGGTACTTATTTTTGCAAATGTTGCGGAAGCAGATCGAGCGCAGGTTGGAGATAAATGTTGAAAGTTGCGTAATGGACCAGAGTGGCTACTGAATGAATGTGATGACGAAAAATGGCTTCTTCATGAAGTAATTGTAAAATTTGTAAGTAAGAACAAATATGGCGATGTATTGCAATTATGAGCGTGGTTGTATAGAGGGTAGCATCAGTTGGAACTATGAAATTTTGAATGAATACTATTGGAGAATATAGCGCGGAAGGAAGACATGTTTAAAGATGGATGACTGAAGTTATAAATAGGAAAGTCAGGGATTGACGGGCTTTTTCGTTTTTGGCTGTTGCTTGTGGTGAATGTTGAGACGCGCGCGAGGTAATGTAGTTAGAATGGGTTAAGTTGGAGTTATATTTGTGAATAATATTGAAGGCAGTCATTGTTTAAACAACTGCGTTACCCGAAAGGGGATGAATCGTATAAGACATTCATAAATAAAACAATTAATTAAATTGGGATTGAAGATAAAATTAGTTTGTTTATTTTCAAGAAAGTAAAAAGTGCGTAAGCAGATTTATAAAAAGTTAACAGTTATTACGTTAGTGTTAAGTGCAGCGCGTGTTCTTGTACCGATATTTAGTTAAAATTATTTATGTGACCACCTTTAAGTAAACGAAAATTTTCGTAGTAAATTAAGCCAATGTTAACATAATTTTATGTGACATTAAAAGTTTATTTGTGTAAGGAAGGACTAAACTTTCCTAAAGGTTGCTAGAAATTTTAAGAGGCAACCAAACGAGTACAGATTATAACGTGTTATTGGACTACTTGTGAGTACAGAAAGGAATAAGTGTTTGTGAAACTGTGAAGCACTGGTTATGTGCCTTCATGCAATTTAAGGATTACAAATGGACTACAAATAATTGATTTACGGAAGAAAGAAGAAAGAAAAGCGTAGGATAAATGGACAATTTTAAGTAAGAATATATTTAAGTACTTTAGTAAAGCACGATTATCTCTTTGTTTAGTTCATTTGTGTAATGTTGAGTAAATATTAATTAGTTTAGAAGCGAAAAGATAATCGTTCTCGAGTTATGTGGTTTTGATTGGTTGTTTTAGTATTAAGAATTTTGCAGAAATTGGTAGTGACGTGTGGTTTTGATTTTCAACCACGCTGTAGTGGTATATGTAAATATATTTGTGTTTGTTTCTTTGTCATTTGTTTAGTATTTTATGCAGGCCAATATATATATTTATCGTTATCTTTTTATTTTGTTGTTTATTCAGCCAGGTATGAGATATAGTTGTGACGATTACTTAATTGGTGACCTAGTAGTTTTTGACAAGTTAAAGTGTAGACTTTGCATATTTTGGATTTTAAGATTAATGAACAACCTGAAAAGTCATATTTGCCAGGTTGATTGCAAAATTTTCATGTTAGTTTCATTAGCGCAATGTACTAGTGACGGATCAGCTGTTAATTAAAATTTCATTAAGATAATAAAAGTTGGAGTTTTGAAACCTTAAATATTTACGAATGTCAATACGATTCAGAAGTGTTATAAAAAGTAAATTAAATTTAAAAGATATCGTTCATGTTAGGAATTTTAAAAATTAATTACCGTTCATTGAATGAAGAATAGTTTATTCATTAATAAGTAGAAAATATAACTGTTGGTTACGTGAATGAATTTGAGTGATAAATTTTATTTTGGAAGTTTTGGTATACGAGGTGTATTCAAAAAGTTTTTAATAACCTGGGTAGTACTAAATATATTTGAGTTTGAGTTGAATTGTTTGGGACGAGTGTTTGTTTTAGAACCCTCGTGTGAGAGTTTACTGAGTAAGCACAATCCTACTTTCCACAATCAAGTAGGGTTAATTAACATCCAGCTTAAGACAATTATTTTAGCAAGGTTTCGATTGTGGTGGCGCCTAGAGACATATTTTCCCGGACTGAGCTGTTTGAATGTAGGTGTAAGGTGTTTTGAGCATATTAATCATTCATTTTACTTATTATTTCGACCACGCCCATCTCCCTGTTAGCTGGCTTGGCAACCCGCTTACATTAGTAAGCATACACGACGCCTAGTGCGGTTTGGACGTGTAACAAAATGGAGCATGAGAGTGTTAATTTTTGACCGAGACTTGTTGAAGTCAAAAATTCATTCATTTTGCCACGAAATACAAACAATATTTTTTCTGTAACTGTTACATTTGAGAATTTCTTTGAACTTTGTTCGTGAGGGATGATGAGTTTTCGTGTACACCACCAGTATACAGGAAATAGCAAGTTCCGCCGTTTAGTATTTGCTAGTTTTCGTTAAATTAAAAGTATAAAAGCAACAGTATCATTTTATTTAAGTGATTCATCCTTGAAATTTATTTATTTTTTTTTAATTTTAGTATTCCCGAACAGGATAAGATTTGTCTTACGTGCTAAAGCACTCAAGAGGGTTTAGGGATATTGTTTGGCTGACGAGAAATGTTTATGAATGGCTCGCTTAAATTGACTTAAGTCAAAGTTTGGAGAAAAACAGGAACTGGGTAGTGCATTCCAAAATTTGGTCGTCGTTTGGACAAATGTAGATCGAGCCCATTTAGTGTAATACGATGGAATTTTGAGTGCGTAATTATGGTGAGAATGGGCAAACCGAGTGTTCTACAAGATGTCCTGCAAAGGTATTAAGGATGTATTTCAGAGAATTGATGGTAATGATAGAACAAGGAAAGAACTGAAACTATTCTTCTATGCTCAAGAGGTTGTAGTGAGAAGTCAGAGGCAGGTCCTTTATAAGCCTGATAGCTCTTTTTTTGATGCGGTTTACCATATGAGGGAGTATTGGGGAGCACTGACCCAGAGATAGGGATTGTATTTCAGATGAGGTTGAGTTTGAGCCGTATACAGTAAAAGGAGTTTTTTGGATGTGAAGTACTGTTTAGATCTGTATATAAAGCCCAGTTTACGGGCAGCTGTTTTGCTGGCTGGCAAAATGTGGTCAACCCATGAAAGGTTCGATGACACGGACATCCCTAACATAGAAATAGAGTTTAAAAACTTGAGCCATTCATATTTACAGCAGGAAATAATCGGTCTTTCTTGGCGGACACAAGGCAACACTGCGTTTAGTCGACGTTGAACGTGAGTAGATTATTCCTTCCCCATTCAAGAACACGTTCTAAGTCACTGTTGATTAAGGCAGCCATTTTCACCATTACGTCTTGTCTAAACTTATGGCTGTGGGAGAACTGATAAGAACTACGATATAGAGTGCTGTCATCCGCAAAGCAATGGATCGGGTTAGTTGTTGAGGAAATTTATGTACAGCAGGAAAAGTGTGGGAGCTATCACTGATCCTTGGGGTACCCCCGCGTTAGTAGTAGTTTTTTTCGAAAAGAAGCCATCGATGACAACGCATATACGTCTTTTATCAAGAAAGCTGCATATCCAATTGATGAGCGAATCGTGTAAGCCGAACGAAGTAGGCTTGGCAAGTAGGCACTTGTGCCAAACCTAGTGCGCAAAATATTTTGCGGATGTTGCAATGTGTAACGGGAAAAAATAGTTTGTTATAAAAAAAACTGACATTTGGCACTCTGACATAAGTATAAAAATATTAACACCTTTTGACAGTTATAGAACAAAAAATGTAACCCTTAAAATGAAATAAAATGTTTGCACAAAAAGGATTACAATTCTCACAAGCTTGTGGTTAGATTTCTGGAAACCACAACAAATATTTTTTCAACCAGCCCCACCTATCTTTTGAAATTTTGGGAAGATTATCAAAGCTTGAAAAGCATAAAACAATTTAACATTAACTTATTCTTTATATATTATTATTATAAACAAACTTAAACCTAAAAATAAAACTATTTTAAACATCAACTAACACTAATTAGCAAAAAAAAAAACTTAAAACACCGAAATTCTCTAACGTATGTAACACTTTTTGCGTATCATGAGGGTTTTGGCGCACTTTTTCTAGGAAATCATTGGCTTCCCTTAGCCTCTGCACTTTAGCCAAGTGAGAGTTTTTTTGCTGCTGCTGCAGGTGATTGCACCAAAACATTGTGCAAGATAATTGTTTTATTCTCGCTCAAGGATAATTTTGTTTTCTTACTGCTTGAAGCCATTACAAGGTGCAAGTATGTAACTAAATGCAATAAAATTTTAGATTATATATATATATATATATATATATATATATATATATATATATATATATATATATATATATATATATATATATATATATATATATATATATATATAATTAATTGTATTTTATTTAAAATTAACTTTTAAAGTACATACAGTAAAAGATTAACTCTATAGTTGTCTATTACAGTTGCATACAGCAAATAAAAATTAACAATCAGTCACGTGTTGCCATGTGAGAAACCTTAGCGAATTGCGGGCTCACATGACATTCACAAAAGTTGACTGTGATCCTTCATTCTGTATAATAATTATAATACATCGTAACTAGAAGTACATACAGTTCAAGTTTGAATCGATTGTGACTTGCCTCCTCGATAGCTCAGATGGGAGAGTCCCACTCTAGTAAAGTGGAGGTCGTAGGTTCAAGTCCCATTCGAGTTAATCTTTTCCTGTATGTACTTTAAAAGTTAATTTTAAATAAAATGCAATTAATGATTATTAAATTGAACTTCTGTGCGTTCACTAAACCAATTTCTATAGTTATCTATTACAGTTGCATACAGCAAATAAAAATTAACAAGCAGTCACGTGTTGTAATGTGAGAAACCTTAGCGAATTTCGGGCTCACGTGACATTCACAAAAAGTTGACTGTGATCCTTCATTCCGTGTATAACAATTATAATACATCGTAACTAGGGAAGTACATACAGTTCAAGTTTGAATCGATTGTGACTTGCCTCCTCTATAGCTCAGATGGAAGAGCCACACTCTAGCAAAGTGGAGGTCATGGGTTCAAGTCCCATTCGAGTTAATCTTTTACTGTATGTACTTTAAAAGTTAATTTTAAATAAAATACAATTAATGATTATTAAATTGAACTTCTGTTCGTTCACTAAACCAATTTCTATAGTTATCTATTACACTTGCATACAGCAAATAAAAATTAACAATCAGTCACGTGTTGTCATGTGAGAAACCTTAGCGAATTGCGAGATCACATGACATTCACAAAAAGTTGACTGTGATCCTTGTTACACGTCCAAACCGCACTAGGCGTCGTGTATGCTTACTAATGTAAGCGGGTTGCCAAGCCAGCTAACAGGGAGATGGGCGTGGTCGAAATAACAAGTAAAATGAATGATTAATATGCTCAAACACCTTACACCTACATTCAAACAGCTCAGTCCGGGAAAATATGTCTCTAGGCGCCACCACAATCGAAACTTTGCTAAAATAATTGTCTTAAGCTGGATGTTAATTAACCCTACTTGATTGTGGAAAGTAGGATTGTGCTTACTCAGTAAACTCTCACGAGGGTTCTAAAACAAACACTCGTCCCAAACAATTCAACTCAAACTCAATATATTTAGTACTACCCAGGTTATTAAAACTTTTGAATACACCTCGTATACCAAAACTTCAAAATAAAATTTATCACTCAAATTCATTCACGTAACCAACAGTTATATTTTCTACTTATTAATGAATAAACTATTCTTCATTCAATGATCGGTAATTAATTTTTAAAATTCTAACATGAACGATATCTTTTAAATTTAATTTACTTTTATAACACTTCTGAATCGTATTGACATTCGTAAATATTTAAGGTTTCAAAACTCCAACTTTTATTATCCTTAATAGAAATTTTAATTAACAGCTAATCCGTCACTAGTGCATTGCGCTAATGAAACTAACATGAAAATTTTGCAATCAACCTGGCAAATATAACCTTTCAGGTTGTTCATTAATCTTAAAATCCAAAATATGCAAAGTCTACACTTTAACTTGTCAAAACTACTAGGTCACCAATTAAGTAATCGTCACAATATATCTCACTGGCTAAATAAACAACAAAATAAATAACGATAAATATATATTGTCCTGCATAAAATAATAAACAAATGACAAAACAAATATATTTACATATACACTACAGCGTGGTTCAAAATCAAAACCACACGTCACTACCAATTACTGCAAATTCTTAATACTAAACAACCAATCAAAACACATAACTCGAGAACGATTATCTTTTCCTTCTAAACTAATTAATATTTACTCAACATTACACAAATGAACTAAACAAAGAGATAATCGTGCTTTACTAAATTTTCAAAGTACTTAAATATATTCTTACTTAAAATTGTCCATTTATCCTACGTTCTTTCTTCTTTCTTCCGTAAATCAATTATTTGTAATCCTAAATTGCCATGAAGCACATAACCAGTGCTTCACAATTTCACAAACACTTATTCCTTTCTGTACTCACAAATAGTCCAATAACACGTAATAATCTGTACAAAGTTTGGTTGCCTCTTAAATTTCTAGCAACCTTTAGAAATTTAGTCTTCCTTACACAAATAAACTTTTAATGTCACATAAATTTACTAACATTGGCTTAATTTATACGAAATTTCGTTTACTTAAAGGTGGTCCCATAAATAATTTTAACTAAATGTCGGTACAAGAACACACTAACTCAACAAT
>JARFJB010001471.1:0-47366 GCA_036346205.1 Vesta saturnalis | reverse complement strand
ACGAGCAAAATATACCGTGTGATTTAAATTTTCGGTGTAAAAAAAAACTGATATTCGTAAACATCCAAAAACAAGATTTGAGCAAAAAAATCTTGTCTGTGCCTATCTGTGCGTGTGTGTACTCCATAACTTTCGAAGGACTTAACATATCAACTTGAAATTTGCCACGCATACAGACGTTAACTACCCAAATCGACTGATTGTTTTGGGGTCAGTGGGGTATGGGGAAAGGGGTAAAATTGGGTGATAAGTACCCCTTCTGCAAATGTTTATTTTTATAGATTTTTTCCTTTTAATATGTGATATAATTGTGAGTATTTTTTGTTCATATAGTTGTTCTGTACAACGAACGGTTTACAAGATACTGGCAAAAAATCGTCACTTTAAAAAACCGGTTTTTCCTAAATATCTCCGGAACTACTTAACATATTCAAAAAACGAAAATACCATTACATAGGAAATAAAATTTCTCACAAAAAGTGTTTTCGCAATTTTTTCGAAAATGTTGTCATTTTCCAAAAAACTTGATTTGGGAAACCATCCATACGACTTTGAGGATAGAAAATCAAATTTCTGATCGAAAAGCATTCTTGTAATTTTTTTGTAAAGTTAATCGATTTTTTGATGTGAAAGTATTGATACAATTTGCAGCGGTTTGTTTAATTCCGCTTCTAGCGTTGAAATACAAATACGCATTTTCCCATGGCCATATTCATAATAAAAATTTTTCCTATTGTTGTCAGATTGACAGATCCTAAGATACAGCCGCTTACCTCGCTTATTTTACGTCCCGGTACATATACAGGGCGATTCACGGTGGATGGCACATGAGACGTTTCTGGCGAACCATGTGACTAATCACAACATTTAATTTTGCGTATAGTATGTGGACATTCTCTACCCAACTAAAATATTTTCGACAATGCGGTGTTGCCACTTCTATTACAAACCAGTAGCAACTTTGATATTTTAAACGGCACACCCTGTACATAATATTTGTTTTAGGATTTCCATCAATTCCCTGATAACTTCTCTTAATATTTCCTAATACCGATCTGTAACCCTTGAAATAAAAATGAATTTCAATTTTTCTCGCCGGAAAACATGATCTTTAAAGACGCTCATAGCTTCGAGCTCAGTGATACCATGATATCGAAATTTGGTTTAGAGTAACGTTATACTTATAGGCTTCCCACGCTTTAGCTGAATCTCAACCGAAGTTCCACACGAGATATTCTTCGCATGCGTTCAATGCCGAATTAAACGTTGATTTGAAAGGATCTCAATTTCTAGCATTCTTCTCTACAAATAATAAAATAACGCTTTTAAAATAAACGATATTTTATAAATTATAATCTATAAAGTAAATAATTGTAGTTAATGTCCTAACCTAATTTTTTCCTTTGATTTTTCATTTAAAAGTTAGAAAAACCTGTAGGTATAATGGCGTTATAACATAAACTTATTTCAGTTATACAATGAGTCTACTAATGTGGGCATTAAATGCTTTATTCGGATGCAGTGACGCGTTAATTAAGTTCCCCATTAAAATATGTTTACTTCTGCTTGCAGTGTTGTGTTTGGCACAAGTAAAACAAACATTGGAGGACTTTGACTCAAGCTGATCAGGCGGAACTATTCACATTACAGTGCTATCTTAACTGAGCCCACGTCGAACCCAAGTTGTACCGCCGTCAATGCAGATGTACGAATGACTGAAATCATGCGTCACAGAACATTTCAAAACAGAAAAACGTGTTTCTTTCTATAATGACACCACTGAATTGTTGACTTAAAGTATATTACTTTTTGTTAAATTTGAAATTTTTTTCTGTCTCACCTAAATTAGCATTTCAAAACAATGGGTTGATGGATAAGCTCGTTCGTTTTTTTTCTAATTTTTTATTGAACAAAAATCAATAATAAAAACCAAAAATCAATCAACGAGATGTTCTCTCGCATTATTTACGACGGCTTCCCAACGTTCTGTAAGTTTTTGGATCCCTTGGTTATAAAAATTAGATGGATTTGAAGCGAAGAACTTGTGGGGCCAATTGTAGCTCACCGTCGTTGTTGAAGGAAATCCCGCACATATTATTTGACAGTGATCGGAACAGACGAAAATCGGATGGCGCTAGATCAGGTGAGTACGCCGAATGCGCCAAAACTCCCATCCGAGCTGTTGGATGACCATTTTAGTGAGATTTGCCGTGAGAGGTTGACCATTATCGTGTTGCAAAATCCCTTCATTTCGTTTTTCCGGCGGAATCCACCGATTCCACCAAACGCAAAATATAGTCTTCCCATGGTGAAGATTTTGTTCTACGCGTGAAGTTGCTTGCATATCCGGAATTAGAAATTCTTTCCTTTCTTTGAAAGTGATGCAAAGGCACCATTTTTCGTCTCCTGTGATGATGCGTGACAAAAATGATTGATGTTGTTGACGAGCTAGACGATGGCGCGCAATAAGTGAAGCGCAAGTGATGGGACGATGATCTTTGTTGTTTTGCGACAATGCATGTGGGACCCACGCACCCAACTTTCGAACCTTCCCCATTACTTTCAGATGACGAACGATAGTTGAATGGTCACATTCCATATTTTCTGCCAATTCGCGTATTGTTTGTCGAGGGTTCTCATGAAGCAAAGCGTTTAAATGTTCGTCGTCGAAGTTGGATGTTCGACCTTGGCGATCAGAGTCACTTGTCTCAAAATTTCCATCTCTAAACGGAGAAAACCATTTTAAGCAGTTGTATCAGTTATTGCAGCTTCTCCATAAACATTTCGGATGGTTCGCGCAGCTACTACTGCTTTAACACCTTGATTATATTGGAATAAAGTAACGTGGCGAAAATTAGCATTTTTTTCAATTTGAGGCTAAAAAAGACACGTTCATAAAAGTAAAAAAAACAACTCAAACATGTTTTAAGTACAGAAATAAACGGGCTTTAAAATGGTAAATAGAAAAATTTTATTTTATCATAAAAACTGAGCTCAAAAAAAAAACGAAGGAACCTATTAGTAAATTGAAAATTAATTTCATTTGATATGCAGCACGCATTTTAGTTTTGAAATGATGCGTCAATCATGATCTATGTAATTTGCCTAGATGCCTTCTTAATGAAAATGTATACGAATTGATTTAATTTGTTTTGGAATGCTTTAGAACGTGAAATTTGACGCTTATTATTTACATGCATCACGAAATGTGAGATGTCACATATCATATTACCTTCTCCAAGCTATTGTCGTATCTCATAAAAACGTTTGTTAAACTCAGTTGCTCTTGAAAGTTAATGTGTCGACTGGGAAGGTACTTTATTTACTCTAACGAGAAAACCATTAGCAGTGTATCATTATTCGCTTTCTAATAATTTTAATTTTAGCACGCTGACGGTGATTTAAATATTATATTAATATAGTATACGTGGAATATATTACAATATATATTCATTTACTAATAAAGGTTCATAATATAGTTAACAAACAACTTAAAATGTATTATATCAAAATAAAGCATTTAATTAAATGAAAAATCTTTATGTTTAATAAAATTTAAATTTAAAACGAAAACTTTTACTAATGAAACAATTTACGACACTTGCGTCCGATAATACCTGATTTTTCAGTGATAGTCAAACTTTTCAATTTGTAAATGCGTTTCATCTCGAATTTTACAGAAATCGTCATTTTACATATTGATTTAAATTTTTCGTGGTGTCATTTTACAAGTATTTAGAACGCTTTACTATGTTTTAATGAAAACACAAAATGCAGTGAATAATAAATAACGTTCAATGTGATATCGGTAAAACAAGTTGTTCTGTTGGAGTAAATCTACTAGGGAAATTTCATTTTAATACGGACAAGATCACATAAGAAGCTTTTTCTGGATACTGTTAGACATATTAAATTTTCCAGTATATTACCATAATTAATGTATAATAATATCCAGTTGATGTACATGGATAAAAATCATGAAAATAAAAGTTATATCCCAAAACTGTATTGTAAGATAGAAGTAAAAATGTAAATCAGACAAATCTTTTTTTAAAAAGTTTTTATTCTAAGCGTAAATAAGAAGCATTACTGTAAAATTTCTGTATATCGGAACACCTTTAAATTGACGTCAGGTTTCAGAAATTTAGAAATTTATCATTTGAATATGCTAAATAACAATTAATATAAGTGGATGTTTAAGGTTGTAACAACGTAGCCTGTGTTTATGAAGTAAGATTAGTGAGCATTACGTTGAATATTGAAGCACAAATTAATCGATTCGTTGTATGCGCAGTTGTTGTTAATGTAACAATCATAAATTTTAGATAATTGCTAATAAAAGTACACGAATATAATTACGTTGTAATTTTTAGAACGTGATGTACGTTAAATGTATCGAGTTGTGCGTTGCGCATTACACAATCAAATAATGACAAATAATAGTTAATTACTGCTCATGAGGAAGTTTGATAAGTCTGTAAGAAGCATTCTGGACATAATTTTAGTGTATAAGTTTTAACTTTATATAACTAAGATTGTGTAAATGTTCTAATCAAGTGAGAGAGATACGGTAATATCTACAAAATTGTTCTATTTGACACTAAGTGGACAATTTATATCAAAAGGATGAAGTTGTACAATGGTTTGTGCTGATTGAACAAAATCAATGCTAGCGAATTAGTGATTGGAATATTAAGTGTACGAAATTTCTAATAACTTTAATAGAATCGTAATCCTAGTTTGATAGCGATTAAACTTTTCGTTTAATGCGTTTTTCTTTAGATACTGATATGTACGTAAAAATGCATCGAATAGGTTAAACATTACCTAATGCACATTGTATGTTTTAGAAAACAAAAAAATTGCATGTAAAAGTTATATTTGGTAAAGAATGAGTGTATAATCTACTAGGAGTGTTGAGACATGATGGATTGTAGTAATAGTTAATATATATAACTATATAAATTAATAATATAATATAATTATTACAGATATAATGTTTCTGCACGCAGGGTTCAATAATTTGTTCACAAGAAAGTGTTTAAATAGTATTCTACTTCATTTACAAAACCACGTAATTAATGAACTTGGTTTAATAATTTTTTAAATCTAATAACTGTAATAGGTACATCTATTGCATTTGTTATTTGCTTTAATTTAATATTTGCAATACATACGATCGGTTTTATATGGGTTTCAATGTATAACATAAATTGTAGAACATGTACCATAAAGTTTTAATTTGTACTTAAATTGAGTCTAAAAGATTTGAAACAATCTATAAAATCATAGTTATTACTTTGTATTGATACATAATCTTTGATATGGATATAAATATAACTAACAAATATAAGAATATTACGTTCAATTAAGGTCGGAGAAGAGTACCTTGTATTGACGTTCTCTACAAGAAAGTGTTTGGAAAAGTGGAGTTTGTATATCTGGTAGAAATATACTCAGATGTAAGGTATGGGTTTAGATGAATTCGTATAAATCAATCTGGATAGTAACAGTGATTGGATTATGTGGACGATAATGATGAATACTAAATGAGCATAGCGCGATAGCGAAATTTTATGGCGGTTTTTATGTATAACAAAATGTAGAGATAAATGCCGAATAACTGAAGGTTGTGTTAAATGTAATTGGTTAGAAATTATAATGACTAGGAATACAAATGATCATATATATATATATATATATATATATATATATATATATATATATATATATATATATATACAGTGGTTCAATATAATCGGACGCACTCAATAATTTGCAATTGTACAAGAAAGTGTTTAAATAGTTTTATTCATTTACAAATACACTATTAAGTGCTTGGTTTAGATAATTTTTAAATCACACTGTATATACATTTTGCATTTTGCCTTGCCTATTTTTCTCAATACATACGCATAAAATTTTATAGGGTTTTAAATAAAATTAGAGAAAATGCCATCGAAAGTTTTTCAATTTTATTATATGGTTAGAAAAATTACACAAAATATCAATATATATATATATATATATATATATATATATATATATATATATATATATATATATATATATATATATATATATATACAGTGTCAATATAATCTGACGCACTCAATAATTTTTATTGCGTTTCACAAGAAAGTGTTTAAATAATTTTTATTCATTTACAAATACTCTATTAAGTGCTTGGTTTAGATAATTTTTAAATCACACTGTATATCGATTTTTGCATTGCCTATTTTTTCTCAATACATACGATAAATTTTATAGGGTTTTATGAAACAAAATTAGAGAAAAATGCCATCGAAAGTTTTTCAATTTTATTATATGGTTAGAAAAAGTTAAACAAAATCAAATATATATATATATATATATATATATATATATATATATATATATATATATTTATGCTTATTGACCTGTATTTTATCATATAATAAAATATAGGGTATAAAAAAATTACGATAATAAGCCATTATTATTCTCAACAAATTAATGTTAAATATTTTTATTCAAACAAAATCACATAATATTTAGATAATATAAATACATATATATAATTATTATTTTTGATTTACTATTTTTTCAATATATGACGCATCAAATATTTTATAGCGTTTACAAGAAAGGAAAATATTTTTTCATTATTTATTCAAATAACATCAAAGATTTTTTATAATAATTTTTATATATACATGATATATATTTTCATTAGACAGTTTTCAATAATACGCATATAATTTTTATTTGTTACCTAAAAATGACAAAGTTTTTAATTATTTATGAAATAACAATAAATGTTGGTTTGATAATTATATAATGTATATATATATATTAGCATTTTGTCCTATTCTTTTTAATACATATAAAATTTAAGGTTTATAAACAAATTAGTTAATAAATGCACATCAATTTCAAAATGTATTTTATTTTCAAAAAATCAGCAAAATTACAGATATAAGATATAAATATTAGTATATTTTATTAATATTATAGATGTATATTATCACTAGAAAGTATTTGTCTTTAATTTTGATAAAATTTTTGTATGGACTTCACATTAGAAATTTCATAAACATTTTTTTTCTTTTTACTCTAAAATAGACTTGGTTAATTATTTTATAAATAAGAATAAATTCTATTTGTTAATTCATACTGTACAATTTAATTTTGTATGCAAAATTAAAATGTGATAAGTTAGTTTAATCTATCGATTTAAAAGTAAATTTTCAAAAGAAATTGAGTTAGTTAAATATTAATTTATAATATTATGCGTGTTTGATCCTTAGAGTGTTTTACTTAATTTATAAAATTTTATATGGAATTACATTAATTAATTAATAATGATTCTATATAAGTAAATTGTGTTATTTCTGTTTCATTAAAATATGAATAAGTATTTAAAATTAAGATAATTAAATAATTGAGTTAGATTAAATTGTTATTGATATCAAGTTTGGTCGACATAAGAAGGAAATATTTTGCTGTTGAGTTCAGCTTATATTGAGTATTTGTTTTGAGTTCATAAAGATAGTGTGTTTCGACTAACTGCTTGTAATTACTTAAATGAATAATAGTTGTTAGTTAAATATTTTCAAGTTTGATTTGCTTACAAATTTGAAAGTTTTGAAAATTATAGTACTTAAAAACGAGTGTGGTAAATGTATATATCTTCTGAAAGAAGTCAGTGAGTTAGTAGTTCCGTAATTGAGTATGTTGGTTTGGTCATTAGAGTGGGTTGCTTGAACTTTGAAAATATATTGGACCTTTTGGAATTTTGAAAAGATCGATTACGAACTTTGTGTTGTGGGTTTATCTAAATTTTTGAAATGAAGACCTGATAAGGGATTTTGTTGAATTACGTTAATCATTAAAGTGATATAGACCTTTGTGTAACGAACGATTTCGTGTTTACGTAATTATTACTTTGAGATGACCTGTGATGGATGATTTTTAGTGTTCTGCGACCTAGTGGTTTTTCGATTTTAGTTTATTAAATTACGTTTTGAAGTGCCACTTAATTGTTAAGTGCAGGGCGTGTTGAAGTACAAAGAAACTTTCGCAGAATATTAAAATTATATTTATTTAAATAAGTTAATAACCTTTTGGATTGGTAGTGTAAAGAGACTATGTTTAAAAAGAAGTTTTTAGTTAATGCAGTAACATTTTACCGAGATTCAATCAAGGAATCGTTTGAGTACAAAAACAAATAGTCAACCTTATCACTCATCATCTTGTGTCAGACTAGGGAGATTCCGTATCCGTAGTAGCAGTAATCGGTCACCTGGTTCATTTTCGATTGTTGTAACACAGAAGAGGTGCCAATTTAGACAAGGTAGTATAACATTGTGTTTTATTTAGTATTTACAAGATTTCTGTGTGTGTACCTCGAATTATTTGTTTTGTTAACGAAGGTTTGAAAGCGGAGTCGTGTACCTTTAAATTAAGTTGTTGCTTTGGGTTTATTTTTGTAATTAATCATAATTCTGACGCTCCGCCTTCACACTCTTCATTTTGTATTAAAGGGCAATTGACTGAAGTAGTGTGGTTTAATAATCCACGAAATATTTAGGTTAAGCGATTTAGTACGGCGTTACGCAGAATTCTGGCCAGACCTCCGTCGCCAATTAAGAATTTGTTATCTTTTCGATATACGCATTATCGTATGTATACATGTATATTATTTTCTTATCTTATTACAGCTTTGTTTAGGTTTTATAAAATTGTTTTAATTCTGTGAAACCCTTTTGTGTTACATAAAAGTTTTTTTGCAAATTGCAAGTTTACCGGTAATTTAGGAGCTTAAGTTTTAACGTAACGAAGTGACAGTTTCTTTTATTGAGTAATAGCGTTAATGATATTCAGTGTTTTATTTGACTTCTAGTTGATTATTAATTCATTTAGAGTGCATTCAACAAAGGTGATTTTTTTGTTTTATTAAGATTATTATATAATGCCTAATTATTTACACTAAGGTGTAACGTAACGTAACATTATTGAGTGATTAACACGCTTTTATTTGTCAGGCGTGTAGTGCTATTTTGAAGCCCTATTTCAGGTGGTTTGCTGAGTTGCTGTCCAGTACACCTGGGATTGATTGCGGTAGGTAGGCGTATGTTTTTGTATGTTTAGACACGCTATGTATTCGTAATTTTGGCACGACGTCCCTTATTTTGACTACCAAACATTCTGACGCCCTAAACCGATCTGATTACGTCTTCATCCCTACTTTGACTTACGTACGATTTACTATTCTGGATGTGCAAAATTATCAAGTCATCCCTCCATACGCTGACTAGTCGGGCAAAGGCCAACTTTATCTGTAATCCCGTTCTACCACCCGTTTATATCGTTACATTAATGTGCAGTAGCGGTGATTGTGGAATAAAGGAATGTTCAACAAGAAGAAAAGGACTAAATTAAAAACTTTAATAAATAATATAGTGTTGTTCCTACTAAATGATAGATAAAAAGTAGAATTTTTAAACCACTGTCACACTTTCATAATGAAGTTGATTTACTCTTTGAGAAAATGTTTGTCGGTGGAAGAAATCATGTTTGTTTTGCAATAAAGGATAATTTTAAATTTGTTTAGGTATCGATTATGGGTTAAAGAGTGTAACAATGCCTATCGAGTGTGCTCTAAACATTTTCTGATAATTATGTTTTTGAAAGATTTAAGAAACGTTAAACGTTATTACGAGCAAGTCGCTAATAAAAACTTAATGTCAGATCTCCAAAATGGAAATTTTCACCCTTGCAATGATTTCCGTAAAAGTTCTAATCAAATTATTTTATCGTATAGAGTTAAGTCATTAAAATTCGTAAATAAAAATTTTAAAACTCAAAATGTAAATTATTCAAGAAAATTGCCATTTTGAGTCATAATTAATGTAGAAATTTGTATAGAACGACAATGTGTAAATATAATTAATAAATTTGCGTAAATGTATGTATTCAACGTATAAAGAAAAAATCATGTTAGCTCAAATCTCTATGTGAATTTCGCGTCAAACGTATTCTCGAAAACATGGTCGAAGGTCATTGATAGCTTTACACAGCGTTAAATGGAAGTGTCGTTACTGGGTGTTTAAGTATACTGTGATAATAGTAGGCACAGTGAGTGAGTAACATATATCTATTAAAGAACGTAACATATGTATGTTAAACAAACTACATACAATAATAAAATACTGTAAAAAATAATAACCAAATCTCGTAAAGGACTAATAGTATATTACATACCGAGGAGGAAAGTGTTCCATTCCTGTCGAGAGAAGTATAGTTCACCGAGAGGCGTACCCTCGAGGAGGTGAACTAGTTCTCGAGACAGACGAGGGGAATGGTACTTAAGCCGAGGTTTGTATACTATTTTATTCACAATTAAAGAACAAGCAGCATTATACAGTTGAAATCAAAAGATTTTGGAACACATCCATCGCGGCTTCTTGTTTAATATTGAAGGTCGTGACAATGCGACTTTTAATTTTTACTTTAATGAGAAGCCATAAATGTTATGTTTACAATTTTGTGTTGGTTTTGTCGTTACTTGTTATCAGTAATTCACTTATTAAATATGCTTCTTTAAAAAAAATGTGTTGTTTGTTTCCACCTATTGCTTGCGTTCACTCACCATCTACGCACGTGAGAAGAAATTGTTGCATACTCTTGACTCTTTATTAACATTGGCAAGTTCTCAATTTGACATTGATAGTTTAAATCGACAGTAGCTCCCCCACAGGTAGGAAAGTGGTCCGTTACTGACAGCTTCATCTCATTACTGTCTCCTTTTTTTGTTATTACTGACCGCTTAAAGTAAACCCGTAGAATCATTCACTTTTCAAGCTTTAAAGGGCTAGAAAAGCAGTATGTTACAAACTAATTGTGAGTAAATTTTTAATTATTTTCAATTTTTAAACTCGTTTTTAGGTAATTTTTTCAAATCATGTATGTTGAACAAAAATTGAAAATGATTGCTGTAAATATTGATCAAATGAAATTTGGATTTTAAAACATTAATAGCTTGATCTATTGTAAAAAAATAAAACTCTATTTTAGATTTTAATTTGGGATCCGCGACCGGATCATCCCGCGCTTCGTAAAGAAAGTTAACAGATTTTCGTCGAACTCTGTGACGCGGTTTATCAGCTCGATAGCTGGCCAAATTCTTACGTATTTCAGTTATTTCTAAGTAAAATTGTCTATTTTAGAAAAGCAGTGGATATTCGATATTGTTAGCAATCCGGTTTTATTACCTACCTTCAAGAAGGCTTAAATACCCATAGGTAGACGAAAAATGTATCCTTTCGCCAATAGTCATTCTACGGTATACTTAATTCACGGTTAATAAAGTAAATAAAAACAATCAGCTATTTTCAATCCATTACGAGGTGTCATCATGGTCCTTCGAGCCGAATTCAAATTGTTATTAACGTCCTTATCAAATATGTGTTGTCACATGCGAGCATGATTCTATAGAGTATTCGTTGTTAGGTTTGAACCATAGGATGTTCGGTAGTACCCAACACCTGAAATGTAATATAGTTCAGGAAAGTTGAACGGGATAAAGCATAAAATTTTGGAAGGCTTAATTGAATTATGCTTTTGTCGTTTGAAGATGTTTGGATTTTTTCATTACAAGTTAAATTTTGCAATTCCATTTCCGTAAGGGTCATAGGTTTCATCTCCCACACGAATAATTGCGTTTCAGTGGAAAAGGCGTTAGGTTAGTTGTGGTTATTTGTGTTTTCTGAATATCGTTAATTATAGTTAGTGGCGTTAAACTGCATCACCGAAAAATTACATTTATTATTAATATTGCTACTTCCTATTAAAACTTAGTGCAGAAAAGCATACATTGCAATTTTAGAAGCCTCTTGGCGACAAAACGGCGAGAACCTCTAGATACATTTTTGGTCTATATAGACAAAGAGTGTAGCTTTTAGATTACGTGACTGTAAGGATTACTGGCGAAAGGAGACCATGCAGGTTGTTTTTATGATGCAATCTTCTCGTTCGACCTCTAAAATTACAGGTCGTTTTTGCTACGTGATAAAATTTAAGTAATAAATTGGTATGTTTGGTTAGTTTAGATAGAATGGAAGATAGCCGAAACTAAAAAGATTTGTGTGTGTGTGTGTGTGTGTGTGTGTGTGTGCGTACATCTGTGCATGCGTGCGTGCCTGGGTGCGTGCGTGCGCGCGCGCGTGTTGGTGTGTAGTCAGTCTTGATAGAGATGCAGGTTTTTTTGCTTTCGACTTCGCAATGTACGCGAAAGAGTTGAGTGAAGCAATATGGAACGCAGTTATGTCATACCGAGTGTGTAACGAACGTTACCGCAGGAAGATTTTCCGTTTCCATTTGTAGGAATATTAATGAAGATTCACACATCCCGGGCGTATTATATCGTTTCGTTTGTCAATAGTGACATTTTCGGGTCACAGAATAGTTTCTAGTGGTTGTTAAGTATTGAGGTTTAATTCTGTTGAACTGTTTTGTTGCATCGTATTTTGCTTATGTTGATTTATTGTAACAAACTCCTAGCTAAATGAACAAATAATAAAATTGCTGTGAATAGAACGCCTGATTAAGGCTATATGAATAGTTAAAGGTTAAAGTTTTATTGTATATATATATATATATATATATATATATATATATATATATATATATATATATATATATATATATATATATATATATATATATATTTTAACGTTAACTATACGGGAAGTTATCGTAGCGGAATAAAGGTTTACCGTTAGTGGAGCTTGTAGATATAATGTAAGATCCAAGGAGATCGGTTTCATCGACTAAATACCCTGAGAAGTTTTCTGTACCTTGTGATAAAGAAATATAGTTTTTTGTGATGTTAATAACGTGTTGAACTACACTTATGTAGACGGTTGAATATGCCTTTTGTGCAAGATAGCATTTTCATTCGTAAATTTTAGTTATTTCATTTTATGTATTGTTAGTTCTATTCTGATTACGCGATATAAGATTATTACTGCAAAATTTGTGAAATTTAGATCTTCGAAGACTAAAGAGGTCTTAATGCTAATTAAATTTAAAGTAGATTTAAAACAGATAAATTTGGGTTATTGGAATCCTGCAGGAATTATTCTAAAACCACTAGTAGAAAATTCATGATATAAATTTACATTTAATGTGTTTCGGACAAGTTTTTAATTGTTATTTTTGTCATGTAATCTAACCTTCAACGTCATGATTAATGAGAATTTCTAAATTACCGTATTTGCTACGTTGATTGGGGTAATAAGTTCATTTTAAAAGATGTTTCGATTGATAACGTGAAGTAGATTATGAATTAGATTGGTCATTGACCGATCAGCTGTTTATTTTTGCACGCGATAGTTTTGCGAGTAGTAGAAATTTTTTTGAAGTAGTTCTAATAAGAATCAACTTGCGGATTAGTCACCGTTTTTCCTGGATTTGTAATAAAGGTAAGCAAATTTATTTATTTGTTTGGGTACCAAGCTGTGTATTTTCGCAATAGATATCGAAGTTTAGTAAATGTTAGGATTATATAATTTTCGGTCTCGTTTAATTTATTGTAACGTATTTTCCGTTTAAAATTGAATAATTAGTTACCGTATTAATCAGATATTTTTGGTTATTTGAGACCATAATTTTGATGTTGAAGTTTATCGAAATTTTAATGAGTTTCAGTTTTATTACCTATCGCAATTTTCGACTTTATATGAAGCTTAAGATTTTATTGAAGTTGAGGTGAACTTTACGTAGGATTTTTGGAGTAGAACTTTGGTTGAGGAGAGTGTTTCATTTTGAGTGAACATTATGGATTCCTGTTAGGCCATTATTAAGATTTAGTTCATGACGTTTTCTCGCTATAAATGTATCTAGTAGGTGGCGTCTTTGTGACATTTTTCCTGATTTTGACGTTATGGAGTTTTGACGAATGACCTTTGCACTATTAAGTAAGAACCCCGCCCACACAACTGAGCTATGTCGGTTGCCTGCACATTACCTTTACGGGCTGATGCTCTAGAGTGTTTGGTCCGTAACAGTGTACCGAGAAGGGATCAAGTAAAGCGTCTAAAGCTACGTTTCCCAGCTCATCGCCATTTAGAAGAAACGAAACAAAGTGTTCCCGAATATTAATTTCCGTGAGTTACCTATTGATTTATTAATTGTTGTCGGTATCTGCATGCATTGTATATAAGGTAGATAAAGGTCGTAATTTGGCTTACCGGTTTCATTTTCAACAACATTTCTAAAATGAGAGATAATAAACCATTAGTAACCGCATGCGGTGCATTAAAGCATCGGTTGATGACTTTACCAAGTTTCTGTAACCTCTTAAAACTATTTACTATGAAAAATTAAGATTGATGATTCACAGCTAGCCGAATTAAAATTGCGTACTGCCGCCGTTGGGAATTTAGATAAAGAGTTTGAAACTATACAGTTACAAATTGAAAATTTATGTGAAAATGATTACCTTCGGCTTCATTAAAGGGGATGCATTAAATGTATTCATGCAATGGATTTTACATTCCACAATTAGCAAATTGCTTTGACTTACTCATGAATAGATATGAAAATAATAAAATTTAATTAATAATCACATTAAGGCTTTGTTTAATTCAGATTAAGATTAAGATTATTAAATGTTGAATTTTGTGTATTGTAAGTTCATTAGAATCGCTTACAACCAGTAGAACAGTGAGACACAATACTAATCTATCTAATAACTAAGGTAAATCGTAAAACATTCGCGGAGTGGGAAAAATACGTATTAGAAACCGAACAACCAAAATTAGATCAATTGAAGACCTTTCTTAAGTCAAGGGGGGAATTATTAAATACGTCCAATAACGCAAAGTTGAAATAATCCTATGGAAATGTAAACTTTCACCATTAACACTCATAATAAAATACTTATCTTTTTTGGGATTTTTAATGGTGTATTTAAATTATACAATCTAAACGTTTCGATAACACTTACAGTTATCTTCGTCAGTAGTAATATTTGTAAGAATTGTTAAAGATGTTGTAAACAATTTTGTCAAAGTTGAAAAATTAAAACATAGACATCAGGCTGATGTTTATGTTTTAATTTTTAAAGATAAGTATTTTATTATTGAAATAATCCTATTTTAGTGAAAATTTTTTTTGATAAGTAGGTAAAGACAACTATTTTCAATACAATTGGAGTGATTATAAAAAAATATTTAAAGAGTGTTTTTGAAACGAAAATAGAAAGGGTACCTCAGAGACCCCTTGCCTGTTTATGGTGAAGATTCGTGTTGCCTCAGTTACGATATTGTTTCCCAACGTTTCATCACTGTTTTGAAATGCAGGAAGGTGAAACAAGCGATTACTTTATCCAAAACGTGAACATGTCGCTGAAGATCAGTGACATCGATGCACCTGCTGCATAATCAACAATGACACCGGCTATGCAAATCGCAGCCGATGAATGCGTCCAGAAAAAGAGGAGGCTGGGCCGTCTACTTCTACCGAAGCAGTACCATCTACTTCATCCGCTGCTGGTGCCACACACGCAGCAATGTTCAAGCTGACGAAACGCCTTCGTTCGCTATTACCTGTAGTAGAAAATTCTGGTCCTTCTGTTGGTGGCTTTACTGGCTCCGGTAGTAATTATACTATTAATTTAGCAAAATCGTAATTCATTTTTTGATTCCCTTTTCAGCTGTTCAGGATATAGCAAAAGATGAGAAGCAATTTACCAAGATATCGTGGCGAAAGCAACCAATGCGCTTGCATGTAAACGAAGTAGCCTTCTAAGGAGATTCACGGATAACTAACAACACCGGTGGAACTGTTGAACTACTTCTTCACACAAGAAATTATCGATATGGTGGCTCAAGAAACGAGCTCATCCGCTCGTCTCGAAAACATCAACACAAAATTCGTCACGAATGGAGACGAGATTCGGAAATAAATCGGAATTTTGTTATACATGTCGATTTATCGATACCCCAATCTCGAAGCTACTATGCCAAAAACGCGTTTGCATCCATCCAGAATACGATGCCCGTAAAAAAGTTCATGGCAATATTATCGTTTCAGGATGAAACGCAACGCATCAGAAAAGGTTATCTAGGCTATGATCCACTATTTCGCATCCGCAAATTTGCCGAAAAGATCAAGAGCCGTTTTGTTTCTATTCCAAAGACTGCTAGATTCTGTCTTGACGAGCAAATATGTTTGACCAAACTCAAGCATCATCTTCGTCAGTATATGCCGAAGAAGCCGCACAAATGGGGCAGCAAACTGTTTGTGCTCTGTGATTCGCACGGCTATGCACATCGGCTTGAAATTTACAACGGTGCAGGCGACAACGTAATTCTTCCTGGCGCACCTGATCTCGGAAGCACGTGAAACGTCGTTGCACGTTTGTCACAGGCCATAGCGAACTCTGCTCATCATACCATTTACTTCGATCATTTCTATACGTCGATACCTTTATTGCTTTATTTACGTGCTAGGGGAATCTATACCCTAGGTACAATGCGAGTAAATTTTTACGAGAGCAAATTCGAACCAACAGACTGCAAAAGTACCGCGATATGATCGAATAAAGAATAAATAGGTCGAAGTCGACTGCTCGCAGATCATTCGCGAGACCAACAGCCATATGGCTGGAGTCGACCTAATGGATAGACGCTACCACAGCAGAGCGAAGACCCGAAATGCAGTGATTCGAATCTTCTACCCCTTGATCTATATTGCTGCAACGAATGTTTATATTTTATACCATCGTATACATGCCGAATAATGCAATGATTCGAGCAATATTTCAGCTGACAGGGAGCAGCTGTTGCGGCTACCTGAATTTAGAGCTCAGTTGACCGACCTTCCATACGGTATGAATTATGATCACAACAGAGCTGACCACAGCCGACCGCTTCTAGTATTGGAAAAAAGACAAAACATCCCACTGATGACGTTCGCTTTCCACTTTGGCTAAACAATGAAGGGGGTAAAAATGCAACCTTTGCAAAGTGTCGAAAACTCAATGTATGTGAAGCAAACGCGATCTTCACTTGTGCTCCTCCAATGCCAAAAACTGACTTTACAATTATCATCAGAAAAGAAAATGTATATCTACTCTTTTCTGTTTGTTGTTCTGCATTATTTCAATAAAAACCATTCAAAACAACCAAATGCACTTTATTTTTGACCTGAACTGGCAAGCGCCCCCTGAGGGTCCCTTTACCTTTTCGCATCTGGCCGCTTAACAAAAAGACATAATTACATTCTGATGGCTTTTTCGAGTTTCTTGACGCATTATTAATCGGGAAAAAATTCTCAACTATATTGGATAATTTTTAGGATCTTGCCAGTTAGAGGGTTAAATATCTTATTATTTATGTAAGGAAAACCATACAATCTATCGTTGCGAACAGTTTATTGCGCTCAGAATTACAGACATTAGCAAAAGTTAAAGAATTAAAATTATCCAAAAAATGTTTGATAATTGGTCATAATAACTTTGGGTGTAAAGGTAAAACGTGCAGTAAATGTAAAAGGCATCATAACGTATTGTTGCACATAGATAACGAACTAGCAGTAAACCACGCCAGTTCACAAAATTTTGTCCTCTTCTCGACAGCAAAACTGTCCATTATTGATGAGCAGGAAATTGGCCACTCTTGTCGCGCATTTATGGACAGCGGACCACAATCTAACTTTATTTTGACGAAACATTCAAAGTTATTACTTTGTCCTCCAATTGACACGTCCAGATTTAAAAAAAAATGCAATATAACAAGCTAAAATTACTGACACACTACCGAACCAAAATGTTGACCCTGAGCCTTTAAAAGTACCCACAATATTAATCGAGCTGACCCACTTTTTTTTAAGTAATGATATCGATCTATTGTTGGGAGCTAAGGTATTAGTGAAAAAGATACCGGTGCTACAGAATACCGTGTTTGGGTGGGTCATATCAGGATCTTTTACTATCGCGTGGAAGTCAACGCGGTGTCATTTTGCCAGTGTCCAAACCAATTTTCAGTAATTTTGGGAAATTGAAAATAAAACCGATAAAGCGCTACCGATGTATGACAATGAATGCGAAGATAATCATACGCGTGATGATGAGAGACTATTTGTTGCGAAAGTTTCACTAAAGTTACGAATTGAGAAATTAGGAGATTAATTTGATATTTCTCAAAAGGTATAGGGCTATAGACGGGAAATAAAAATTTAATAACGAGCTAAAAGTGCAGTGTCTATGGTTTATGCACGGATATACCACCTTAGGACACATGTCAGTAGATAAAAGTGACAGCAACTATAATTCACATTTGTTACCACACCACTCCATTTTAATAAAATAGGATAGTTTAACAACAAACTTACAGCTGGTTTTTGATGGGACGTGTAAGGCAAATTGAGGTTGGTCATGGAATGATATTCAGCACGTTGGGCCAAGTATCCACAATGATACATTTATCAGTTTCAGGCAAACAAGGTCATCATTAGTGCTGATGTGGCAAAAATGAATCGCCAGATACTGGTCTATCCTTAACACAGAAAATTACAGAAACGTACTTGGTGTAATAACGATCAGGGGGAAATTCAAATTTATGAGCTAAACACGATCACATATGGAACAGCGCCAGCACCGCATCTCGCGATTCGCTGTCTTAAGGAAATGGAAAACCATAATAAGCAATTATACCCCAGACGTTAGCCAAAATTTGTGATGACTTTTATGTAGATGATTTGATCACAGATTGTGATGATCAAATAAACCTCAGATATTTACCTTCCATGCGGTTTTGGGCGATCTCTTAACAAAGCAAATATTCATTAGAGGATCAGCCCGTAAAGGCAATTTGCGGGCATGACATAGCTCAGCGGTGTGGGCGGGGTAAAAATGTCAAAAAGGCGCCTCCTGTTAGGTTCATTTATAGTGAGAAAACGTCATGAACTAGATCTAATAATGGCTTAACAGGAAACCATAATGTTCACTTGAAATAAACATATCTTCTCCCTGAAAATGATACTCCAAAAATATGTACGTGAAGTTCACCCAAACCTCAATGAAACCTTAAGCTTCATATAAAAGCCGCAAAATTGCGAAAATAAAACTGAAACTCATTAAATATTTCGATAAACTTCAACGTCAAAATTATCTCAAATAACCAAAAATATCTAATCAATGCGGTGCTTAATTATTCAATTTAAAACGAAAACACATCATAACAAAATTAAATGCAATCGAAAATTTATGAAGTCCTAGAATTTACTAAACGTCAATATCGGGATGTAATACCTACATTCGAAAAATGCACAGCTCATTCCCAATCAAATAAACAAACTGCTTACCTTTTTGGAAAATACAGGTAATCGACAGCTGATCATATGCTTCCTATTAAAACTTCAAAAAGTTGCGACTACTCGCAAAACTGTCGCGTGCAAAAATAAACAGCTCATCGGTCAACCGATTTACTTCACAATCTACGTTACATTATCATTCAAAACATCTTTCAAAATTAAAGTCAAATAGTAAAAAAAGAAAATGCTACTTTAGACATTCTCATTATGTTTACGTTAAACTTAAATTACACAACAAAACAATTAAAAAGTTGCCGCTGTAAAGTTACGTAAATCCTCAATTTTGCCAACACAAATTAATCGTTCCCTAGTTTAAATGTAAACCAAAATAACTAAACTTCTAAATTTTGAATGCACGTTGTGAGAAAAATTAAGATTACACAATATTTACACTTAAGAAATATTAATTCTAAACACTACATTTATTGAAATAAAAATAAGTATAAAAAATAAACAGTCAGGATATTGTCTGAAACACATTAAATATAAATTTATTACGTAACATTTTCAAAACTTTGATTTGGAATGACTCTTGCAAGATTCAATTACCCCAAATTTTTCTGTTTTAAATCTACTTTAATTTTAATCAACATCACACAAAACAATGGCATCATTGTACACATAAATAACACCAATTTTGCAGTACGTAATTTTATATTGCGTAATCTGAATAGAACCAATACTACATAAAATGAACAGATTAAATTTACGAATGAATAAGCTTTTTATACAAATCTGATATCGAGAAGTTACTTAAATAAACTTATACAAAGGCTCATTCATTCGTCTGAATAATATCATACAAACATTTTATTAACGTCATGTAAATTCGGCAACAATCACAACGCACTAATGGTCAATCGGTCGAAATTTCTGTTTCTTTCTCACAATGGCACAGCAGAAGCTCCTTTCGGTGTAACAAACTTTTTACGTTTGTAATAAAATTTACGCATATGTAGGCAATTAACGTGCATTTCGTGCAGCGTGTGTTGCATATCTAGTTGCATAAAAACATGCAATTTAATTATTTTAATTAGAGCTCGTACGCTCATAGTTCGAGTTTCAGACCTTAGCGTCGTTTTGGTTGAGTTAAGAAGGTAAATGTAGCGTCCATTATTGCTTGTTAAATTTAAAAATAAGTGCCTTGTGATTGTATGGTAAGTTGTAAAAAAACCATTATATTAAAGTTTGAGACGTTTTTTTTCAGTCACTTTTTATTTTTTAATATTTACTTTAATTTCACCTTTACTGATACCTTTCACACGTTATATACATCTACGCAATTAATTATGGTACTCTTAATCCAATTTACGGCATTAGAACGATTAATCAAGAATTTATCCATTTGGGAATTACAAAGCATACAAATCCAGATTTATTTCAACCAGAAGTAATATTACGCATCAATTTTTCAAACGCTGATTCAGCACATGCATCCATTTCGTTATCTACAGTGTGTCCAATAATAAGGTATTCTGATTATTAATTACTCACAACATTAATAATTATTTATTATTTTTTTAACGTTAATAACCCTAGCTTTAAGTATTTCTGTTTATAATTAATTATAAGTTGTGTTAATAAAACTTGTTGTAGAAATTTTCTTTTAACTTGATTGTATAAAGGTTTATTGTTTATTTCATATTTAAAAGCAAGTTGGCGTCCGAGCATTTAATAATTATTTTCAGGAAGAAGAAACCTCGATTTTAAAGCGAACATATCTACTTACATGTAAATATTTTCTGGTTAATAAGGCAAATCGATAATTTTATAAACTTGGCCCACTTTAATCTACGACTGAGCAAAAGGCACCAAATCTTCCTGTTATTACCCATACTGTTAAGTAACTAAAATTTGCAGCCATACGTAATAGCACTTTAGGATTAGTACCTAATTTAAAGGTTATTTACATCGGTATTTAATCGATGGAACCATTAGTTTCCTCAACTTACTCCATTCCTAGTTGTTAATCCACAAACTTCATTAATGCAAATCTTTACTTTTATTTCCTTAAAACTTACTGAGCCATTACTGACTTAAAAAGAAAACATTTATTAAAACGAACTTTATATTTACAGTAAATAAGTAAACTTTATTTATATACAGCAATTCGTTATTTATTATGGGGGTCGGATGTACACACGAAACCATTAAATAACCAAATAACTAAGTAAATAATACTCCTCACGCAATTGCGATAAACACTTAAAGGAATAAGGGTTGGCACCACCAATAGACACCTAACACTATTCCGCAGACTCCAAAAGTCGCCACGCGACAACGATAAACAGTAACATGATCCAGGGGGAGCGAAGTTATAAAATCATCCCCAAATCAAGGGCAACGGAAAGACTTACTCCGAAAAAGTTCATTTAATCCTCCCCGGTAAGCGCGTAACTAGTTCAACCATTAAACTTTTAAAAAGAATTGCGACACCATTTCACTACGCGCGTAAAAGCAAATTTATATCCACATCTTATATTTCTCAAATTATTAATCATTTAATCGATATGAAATTTACTGTTCTAAAATTCTGGTAACAGATTGAAGAAACAAAATGAAGTTACTAACAGTTCCTGATATACTATTGTTTTTAATTCAACAAACTATATTTAATAAGACTTAAAATAACTAGGAATGTAATTAAAAAAACTTCAATTTACTAAAGGCAATGAAACCGGAAGAAAAACACCTATCTGACCCTCACAGCATTGGAATTCTAAATGTTAATTTGTAATAAAAATTCAGCTATCTTCAAATACGTAAGAGTGACTAAATGAAAGCTTCCAGAATTTATACTCTTTTAATTTTTAGTAGGTACAACGGAAAAACACTTCTAAACAGTTTCAATCCTCAAAATATTAACATGTGGAAACAAAACATTTTAAATCTACTGACTCTTAAACCCAAAATTTGGATAAACCAGAAGAAAAAAAGTTATTTGCCGTAATTCTGACTGGCTTAACGCGTAAGTGGGTGCATTTAAAGTCTCAACTACCACACTTAAATAAAACATGTCCTAAAAGGAATTCCATTCAACCAAACGCAGATTCGATTTTTCGATGCTTCCAATGAAACTTATTTCCGAAGCATAAAGGAGGGTAACATTCATGTCAGCTTGTTATGGACTAAAACGAAGGGAGACTCAATTAAACCTATAACGACCTCTAGACCAGAGTTATGTGGTGCAATTTTACTGACGCGATTAATTAATAAAGTCGTGTCCGCTTTAACCATTCAACTAAAGGCATTCATGTGGGCGGATTTAAAGATTGTATTGCAATGGATTAGGACAGAGCCTCACTTAGTCCAAATCTTTAGCTCATAGAGTAATTAGGAATCCAATCTTCAATTATTATATTATTATATAACAGAATTGGTATTAGATCAATACAAAAGAGAACCCTACAGACATTTACTCTAGGGGTGAACGCCTATTGAGTTATTAAGCCGTCTGCTTGATGGGAAGGTGCAAGGTGGCTTTAAATTCCGAACGTATCATTGGAACGCGTTCCGACTCAGACGTACAAATACCAGGATTCAAGACAGGCCAAAGTTTACACAACTATGGGAAAATGGTCAATATTCTCCAAATTTTCTAGATTCTCGAGACCGATGAGAGTAGTAACATCTTGTTTGCGATTTATCTCGGATTGTAGAGGCGAGAAAATAAAACAAGACGACTAACTAAGTGTACAGGAGCTAACTGATAACGTTAGAGGATTGGTCAAGATATGCCAAAAAGAATCATCCTATGAAGAGATCAAATCATTGCAAATGCAAAGATCGCCCACACGTTCAAAAATTCTAGAATTGTCACCCTCCATAGATGAAGACGGATTAATGAGACTCGGCGGTCGCTTTCTAAACTAATTATTAGATACATACTCTTGCACGCAGGCCCTCAGCTGACGTTATCCTCTTTGCGATTAATGTACTGGTCAACAAGCGACGTGAATGCGGCAAAAAGTGTAATTAGATCCCGTTATTGTCTGTGCAAAGAGAAAACTTTGAGAGGTACAGAACTATTTGGTAAAAGAAAAGAAATGTATTATAGTAGCTTAAATACTAAATGGAACTTCATTTCCCCCCTCCCCCCACGGTCACCATTTTGGAGGCTTATGGAAATCCAATATTAAATCGGTGAAATCACAGATCATGCGTGTAGCTAAAGATACGCCATTCACATTCGAAGAATTTTATACACTTTGCATGCATGTGTAAGCGATAGTTAATTCCCGTCCTCTCCAAGAATTACATTCCGATCGCAATAGCCTTAAAACAAATTATTTGGACCTAAATTCGAATCGTCTAACGAGGTGTCAGTTCTAACAGAGGTGTCGGAATAGATGAAACAGGAGTTCTGGAAAATATGGTCTCGAGATTACTTAACTCGATTAGGAGCGGGAGAGGTCCAGTTCCATTCAAATGGAAAAATAATCGAGGTGCGTCCTGGAGAAGATAACGCCGTACGAGTTTGCACGGAAAAGACTGCAAGCAGTACCATCGAACGTTCGGAATTCATTATATGTAGACTGCCGGAGGTATCTGATGATGATGGTGTTTGATATATTGTTAATTAGTTAATATTTGTATTTTAATCTTTTGTATTTTCACAACCTGTAACATCGATTTGTATATATTATGTTATGAAGTACCTAGATAATATTTGGGTCCGTGCTCGTTGTATCATGTTATTTTATAACTTTATGTTTATTTTTGTGCTCACAATGTTAATGTTTTGTCCCGTTGAAGTTGAACTTGCCTAGTTCAAGGTGGGGAGAATGGACATATTCTTACATATTTCAGTTATTTCTAAGTACTATTGTCTATTTCATAAAAGCAGTAGATACTCGCTATTGTTAGCAATCCGGTTTTATTACCTACCTTCAATAAGGCTTAAATACCCATAGGTATACGAAAAATTTATCTTTTCTCTAATAACCTTTCTACAGTACACTTAGTTCACGGTTAATGAAGTAAACAAAAACAATCAGCTATTTTCAATCCACTACGTCGTGTCTCCAATATCAGATGATAAATCAGCTTTTAGTCTGTAGTAGCTTGCCGATCGGACTGATGCAATTAAGATTGTACACCAAATTACAATGTAGGATAAAAACGTAAATTGTTTAATACAGTACGATAGGCCAGAAGCCTCATCTTTTATAGAAGTGTCAATTTCAGTATCGTTATAAATACTTAATAAAGCATCGTAAATACTTCCCAACTGATACATTACAGGTTGTAAAACTTCTACTTGACTTTCCCAACAAACATGACTGAGTTGTTTTAGAGTTACTTCCTTAACTTATTTTAATAGTATGACACATTATAGCAAATAAAAAATTCGGCGGTTTGATTGTTATATTACAAAACGTAAATTGCACCACGGTCTAGCTCAGTGAGGTACAAGCTTATGAAATTACTGTAATTGAGAACTCTTTTTGAACAGGTCGTGAGGGAGGCAGAGATATATCTGTAGGTATAATCAGTAATTCATTTGTTTATTTTATAGGTTTAATAATTAAAATACAACAAAAATTGAGAAAGTTGTACCTTATTAACACTAAACAACTGTATTTATATGTATGTTTAATGAAACAAAATGTCTGATTAACATCAGCATAAAATAACTAAAACGATATTTCTCGTAAAGTTTTACGATTCTAAAATTACTAAATTCAACATAACTACATAAGCTTACAATCTATATTGACTTAAAATTCAAAATTCCGATACGTGTTACTTACGTGTACTCTAAATAAATATAATTTCGTTTTAAAATGCACTGTAGTAGGAGAAATTAATTTCCCATTCATAAGATACACATACGATAATTTCCATTTGCCAATAACGTACAAATAAAGGAACTGTAGACCATATATGAAGGTAACGTAAGTTCAATAATATGAATGTAAGGTAAGGTACGATAATTGTCATTTGTCTTCAAGGTACAAATAAACAAACTAGACCACATGGGTAAGGTAATTTTCATGTCTTCCACATACCAATAATGGAAAAATTACAAACGCAGGCAACCTAACAGCAAGCGGTAATGATATAAATGTATCCCCATTTTTAATTATTCAAGAAAATTGCATATCATCCTGGTCATGCACGCCATTTTATGAATCCTTTCGTGACGTCATGTAGGACGCTTTTACAACGAACAAAATTCCTAAAATTTCCGATTTTTCTTAAGCGCAGCGGTTTCCTTAATTAAAGGCGTACTCTTGCACCCGGCTTTGTTCCCTAATAAATATAATATATAGAAAAATGTAATTAGAAGCCTTACATACATTATAAAAGGGAAGCAAAACTTTAACGTAACGTAATGGACTGTATGACAGAGAGGCGGAAAGCAAGTTACTCAAGCGTCAAAACGTGTTGAGTTGCGCACAAAGCTTAGACCATACTATACTATATACAGAGGTACTCGTAATTATGTAGACTAAAGTGAAAATATCGAAACATAAAAAATTTAATTATTGAAAGAAAAAAGAAATGCTTAAAGATGCTAATGTAATGTAAATATATTTATCAATAATAATGCAAATTTTAAAACTTAATTACGATAACGATAGACAAGAATTTAAAACAAATTAAGGTAACAATAGCCAAGCATTGGCACGTTACATCTATAGCTTGACGAAGTAAAGAAAATGAATGAGTTTTTTGAAGTATATTAAAAAAAATTGTCACTTCTAAGGATGCCTTTGCCATATCGATGCCAACTAAATTCAATGAGTCAAAGAGGTTTTGTAAATTACATTCAAGTAGTTGCAATTGGATTGCCCTTAGATGTGTAAATGAGGGTAAAGGACGGAAGATACAAGAATGGGTATGGACCGTAGCAACTGAAATACAAAAACCCTGCTTAACAGATTAAATCAATAGGGATTATACGTAGAATCATTCCGCATTTATTCATAAAAAATATAGAATTTGAGGATATGTATACATTTAAAATGATTTATGGTTATACTTATACATTATTGGATTAAATGAAATAAAATAAATTAAAGGAAGTAAGCTCAAGCTGTAACCTACTACACACTTTTCTGTGTCTTTACCTATTTGAACACAGCAAATTGAGGAGACCTTTAGGTAGGGGTTTTTTACTACTGCGTATTTTTTTCTCAGAGCTCAAGCTTCACGTTCTAAGTAACATTGCTTAATATCCATGCGGGCAATGTTACATTTTTGTACTTGAGTCTATACAAGTTAATAAACAATGTAAAGAAAATTTCTGAAATCCATGTTGGTCGATGTTAGTGAAGTTTCAAAAAGAGTACAGCTTAAATTTAGAAACGTTATAAATAAATGTTTAAAATTGATATTTGTGACTTTCGAATTGAATGCACTCTCCTGATGCAGATAATTAGAGGAGAAAAGTGATTTTCCTTACCATTAGTAAACTGAATTAACCCATACTTGTAAGTATAAAAATGTTTAAATTTTTACTACTTTCTACTGTAAATGGCTATAAATTCTTTACATTTTTGCTAGTTTATACGTAAAATATCTAGTTACATTTATATTGATTTTTCTATAAAATGGTTGCTTTAATACTTTGTACTTGCCTTTATGACTATATAAAGGAATATCTTGGGGGTAAAGGGTTTTATTAATTTACTACGGCTGGTTATGTTGAACCAAAGTCTAATTATTTTTGTACCATTTGATTATATCACGAGAGTACATGATCATTTCTGTCTGCAACCACTAGCCTATTACGGTATCTATACAGTGTGTTTTCAGTGGAGAATGAGCAAGAGCACTATACATCATCCTAGTTATTCTTATATAATACCTCGATCTATTACAACTATCACCCTCCCTAGTAGAAGTTTTACTAGACCAACATTTAGCCTTACCTTTCCCACCAACAAGAAGTTTTTCTTAACCTACACACCTACACTACAGTATTTAGAATGGTTTACATTAAAATGGATTAATGGAAACCTCAAGTTGTGAAGTTAATTTGGTTAAATACAATATTTCTAACCTGCTTTACATTTTCAATAACGCACATGTGAGTCTTAGGGTGGATATCTTTTCTGTAGAGATACGAAACCCTCGTTGCAGATTCTTTTAATAACTAGATAATATCAGGACCGAGCGTGTGGTGTGAAGGACCTTATTTCAAGAAGTTTTCAAAATACTGGTCCAGCTTTCATGTCCTTAACCAGATTAAACTAAATAGTGCTATGATCAAGTTACACCACTGTAACCAAGTTTAAGATTATACAGACAGTCGGCATTGCAAGCAAGATACACATTGCAATTTACAAGATGGTCGGCTTCTAATTTAACATTCAATTATTAGATGGTGTTTTCCGGTTAACGGTTAAGTTATAATAAAATATGCCGGTGTAATCTATAAAAGAGATCATTGAATTTTTTAAGATGGTTAATTTATTGACGTATTCAAACATTGGAAGGAACCATCTTTGCTGACAGAACACAGAAAACAGAAATTATTCAAGGTCAAGAAACCTTCATTATCGATAGAAGACAGATTTGGTTACAGAAAAAACTTGTTTACCCGTTTACTACAGAAACATTGACATTAAAAAAAATACGTTAATCAATTCCCATTTGAAAAATTAAAAGTAGTAGTAAAGCTGATAAATCAAAGTACACGTTTGCGATTGAACAAACTGTTTTTCGCAATATTTGTAATTAAATATATTATATTTTTGTTCGTAATCGCATTGACACTAAACGCCGAACTAACTTAACTTTTCTATTAAAAACGGATTACAAGAATTGAATCCTATCGCATATGAAATTACACCAAATAAGTTAAATGCAACATAATATAAAATAAACATCCGTTTTGGTATTAAATCATCAGAACTCATTCTTAATCTATAAAATGTATACCAATATGACACGTTTTCAGCATTTAAAAACCATCTAGACCATTTCTGACTGTGTGTGTGCACGCGTGCGTGGCTACGCACGTGAGTGCGTGCGTACGTGCGTGAGTGTCTGTGTGCCTGTGTGTCTGCGTGTCTGTGTGTCTGTGTATCTGTGTGCCAGTGTGTCTGTGTGTCTGTGTGTCTGTGTGTCTGTGTGTCTGTGTGTCTGTGTGTCTGTGTGTCTGTGTGTCTGTGTGTCTGTGTGTCTGTGTGTCTGTGTGTCTGTGTGTCTGTGTGTCTGTGTGTCTGTGTGTCTGTGTGTCTGTGTGTCTGTGTGTCTGTGTGTCTGTGTGTCTGTGTGTCTGTGTGTCTGTGTGTCTGTGTGTCTGTGTGTCTGTGTATCTGTGTGCCAGTGTGTCTGTGTGTCTGTGTGTCTGTGTGTCTGTGTGTCTGTGTGTCTGTGTGTCTGTGTGTCTGTGTGTCTGTGTGTCTGTGTGTCTGTGTCTGTGTCTGTGTCTGTGTGTCTGTGTGTCTGTGTGTCTGTGTGTCTGTGTGTCTGTGTGTCTGTGTGTCTGTGTGTCTGTGTGTCTGTGTGTCTGTGTGTCTGTGTATCTGTGTGCCAGTGTGTCTGTGTGTCTGTGTGTCTGTGTCTGTGTGTCTGTGTGTCTGTGTGTCTGTGTGTCTGTGTGTCTGTGTGTCTGTGTGTCTGTGTGTCTGTGTGTCTGTGTGTCTGTGTGTCTGTGTGTCTGTGTGTCTGTGTCTGTGTCTGTGTGTCTGTGTGTCTGTGTGTCTGTGTGTCTGTGTGTCTGTGTGTCTGTGTGTCTGTGTGTCTGTGTGTCTGTGTGTCTGTGTGTCTGTGTGTCTGTGTGTCTGTGTCTGTCTGTGTGTGTGTGTGTGTGTGTGTGTGTGTGTGTGTGTGTGTGTGTGTGTGTGTGTGTGTGTGTGTGTGTGTGTGTGTGTGTGTGTGTGTGTGTGTGTGTGTGTCTGTGTGTCTGTGTGTCTGTGTGTCTGTGCGACTGTGTGTCTGTGTCTCTGTGTGGCTGTGTCTGTGTGTTTGTGTGTCTGTGTGTCTGTGTGTGTGTCTATGTGGAGGGGGAGGGTGCGCGTGTGCGTGTGCGTGTGCGTGTGCGTGTGCATGTGCGTGTACTTGTGCGTGTGCGTGTACGCGTGTGTGTGCATATTAGTTAGGGTGTGCGTGTGCTTGTACGTTTGCGTATGCTTGTGCGTGTGTGAATGCATGTTGTACAAAAATTTGCATGCATGTGATTGTTTAATTGATTACATATCTTCTGTACATTAGGTATAAGAGCAATTATGAATAAGTTAAAATATCTGCATAGTGACTGATTAACTCTAGCTCCTGTGTGCTAATATACCATGAAATAGGCTCAAGAAGATTATGTGCTAGCCTTATTAGACTTTTTATTAGCTACATCTACAATGTTAAATAAATGCATAAAGGTTTCAGCTTTAAACTGCGGTTTTATTCGTATTGTGTATATTTTATTTCTTTGTCTATAAAGGAACATAAAGAAGACAAACGAAGTAGTCTGGTTTATGGTATCTAACGAACCTAGAGTTACAACTCGGAACGAAGTTGTAGACGCTCGGACGACTATTAAAAACTAAAGTACGGTTAACCAATTGAAAAAAAAAAGCATTCCCTGATGAAAGGTTTTTAAAGGTTTTGTTCATTTTTTACTGAATTGCGGCAATGGTGCATTAGCAACAGGCTAGTTGGAATATTTCGCTGAAGTGCTCCAAAGGCAAAGGTTTGATTAATCACATAGCGTATGGAACTATGGCAAACTATGCGTATTCACTGAGTATACGTAGTGTCTGGGAGCGGCAGCAAGCTATTCTTTAGAACTTCATAATACAGTGTATTGAACTCCTACATTTAAATTTATCTTACCAAATATGAGCAATATTGTTATACTATTACGTATAAATACTTATAGAGTTCACAGTAACGCATTGATGACTAGGTGACCGAAAAATAACTCAGTAGTCGCTAGTAGCTCAGCAAGGTGGTGTGGTGCTTATTTGGATTGAAATTTATAGCTAAAAAAAAGAGCAATGAGGCGCCAACTAGAATGTGATGCCACTTTAGTAGTATCGTATAACATTAATCACTGTTCTAGGTAAGCTAACGTAAAAAAGTAGTAACTGGGCAGCGTTAAAAATAAAACAATAAACTTGGCATCTCAAAATGTGGTAGGCCTGTCTATTTTGAAAGTTGCCCACAACAAAGAACTAAAATTGGTATTTAATCTCCTTAGAGTAGGACTTTACAAACACCTTACACTGTACATAAAGATAAAACATAAAGCAGACATAATCTCAATTAAAGTACTTACTGACGTGGATATATGTAGACACTTGAAGCAAAGTTACTAAAGCATAGCTTAGATAACTACCCTTACTTTAACAAAGCGTAACTCATAATATTAGTCAATGGGATTTAACATTTTAGTAAACCGCACTAAATACAGTGCAAAACGTACTTTAAATGTAAAAAATGTTAGCATTGTTATAAAGCATTAGGCAAAAGCAATGTAAGAAAGTATATAAAGCAAAATCGCCATTAAAGCTGTTAAGGTCAAATTTGCGATAACACCTCATAACAGACCAGAGGCAAGTGAATGATTGTATAGCACTCAGTTGTGAGCTACTCGTATAAATTAAAACGATCAGTTGAGCATTTCCAACTAGGCTTGTTGAACTCCTGACGGTACTTTAGGTACCGCTCTATCGGTAAATATTTAAATATAGAATAGTGCTGAGAATTAATCACTTCTCTTACTCTTAAAGGTCAAGTAACATATTGATAATGTACTCCCTCTCAGACAATTTTAATACAGAATACTTTCGTACGCGATTGATTTAATTTATCAACGAACTTCTACAGAAAGAAACACTTTTCCTACAGATAAGATTTAGTAGTTTCTGGATTGGCTATTATAATGGATTTTTTAACAAAAGAAAATTTACGTTAGATGTGCTTTTTATCTAGTGAATTTTAATTCAGGAACATAGCACGAACGAACCAATAGCGTCGCTGTATCTGTGGATTTGCTACGGTGAAGTTTAGTGACCGTAAACAAGTTTTAACGCAAATACGATCTTTTAAATTTTATAGTTTTAAATGACAAATTGAAGACTATAATATGTATACCGTCGAAATGTTGCAATATTTTAGTTACTTTACACAGAAAGTAATAGTAAGTGTTACAAAATGTAACAGTACATATGTAGAACACTCAGAGGCTAGAAACATATACTGATCAATTTTTAAATTGCTTTTATCAATTAAAATTTTTTGTTCATTTTATTCGATCTTCTTACATTTTAATGTTTCAATAATAAAAATTATGTAATTTTCTTTCATAATATTTTAACGACAAAGCGAGGAAGTTTTCATATTTAAATTCTGCACAAAATTTAGTTTCAATTCTCTAGAGGAAAAAAATATGCAAATGGCCAATCACAACTTTGTTAATCAATAGCTTTTGCGAGAATTTTAATTTGAAAGCTTGAGTGAGCTTTAGCCTTTTAGTATAAACATTAATTTGAATAAAAGCACATCTTCAACGATGTGTTCCACTAATTACATGTAAATTATTTAAATTGATGGATTTTTAAAAATAAATTTCTTGTGACACAAATTACATCACAATATGTGTTTTTTACTCTAATAGTAATAATGTCAATAAATTTATTTATGCTTTGTAACAATACTTACATTCACACGTTAATACATGATAGATAATGTTATTATGCATGAATCCTAGATCTGTATTTAGAAATGCTTTGTTTCATTTTTGTTAAATTTTGTTGTGCAATTCAGCTCATTCCCCTCAGTTCTTTGTTCCTTGAGTTGCTTTACTTTACTGTAACCAACCTAACTTTCACGTTCTAATAAATGGATATTAGATAAGTTTTTCCCAACACTATTAATATTTATGCTAAATACTGCCAACAATATTTGCTTAGATACTTTACTGATACCGTAAGCAAGATGTGGATGGGAGGATACTTACACTCTAAAATTGAGTGGAAATGTTTTCATTCTAACAACACAAATTAACAAACTTTCCCAATATTACTGTTACTTGTAATGGAAAATAGTTTTCCTTTTTTGACTTTCCGACTACATAAAAGTATACGTACAAAGAAATAGTTTTATGATGAGGTCTAAAAATCGATTTGTAGATTTTAATGTACGCACGTCTTGTGAAAGGGTTCTTTTGGGTGACCTGGTGTATTAAACTCTGCGTTCATGAATGATGTTAGGTATACTTTATTTGACAATATTTCAAAATCGGTGAATTTTTGGATGGACATATGATTTATAAAAAATTCCAGTTCATCCAAATCAACAAAAAAGGTCTAATATTTTTTAGATTTGTGGTTTTCTATTTTTTTAAGGTTGTCTTTCAATGCGAGAAGAAATCGGCATAATATCGATTAAATGTGTAATCTATGCGTTTTCATTATAACTGCCAGCTATATTTAAATCGGAAAAAAAAGTATATTTCTAAGTCCATTATGAAGAGCGATTGAGTTCCATATTGATTTAGTTCATGCAATTTAATATGAATTTTAATTAGTCTTTTTTAATTTCTTACTTAAAAAATCGTTTTGCAGCACTTTCCATGGAGCTTATCTTATAAATGCAAAACTTTCTTTTAAACAAATATAAAACTTCTTACTTACTTTATTTTTATAGCTTCTGTTTTCACTACTAATCAAGTAGTAATAGTCAAATAGTCTGTTTCAGATGTCCAATTACGAGTAAAATTATAAATACACCAATAACAACGATATTTTACCAAAGCGTTGATAAAGTTACGTTTCGTTACAAGACGCGCATACACAAGTAGTAAATTTTACAAAAAGTAATATACTTAAGGTGCTCTTACTATATATGTATAAATATAAAATAGGCGTGCAGCGGGGTTATCTTTATATTTTAAAAAAGTAATAAGGGGTATGTTTCCGAAACAGCACTAGATTCAAACTTCAATATCTTTTCTTAACAACTGCACCTCTGCAAAGGACCATTACTAAATAAAAATAAATAGATTAAATGAAACTGTACTTAACAACCGTTCGTCCCGTATTACCAGCGCAGTCCGAACCTCGGTTACGAACGTAAGCCCCTATCCAGCGTAAGCGTTTTGTGATTTTTATTACAATCGTTTAATTTAAAAAAAAAGAACTTAGCGTTTTTCGCTCATCGTTTCCGGCATCCTGATCTTCGCCGCTTCGGAGTTAGATCTGTCACTGCTTGCATGTATATAATACAAAGAAGCGGTCATTAGAAGGGGATCTACATCCTAGCAGCAAGCAGGAGCCGCCGGATCTATCGGGAATAACGCAAAGAAGCATCTAGGACACCGAAAGAGAATATTTAATGCAGGAAACCGCCAACAACAGGACAGGATCGACGTCGGGTAATAACCTATAGGTATTTTTAATAAAGAAATATTTTTTAATTAATTTTATTTTGTTTTAATTTAACAATTGCTTTCCTCCTTTTCTATTTGATTCTCTGATTTCCATATCTTTATTCCTCGGGGTGTGAGACTGCACCTCGGCGGAGACCCGGCCTTCTCTTAAACACCTTTATTTCTCTTTATTTCTTCTACTACCCAAACTAACAACAACCGTGATGGTTAAGCAAGGTCGCCACCGAGCTACCCTGAAGGTTGTATCCCCAACCCCCGGCGCCGCCCGTCTACCCACACCACCAACCACATCCCAAACTCCTTACACCTATGCACACACACTCGCCTCACCACCACCATCCTCACGCAAACGTTCCCATTCAAACGCCTCTTCCATATCCACCACATCCACACATTCCTACATTTCCACACGTTCTACCTCTTCCACAAAACCACCCAAACCCGCTCACACACACATACCCGCTCACTTACCTACACCTGTTCACACACACATAACCGCTCTCTTACGTACACCGCTGTTACCTACACCTTCTCCTACCTTGCATCCGCAATATCCCCAAATCCATTAAAACCCAAAAATCCCTTTTTAATTCCTTGAAATCCCTCAACCTTCCCTGGTTGCATTTAACGTTCAACCACAACCAAACCTGTCTCTTAGAGACCTCCTCTCCCTTTCCGGATGGTACGCAGCTTAGGTTGCGACACCACTTCGGCAACCCAACCGTCACCCTCACCCAACTCTCCGGTCCCCGCGTACCTAACACCACTCCTAGAGCTCCCTCCTTTTCCTGCGTAATTCGTCACGTAGATAAGGACATCCTAGCCCAAGAAATCCTCGATGCGATCGATCTTCCGCAAGTAAAGAAGGCCGTTCGCATCACCTCAAAGGCCACAAACACACCAACTTCGCTAGTCCGTACCATAACCCCTTCCCAAACCACCCTTGAGTTCCTCCTCGCACAGGGTCTCGTCATGTTCGGGCGACACTATCGGTGCGAACCCTCCTTAATCCCGCAACCGCTCCCCAAGTATTGCTCCACCTGCACGCACGTGGAACATACCGCTGAGGAGTGTCCCACCCGGTCCATCCGCTGTCCTAACTGTGGCGAAAGTCACAGATCCACCGCGTGTAAATCCTCGGCATACCCGAAGTGTAACAACTGCGGGGGAGCTCATCCCACCTACTCCTTCCAGTACCGGAAACGGCGGGAACCTCCCAGTTCCCCGTCGAAGATGGCACCCCTCGTCCCTATCCTGTCTGAAGAGTCCGACTCCGAAGACACGGCCCACCTTAAACCACCTCCCGACACCGAATCCCTTTCCATCAAGGACTTCTTATAGGTCCTTACGCACTCCTTGACCCAGATGTTCCCCCACCAGTGAGATACGGTTATCCGAGCCTTAAACTCGCTATCCCGCAATTTATTCCAACTGAGGATCAACACCTGCGTATCCGGTACGCGGATGAAGGTCGCCGTTATCCGCCAAACCAATCCTTAACTCTTTCCCAATGGATATCCTAGCAGGGACCATTAATGCCAGGGGCGTGCGTCTAAAACGCTCCTTAATCAAACACCTCCTACACTCTCATAATATCCATATCCTTTCGATAACTGAAACCAAATGCCGTTATCCTAGGTAATTTCAATGCCCCCCATACCCAATTTGGTGACACCGCAACTAACGGCAACGGTAACAGGCTAGCCCTGTTGCAGTTGCCGCTCTTGCGAATCGTCAACAAACAGCCCACATACTTTGATCATTTAGGTGCTTCAATAGTAATCCACATCATAGTTTCCGGACCAATAGCTCACTATTTCGATCGTGAGTGCTTTCTAGGCACCACGATCACATTTGATCACATACCCCTACTGGTCAAAACTTCTTTTTTTTTCAGCTCCTCCCACACCTCCCCAATACACAGTCATTAAAGATTTTTCGAAAGCCGACTGGAATGTGTTCTCTGATCACATCTCCAATAACCTTCCCACACCCAATCTTCAAACGACCCAAGATCTCCAGAGAGCCATTAGAGACCTAACTTCCGTAATTGTGGAAGCGGTCGATACCTCTATACCATTAAAAAACATTGACATTTCCCGCAAACCGCTCCCACAACACATTGTGAACTGGATCAAAGAGAAAAGACGAATTTAGCGCCAATCTTGAGATCCAAGGATCCGGCTCTCAAGACCAAATACAATCACCTCAACGCCTTAATCAGGCGAGAAGCCAACAAACACGCCGAAGACTCCTGGTCCAAAGCCACCTCTCAACTAGATTATAGAAATGGCAAACTCTTCTGGCAACAGTTCAATAGACTGATCAGAAGAAAAGTAAACCCTAAATCACACCTTACCGACCTTCAGGGAAACCTAATCTCCTCAGACCAAGGAAAGGCCAATTTCTTTGGTCACCACCTTCAATCCATTTTCCAATCCCCGGATGATCCCTAGTTCGACAAACAGGTAAAGGCACCCCTCGAGGGTCGCCTTGAAGAGTTCCGAAACCTTAACGTTCTTTTTACACTCCCATCACGCCCGATCAGGTCCACACGTATTTTAAAAAAGGAGAAACTCTGCCGCAGGTCATGACGGCCTAAATAGAAAGATCTTCCGGCACCTACCCGACCCAGCTCTCCGTCTACTAGCCGATATATACAATAAATGCTTAACCCCCTCCTATTTTCCTTTATTAAATCGGCCTCCATCGTCATGATACCAAAATCCCACGATAACCTAACCTCACCCTTCTCCTATCGACCCATTTCCCTTCTGAGTTGCCTCGGAAAATGCTTTGAGCAGATTTTAACCAAGCGACTCTGGGACCACCTCGAATTCAACGACCTTCTTCCTAACAGCCAATTCGGCTTGCGTCCCAACCGAACGTGTCACGATCCCTTGTTGAAGCTGCTTACCGAGACCACTAGAGAATTCAATCACAAGCAATGCAATCTGGCTGTGTTTTTGGACATTAAGCGAGCATTTTACAGGGTCTGGCACGCGGTCTCCTGCACAAGATCCGAAACCTAAACATTCCCGACCACTTCTCCAAACTCCTACTCTCGTACCTGACCAACCGGTCAGTTCGGGTCAAAGTAGGGAAAACCTCCTCGGATCATTTCGAAGCTACAGCAGGCGTACCGCAAGGTTCTGGCTTAGCCCCGATCCTCTACACTATCTTCGCATCCGATATACTCGAAGTCACTCAACCCAGAGTAGTTGTAGCACAGTTTGCGGATGACACCGCCTTCTAGGCGGTTAATCGGAACAGCGAAATGGCCTCCCGCATCATATCCAAAACCCTACGAAACTTCTCCAACTGGGAGAGTGTCCATCAATCCTACCAAGATCCAAGCAATCGTCTTCCGCCATCCTCATTGCACCGAAGATAAGTGCCTAAAGCTTGCCTTCAGAAATGTGTCCCTCACTCTAAATCAGGAAACACTCCCTCTCCAAGATGAAATCACCTACCTAGGAATCCTTTTCACACGAACCCTTAACTGGCTCCCGGATGTTAAAAAAACCCTCAGCACTATTAGGAACCGCGCAAACCTACTGGCGCCCTCCGGGGTAGAATCAGTGGTTGTCACCCCAAAACACTCTTACACACGTATAAATATATATCCGCCCTGTTATGGATTTTCGAGCTCCAATATATACAAATATAAACTCCAAACACCTTTACTACATCGCTTCTTGTGAGCGCCGAATTTTCCGACGCATACACCGGTTACCCTTCAGGTACCCTAATACCCTTACTATCCAACGCGCCAATATATCCCCAATCACACATAGAATCCAAACCCTTCAGAAACATTTTACCCGCAAAAGAATTTTCGCCGATACCATCCCAACTAAAGAGATCCTTACCACTCCTTACAACTACCGCTTTCCCCCATTCCCACGAAGGAAACCCAAGCTCAAATTTAAACATCCACCCGCCATCCTCACACAACTCCTCGACGACCTCCCCGAGGAGATACAAGAATCCCTCGACAACATCCCGTATGCGCTCCGCACCTCCATGTCTATTATATGACGACCCCAGAAAGATACCCGCCAACGAATATAAGCACACCAACCACGCCACACACACCTCAACCACCACGCACACTTAACCCATTAACACATTCATTACTCAATAAAACCTAAACAATTTTTTCTTTTTTTTACCCCCAAATATCCATACCTCATGATTGTACAACATACAATAACACCAAACCCGCAACACAACAAGAAGGAATGACCAGGGCTGAAGAGGAGAAGGACTCCTGAACAGTCCACAAATAAGTAATATAAGCTAACAATAAATAAACACATAACCATGAGCAAACAAAAAAAAAAAAAAACCGTATTACACGTGCTTAGCATTTGGAAGGTAATATGTTCGATTCTCGTTACCGTCTACCTTGTATGAGGTTTTTTCAAGGGGTTTTCCCCATACACATGTAGCGGCATGGTCACTGCGTATATGCACACCATGTGCAACTACTTAGGCGAATGCTGGGGTAGTATTTTCCCTCTTAGAATCCTAACTCCGATCTTATCCTGACCACAATCATGCTTAATCCCACCATGCATATACACCGTGTCCAAGGTAAGGATGCCTACTATGGGGACCTCGGAAACGGCAAGAGACGGAAGGTCGGTTAAATGGAACAAAAGTTACGCATTTGAGAAGATGTATTTATGGTCTTTGTAGAACTCGAATGTCTTAGTTTTTGAGATATTTGAAAAAAATTGAATTATCTGATTTTCGTTTTTATTTTTTTTTCTGACCTTATTTGAAGAGCTATCAAGAAAAGAAGAGCGCGTTTTCATTGCCACTTTTCTAGTAGCAACCATAATCAACTTTATTTCTTTAAATACACGAAAAAATTATTTTTGCCATATTTAAATTCTCCTCCTTGATTCTGAATTCAACGATATATCACACTTTATATTTTTGATACGTTTCGGATGAGAAAATTCATATTCAATGTAAAACATCGAAAACGTACAGTTAAAACTAATACTAGAAACATTAGAAAACTGTAAAATTATTATAAAATAATGTTTTCTCATTTTCTAATGCCTGTTGCGAATTCACAAGTATGTATTTAGTGAAAATACTATTAATTAAACAGTTAAAATACATCGTCCGTCGTACTGATGCATTTGATAAAAATAAGTTGGCTTTGCATTTTGTTTACCTACCTGTCATAATTGATTGTGGTCCATATTACGTTTGTTTGGTGGTCTTTGAGTTAATTACATTTTGTGTTTACCTAAAAACAATATGGTAGGAGTACATTTGTCAAATAATGAAAAATTCGATATACTGACGTGTTACATTTTGTGTCAACGTAATTGTTCTGAAGCCGAAATAATGTATTTAAACAAATATCCAGAAAGGCATCAACCTCACAAAATAACTTTTCGCACATTAGCAGTTAATCTAAAAGAATATGGTGCGTTCAAAAAACCTGTAAAATCTCGCAAAAAACCTTGCAATGAAGAAAAAGCGAATACTGTTTTATTAGCTGTAACGGAAAATCCAGAGGTTTCTACTAGGAAAATCGAAGAGGCAACTGACATAGCTCATTATGTTCTAAAGAAGGAAAAAGTACATTTATATAAATTTAGAATTTACCAAGGACTTCGACCAGGTGACCCAGAAAGACGTAGAATATTTTGCGAATGGTATACACGTCAATCACAAGACAATGAATATTTTCCGAATAAAATAATATGGTCCGATGAAAGTATGGTTAATAATAATGGAATTTTTAATGGTAGAAATGCTCATTATTGGGCAAGAGTAAATTCACGTTTGTACAAAACGGCCAAACACCAACACCGTTTCGGATTTAATATGTGGGCTGCTATATTCGGTACTCGAATTATAGGTCCTTTCATTTACCACGAATCCTTAAATTCTGAACGTTACCAAATTTTACTCCAAAATGGATTAGAGATAGCTTTGAATTATTTGTCTTTCCAAGAAGTTGAAGCTTGTTGGTTTATGCAGGACGGTGCACCAGCACATAATTCCAGAGTGTTCAGAGAATACCTGTCAGTTAGATTTCCAGAAAGATGTATTGGCACTCATGCAAATGTACTGTGGCCAGCCCGTTCTCCAAATATAACACCTTTGGATTTTTTCTTTTTTTTTCTTAAAAATTACATTTATGGAAACGATATTGAAAACGTAGAAATTTTACAAAGATTAGTTCTCGAAGCGTTTGCTAGTATTACTCCTTAAATGCTGAAGAATGTTTTAGATGCTACAGTTAGAAGATGCTATTTATGCTTAGAGAATAACGGGAATCTTTTTGAACATCTTTTGTGAGTTTATTAACCTTTAAATAAATTTGTTTTTCATTTGTCTACTATTTAAAATTACGAAACATAATTTTATAATAATTTTACGGTTTTCTAATGTTCCTAGTATTCGTTTTAACTGTACGTTTTCGATGTTTTACATTGAATATGAATTTTCTCATCCGAAACGTATCAAAAATATAAAGTGTGATATATCGTTGCATTCAGAATCAAGGAGAGAATTTAAATATGTCAAAAATAATTTTTTCGTGTATTTAAAAAAATAAAGTTAATGATGGTTGCTAACAAACGAAACGTTGCATCAAAAATTGAATAACACCATTAAGTAGAGCTAAAAAAGTAGCAATGAAAATGTGTCTTCTTTTCTTGGTAGCTGTTCAAATAAGATCAGAAAAAAATAAAAACGAAAATCAGAAAATTCAATTTTTTTCAAATATCTCAAAAACTGAAAGAGATATTCGAGTTCTACAAAGACCATAAATACATCTACTCAAATGCGCAACTTTTGTTCCATTTAACCGACCGTCCATCTCTTACCGTTTCCGAGATCCCCATAGTGGGCATCCTTATCTTGGACACGGTGTATACGTAATGTATGTATGTATGCTGGGAATCCATGATTGTGGCTGAAGGAGCTCGAAAGTCTAGCAGCTCACCCTTAGGGAAGGAATGAAATAGTAGCCCTTTCCTTTCATTTCATTACACAGGACAGTCCTTTTAAACACAATTTCGTACATGTAATTATTTTAATAAATTACGTAAATGCTTCATATATATATATATATATATATATATATATATATATATATATATATATATAAAGAAGTCCCTTTTTATCCGTTTCTGACGTTTAACTGTTTAGAAGGGATTAATCAATCTAGAAAGTACGAAAAAGATAGCGCGACCTTCAGATAAGACACAATACCTGTTGTCGTCCTGATTTATAGGTGTCTAATAGGTAAGTTTTTCCAAACATTGACTTCATTTTGGTAAAATCTGTAGGATTTGCAGTTTAATCTTTACATGGTTTATTGTGTATATATATATATATATATATATATATATATATATATATATATATATATACATTCAACAATAATTTCTAACATACTCTGGTTAAGACAACATTCTAAGCATTCCAGAATTGTTTTTTATCAACGGGGGAATTTGGTGCACCCGGTTTTACGTTAGAAATATTATATGCCCTTGTTCTTGTAACGGGCGGACATTTGTTCTTCCGTGTTGTTGTACCGTCCTTTCCGATATAACATGTGGTATTGTCATCTTCATCGGCCACTACACTCTCTTCATTACTGTCCTCACCATATTGTCCAGATTCGCTTTGATGATCACTTTTATCTACATTATCGTCTCCATTATCTAAATAATCATTGTCTCTATTTCGGAATTTTCGTCTTCAGATTCCAGATCTTTCAGCCATTTTAACCACGGATTAGGGTCCCTACACTGGATGTTCATTATTGACTACCAACTAAAAAAGAAAAACAAAGTAACTTTCGAATATATGAATTCAGCATTTGACGGGTAATGTACTATTTGAACAGAAAATACCTCAGATTTTCTAAGTATTTCGTTAGTTTTCTTTCATAAAGAATAAAAACTGTGATTTAACAATGGAATAATCCCTTAGAACACTAGCAGCTAAATCTCGATAAACGCGGACCAAGCACGCGTTTCCTTGTTTGACGACTTCGTAGTTAGGTATGAAAATCTAAAATCTATGGTATAATAGGAAAAAAAACATAAACAAAACTACTGTAACGTAACAGAATTAGGTTAGATACACAAAACTATAGTAACCTAACAAAAGTAGATTAGATAAACAAAACTATTGTAACCTAACAGAAAAAAAATTGCATGAGCAGGGAATCGAACCTGCCACAACCGGTGTTAGGCGACCAATGTACCACTAGACCAACCGTGCTTTTCCATTTTGATGTGAAACTGTTATTTAAACCATTTATTGGAACGCATCCATTCCCGTAGCTCTAATTTACTTGGAGTTAATCTAATTCTACTACTACAATATCGAGCTTTAGCTGTTAGTCTTATCAATTGTAATAAAAATTGTCCAAACTTACTACACGTCGTATCTCAGAGATTGAAATAGTATTATTTTTATAATCAAAGCAACAAGGCGACTGACTCACTGTTACAACTTACAATAGAAACTACCTGTGAGGATTAGAAGTGGGGGTATGAATAACTACTCAATCACATGACGTGGGATACGTGTCTATCCCACACGAGTATTGGAGTGTTAAAAAAATTAGTAATTAAACGCATCTGTAAAGAACAGTGACCGCTTAATATTTAACGTTGTCTTCCATTCATAACTAACGTTACAGATAAAATCGAAAAGATATCAATTAGTCGTGGTAAAAAAAAACTGTTTTGAAAACTACACGAAAGATTAACAAATATTTTGAATCATCTAAAGATGCTTCAAAGCTACTGTTACCTTCCGGAGTATAAAAGTTTTCTTGTTCTTGTGGAAAAGTGTCCATTGGAACCACAAAATGTAGCTTTGATACTAGATGTAAAGAACATATGCAATTTTATAGATCGAGTCAACCAAAGGAGTCTACCATGGCGGAACATGATTTAAACAATTTAAATTATGACATTCTATTTGTTAATATGGACACTTTATCAAGGTAAATCCATTATTATGTTTCTTTACAACAAGAAACTATTGAGATATGTAAATATCTATATTATTTCAACAGACAAAAATTACGAAGATTAAATAGGTTTTGGAGAAAGGAAAAGGTAGAATAGCACATCTTAATTTTAATTTTAACTTTCCGCGTGTCTAGGTTTTTTACTGTTTTTCTTAGACCTCCACGTTTATTGATCACAGCATTGCAATGATTTAACGGGCAAGTGCGCCCATTTGGCCCCGTGCGTATTTTAAGTTAAAAATAGTTCACTATGTAATCTTTTTAGCATGGTGAGGCTTTGTGACTTTGTTCTTCATCAAATAATCTTTATTTTAAGTTATAACAAACATGACAAACATTTTCAGCCTTAAAAATATTTGAAATTTCACAAAAAAAGTTACGTAACTGGACAAAGGGGGTCTATTGCCATCGTTACTATAATTACTAATGTTTCTAGTTGTTAATATTTAATAATCATAATTATGCAATAATAAATAGCAATTAAGTACTATTAAAATTCTTGACAAATTAAGGTAAATCTGATGTCATTAGCTCTAATGACATCAAAGTAGACGGTGCCGATTAGTATATAAAATGGCAAAAGATGGTAAAACTTCATGATTTAGCTAGTAGTACAGCATTTTGTATTATTATGTGTATGGCGAAGGTGTGGGAGAGAAACTTACTGATGAAGAATTGGCTGAGATTATCCAAAATCGATTACAAAGCGATAACGATATTCCATACTTCGATGAGGATATCGACTCAGAATTGGAAGATCATCAATCAGTAGCGAACGAAGATGATGATTTTTGTTTCAAGCCGATAGGTGGTACAGAATGATAGAGCTATCCTTATCCAATAGGGCCTACTCGTTCGCATAATATTGCAAAAAGAAAGGTCCGCAAAATGATTTTGGGACCTGGCAAAACCATTGAACTGCATTTTTTCTTGTCTCGGACAATAAAATTGTTGAGCCCATAGCAACTTGTACCAACAAGGAAGCTCGTCGAATCCTAACCCCTAGAAAATGGAACTTCTGTAATACTATTAAGTTGTATGAATTTCTTGGATTATTATTGTAAACAGCCAGCCTGCTTTACGCCTTATTTTTATTAATTATTCGCTAATTAGCAATTTTAATTAAAATTGTACAAAAATCAAATAATGAAATTATATCCCCTCCGATGTGAATTTAAAAAGCGTTAAGAGTCTTGTCACGTCAGAGTCCCCGCCAGTCTATCCACCAATTACGGCATTAGAACCCCGCCCAGAAGCCGTCTCTGCCCTCTGCGGATTCTAAATAACACCTAGTCTCTTTGGAGAGTAGGCCTGTTCTTTTCACTCTCATTCCGTTAGGGCTCTTTCAAGAGCCCAGACCGACCGTGTTTGTTCAATCTTCGACTCTTTTCGCTGGGTCTCTTTCAGGAACCCAGACCAACCGTGTCTGCTCATTCTTTGACCCGACACCTCCGGGGTGTCAATTAAACAGCGCAACGGGTATTTGCCGAGATTCCTATAATTGATACTCCACCTATACACTGTACACCGACTCACACATACACGCCTACATTAGGCAAAATAACTAAAAACCGAAGTGCAGGAAGCCGACAGACTGAAAGCAACAAGCCGCCCTCAATTATACCATATGTCGGTCACCTAGTTTCGTAAATTAGGAACCCAGTGCGTAACAGTGAGTATTACATTTCAATGTCGCTAAATGTCATAAGCCGTTTTCCTGCTCACTCACTTATCGTGAGATATTCAGAAGATACCAACATCATAATTTAACATCTTTGTTAAATGCCGTCAGCCTGAATACAGAAAGGTCCCGAAGATTTAAAGGCATTACGCCGCTCCCAGGCTAAGAGAAAACTTTACTTCTTAACAATCCTGAACCTGTATCTGATCATGATCGCTTATCGCGAAAACCCAGACTTGAAAGAAAAACCCTTCTTCAATCCTAACGTACGTGTAAAACGTTTAGTTTAGCCTGTATCTGAAAATCTTTAAACTAAATCGTTCCGGAAGGTTTAAATTTTATCATTTTATTATTAAAACTACCCGTGTTAGATCCAAGGTAGTACTTTTAATGCTGTCTAAACCAGAGGCAGGAGAAACAGCCACTGTTAAGCGTGCCCTCACCCAGAATACAATAAAGGTATTCATTTTCAATTCCAAAGAGTTTAATAACTGTAAACACCACCAATCATGTTTTACCTACACTTCCGCTAATTATTAAGATGTTACGGTAACCTAAAAAGAAGGAACACGTGTTTTTTTTCGCATTGGGTACAATGAGAAATTGAAATGCACTAGTGTGCGAAGTATTATTTTTACGATTAGTGATATGAATCACTTTGTACATGGTCGAAGAAAAGTATTTATTAAACATGAAATAATCTATTACCCAAAAAATTTTATGTAATGAATGATCAATTTCATCTTGTCATTTAGGCAGTTGAATAAGATAACCAAATCACGAAAAAAGTGGGTTGTAAAAACAAAATATTGGTAACGTCATTGTTAAAAATAAATTAATATCGGTAGATTTTACATAAAATTTATTTAAAGAAATAAATTGACGTATTTCGAGATTTTTAGAATAAAATATTTATTTCAGTTTTATTTGCCCAATTTTTTCCCCAATATTTCCTTTTCTATATATTTATTTATATATATATATATATATATATATATATATATATATATATATATATATATATATATATATATATATACACACAACGCACACAGCACGCACGCACGATACGCACCACGCACGCACGCACGCACGCACGCGCACGCACGCACGCACGCACGCACGCACGCACGCACGCACGACGCACGCACCACGCACGCACGCACGCACGCACGCACGCACGCAACGAGCACCCCACGCACACGACGCACCACGCACGCACACGCACACGCACCACGCACCACGCACCACGCACCACGCACGCACGCACGCACCACGCACCACGCACACCACGCCACGCACCCGCACCACGCACCACGCACCAGCACCACCACGCAAACGCACCACGCACCACCACCACGCACCACCACCACGCACCCACCACACCACCCACCACCACCACCCACGCACCCACCACCACCCACCACCACCACCACGCACCCACCACCCACCACCCACCACGCACGCACGCACCCCACGCACCGCACCCGCACCACGCACCACGCACGCCACCGCACGCACCGCACCACGCCACGCCACGCCACCCACACGCACCACGCCACCGCCCACGCACAACGCACACGCACACGCACACACCACCACACGCACCACGCACCCGCACCCGCACCACACGCACCACGCACACGCACCACGCACCACGCACACGCACCACGCACACGCACACCCGCACCACGCACCCGCACCACGCACCACGCACCCACGCACCACGCACACGCACCACGCACACACGCACACGCCACCACGCACCACGCACCCGCACCACGCACCACGCACCACGCACCACGCACCACGCACCACGCACCCGCACCACGCACCACGCACCACGCACCACGCACCACGCACACGCACCACGCACCACGCACACGCACCACGCACCCCACGCACACGCACCCGCACCACGCACCACGCACACCACCACGCCCGCACCACGCACACGCACACGCACACCACCAACGCACCGCACACACGCACACACCACCACACGCACACACGCACACCGCCCCGCACACCCAACACGCACCACCACACGCACCACGCACAACGCACACACCACACACGCACACGCACCCACCACGCACACACGCCACCCCACACCACCACGCACCACGCACACACGCACCACACGCACACACGCACACACCGCACCACGCACACACACACGCACAACCCACCACGCACCACGCACACGCACACACCACACGCACGCACCCACCACGCACACACCACCACACGCACACCACACGCACACGCACGCACCGCACACGCCACACGCACAACGCACACGCACACGCACCACGCACACACGCACCACGCACACACGCACACGCACACACGCACACACCACACCGCACCACGCACACACGACAACACACACACACACACACACACACACACACACACACACACACACACACACACACACACACACACACACACACACACACACACACACACACACACACACACACACACACACACACACACATACACATACATGTATGGCACCTGTACTATAGCCCCAATTGTGGAACTATTAATAATTTCGTACTAATGGATGCGCCATCTTGAGGCAGTTTATGTATTTTAAAATTTACATGATACCCTCCATAGAAAGAGACTTATGTTGAAATTTCGTTTATGGCACCTGCGCCTCAATTATGTAACTTTCATCTTTGTGTATTACAGATTCCATAAACATGTAAAAATCATATTGTGTAAATAAGCGATGCCATAAATCTTATTCTTCCTTCTCATGTACACAACTCAACGTTGCCAAGTTTATGTCTTGTGTATTAACGTCTTATTCGATTGTATTTGTGCTTTCAAACTATCTATCTTTCTTAATAATTATCTAGAAAGGTGTTTAATCAATTTCATATTAGATATTTAAATGTTAAAGCCGAAATTAAATTGATATGTTGATTTTA